>CM042543.1:6818259-6898259 GCA_023630585.1 Cranoglanis bouderius
GAACTTTTCCATGACATTCTAATTCATTGAGATGCACCTGTATATACACACACACACTATTAGTTACTGATAATTGACCTGTATTTAGATTAGTTAAAGTTCTAGACATATTTATGATTCTCTAAAATTAGAAAATCTAAATAAGAGATGTGTATAGCTAAATTGACCTACAACCTTACAAGTGCCTTTAATGTACTACTCACATGACTGACTAAATCCTTGCCAAGACCGTTCTATCGGATGACACGTATACACCAGCAAAACTTCAACTCTGGTAAGTTTTACACTTTGGCTCTGCATCGTTCTCATTTAAATGAATGATATTGGTGGAATTTTCAGTGGATACCAAAAAGTCATTGTGAACATGGCCTTAGAGAACAAGGTCACTAGTAAATATGGCAGTCAATATCAAACACTGACAAAATGAACATCTATCTGGCCTATGGATGAGAAACTGGGACTGAACCAGCTAGCTATGCTAGTAATTACAAACAAACTGAGCTGTAACCTTACAGCACATTCTCACCTATACGTCCATTAGCCAATTCCAGATAGAAGTGAAATCATTTTGGTTCATTTGTTGTTTGGTTTGGTGTCACATTGGACATATTTAGGTTAAGGTTGCGCCTCATTGGCCCGTTTAGCAGATCACATCTTTTTAAAAAAAAAAAAAAAAAAAAAAAAAGAGGCGTGTCCTATAATATACAGCATGTTTGGCTTGTTTCATTATTTCAGTTGACTGAGTATAGAATTGTGTTCTGATATTGTGCTAGGGATCTCTTTGATGCAGAACGAGACCACCTCTGATCGGCAGTCTCATATCAGTCATTTTTGTCCATATTTGATTCAAATGGAATGAATGTTGGATTTGTGAAAGCCTCTTTAAATGTTCTTCTGATCCAGGCAAAGCCTAGTCTGTACTGATATCAGTTGTTACTCACATGCAGACATGTTACACCAAACCTGCAAATAATCACCTCACTGTGGACCTCACACACACGCACGCACATGCACACACGAACGCCACTCACCCGTTGCCTGTCCTCCTCGAACACGGCCTCGTGTACAGAGCAGGCGAACAGTGAGGTGGGCAGGTCACTCAAGTCCATCATGTCCTCGGACTCTTCATCATTCTCACCAAACAACATCTCCTCCTCATCCTCATCTTCCTCAGGGTCACTGCTGTGGGCATCTGAGCCATTACTCCACAACTTCAGTCCATCACGCATCATCTTCATCGGCCTGCCTGGCCAGTAGACTATACGCAGACAGAGACAGTGAAGGCCATTGAGTGAAGATGGAGTCCTTTGATAACGTATCACCACAACTGAGAAATGCATTTCAAAAATTTCAGCAGAACAGAAGATAAGGGTTAAATATCCCTACAATTTAATATTAATATAATATAATAAAGTGAATTCCTCATTCCTATACAGTGAATGGTATTTTTTATTTTACCACAGCGATGTTGAATTGCTCAGAAGGTGTTGATAAAATTTCTATAACAGCATCTTTGCCAACAGGGTGAGATGCAAGGATGCGTATTAATTTGCTCTTTCTAATAAGTTATCATTTCTATAGTAACAATTAATTCACTGGAAATTATGTGTTGACATCCCAAAATCCCAGACTGAACAAAACAAAAATTCTAAGGCAAAGAAGCCTAGCTCTTTTATGGGGAGCTACACAGACAGAATTAACACCTGAGCAAAGATAGCATACACTAAGTGGCCATATTATTAGGTATACCCCACCTTGTATGTGTACAATTACAGAACAGAGTTCATTTTTTCCCGTGCATAGTGTGTTAATCATCCTCTAGCCTTCATTAATGTTAGTTATGACCCATAGAGGCTGGATATTTTTGACTGTTTCTCAACCTAGCAGTTACATTTAAGTGTTTAAAAAGCTCAACAACACTAATGTACCCTATACTATCTCACCATTCATTTGTCTTCAGTATGCACTTTATTTTGGTTGGTGTCAAGGTGGATCCAGAGCCTATCCTGGAAACACTGGGTGTGAGGCAGGAATACACCCTGGGTGACACTGCGTGAGGCAGGAACTAGGGGTGTAACCTGGCCTGGGCATTCAGGGCTGTAGCTGAAGTGCTTTTCTTTAGCCCCACTTCTTTCTTTCTCCACTTAGAGCGGTTTGTCACTACGTAACTGAACATCAGTAAAAGAAGACGGCAGTGTTGTGATTTTGTATCTTCAGTGAACAGTGTTGTAGGGGTTGAAACTGAAACACCAACATCCTTTCATGCGGAGTCAGGAATACAAGGTGTGCAAACGTCTATCCGAGTTCCATGTTACGTGAACATGATATGAGCAGAGCATAAGGACAGCTAATGTACTTTACATGGCACTGTAGCAGCTAAACCCAAACAATGATAGCTTATTGAGCCTCCCCTTAGCTAGCGACGCCAAACTAGCGTCGTCTCGTGATAGATAGCCAAAATGTTTTATATCTTATTGGCCTGGTAGTCCTGTAAACACCCGAGCCAAGTTTTATGATAAATCCAACTTTTTGTCCAATTTTCACATTTTTTAAGCAATTAGCCCTCACATGCAAGAAAAAAAATGCATGGAAACAGTTTATTTAGAAGTACGTTTTTAAAAGATTTGGGTTCAGCCCAATCCAGCTAATGCCCCTCGGCAGGCATTCACTCTGAGTGACAACGTGTGAGGCAGTGGTGGCTGAATGGTTAAGGCTCTGGGTTACTGATCAGAAGGTCAGGGGTTCAAGCCCCAGCACTGTTGGGCCCTTGAGCAAGGTCCTCACTGCTCCAGGGGCACCGTATCATGGCTGACCCTGTGCTCTGACCCTAACTTCCTACCAAGCTGGGATATGTGAAGAAAAGAATTTCACTGTAATGTATGACAAATAAAGGCTTCTTCTTCACCCTGGGTGACACTGCATGAGGCAGGCATACACCCTGTATGAGACACCAGGGCACTGTACACACACTTTCACACCTAGGGTTGCCTGATTTAGTATACCAGCATGTTTTTTTGGAAGTTGGAGGTGACCAGAGAACCCAGAAGAAACCCATGGACCACACAGACAGCAACCCGAGCTCAGGATCGCCCTTCGCTGCACCGCTCATACCGTCAATCTTGTCAAGCCGATAACTCTTAAAGCTGTTTTGTTAAATTGTGTACATTTTGTAATTTATTAGCTGCTAATGAATCTCTGTGTGTGTGTGTGTGTGTGTGTGTGTGTACACCATACTGGATCTCAAATGTCAGTTTTTATAAGCTGTTGTACATTCATTGTTCATTCATTGTACATTCAAATCAGCCACCATCAAAATAATGCATGGTCAGTGGGGTTCCATTTCCACTAATGATAAACCGTGTGGCTACAGTCAGTACACCTGTAATGGTAGGTACGCCTGATAAAGTGTAGTTTACATGTATAACAGCGCCATCCAGCGGTCACAGTGCAATTACATTTCTTATCCAGCACTAATCTTATTACAGGCGCGCTTGGTTAAAAAAATAAAAAATAAATAAATAAATACATAAACTAACACAAGGCAAAATCTGGATATAAATGTGTCATTTTTCACACCATGGCTTCACAAATGGGATTTAATTTATGCACACTGCCATTTTTTTTATTTATATATTTTTTTTTACAAAACAACACAAGGACCAGCACATAGAAACCTATAACTATCGATTTCACCTCACGGAAAGTGTCCATGTTGTAAACACGCTAATAAGATATAACTGAGCGGATAGTAAACAAAATGTCGCTGCAATAAACTGCATGAAAAGCCGACAACTTTATCTCTTAAGGAGGTGAGGACCAAATCCGCCAGAGCAGACAAAAATAAACACTTAGTTATACGCTTACCGAAACAAATTCAAAATAAAATCCACAGCCCGGCGTCTGGAGTCAGAGTCTGTCGCCTTCAGCTTCCGCTTGTCGCCATTTCATGGCAGAATGGTATGAATGTAATTACCCGGCCTTTAAACCCTTTTCTCCTGACCGAAGAAGATTCAGAGGATGCTCAGCGTAGTCAAAGACACAATGACAGTCCAATAAAATTCAGGCTTCTGATCGCGCCAGCCAATGGCGTTAGAGCTCGCGGAAGGGGGCGGTATTAGCTGATATTACGCGCGGTCGCAAACACCTGTTCGCTTTTTTAAAGCTGCAGTATGTAATATTTGTGATAGAAATGAAGAATGGGACGTGAAGTTACAGGCAAATAATCAACGACGAGGTGGTTCGATACATGACCAAAAGAAAGTTGTTTCACTGTAACAGCACGTCACAAAGTGTTTAACATAATTCACAGCAATTAATGTTGTGGAACATATGCAAAACAAGTAAAGACTGGGGTAAAGAGTCCACAAAGAGTACAATAAGACTTATTAAAAACACTACATCTTTTGTTTTATTCATCTTGTTTTATTCATCTTTTCTAGAAGAAACTTTTAAAACTTTTATTTTTAAGAAGAAAAAAAAAAAAACGTTTAACAGGAGCATCACAAAACCGGTTTTGTGAAGTCTTTGAATAAGTTTGACAATCCATTTGAATAAGTATGATTATTTATTATCTACAGTGGTGCTTGAAAGCTAGAATCTTCTAGGTTTCTGTATAAATATGATCAAAAACATCATCAGATTTTCACAAAAGTAACAGACTGCATATAAACAAACGAGACAAACATTTTATACTTGGTCATTTATTTATTGATGAAAATGATCCAATATTACATATCTGTGAGTGGCAAAAGTATGTGAACCTTTGCTTTCAGTATCTGGTTTGACCCTCTGCAGCAATAACTGCAACTAAACATTTCCGGTAACTGTTGATCGGTCCTGCACATTGCACGGCTTGGAGGAATTTTAGCCCATTCCTCAGTACAGAACAGCTTCAACTCTGGGTGTTGGTGGGTTTCCTAAACAAACAGCTTGCTTCAGGTCCTTCCACAACATTTGTATTGGATTAAGGTCAGGACTTTGACTTGGCCATTCCAAAACATTAACTTTACTCTTCTTTAACCATTCTTTGGTAGAATGACTTGTGTGCTTAGGGTCATGGTCTTGCTGCATGAACCACTTTCTCTTGAGATTCAGTTCATGGACAGATGTCATAACATTTTTCTTTAGTATTTGCTGGTATAATTCAGAATTCATTGTTCCATCAATGATGGCAAGCCGTCCTAGCCCAGATGCTGCAAAACAGGCCCAAAACATGATCCTACCACCACCATGTTTCACAGATGGTATAAGGTTCTTATCCTGGAATGCAGTGTTTTCCTTTCTCCAAACATAACGCTTCTCATTTAAGCCAAAAAGTTCAATTTTGGTCTCCTCCACCCACAAAAAATTTCCAGTAGACTTCCAGCTTCCCCACATGATCTTTAGCAAACTGCAGAAAGGCAGCAATGTTCTTTTTGGAGAGCAGTGGCTTTCTCCTTGCAACCCTGCCATGCACACCATTGTTGTTTAGTGTTATCCTCATGGTGGACTCATGAACATTAACATTAGCCAATGTGAGAGAGGCCATTAGTTGCTTTGAAGTTACCCTGGGTTCCTTTGTGACCTCATGGACTATTACACGTCTTGCTCTTGGAGTGATCTTTGATGGTCGACTACTCCTTTGTTGGTCAACCACTCCATGGTCTTGAATGTCCTCCATTTGTACACAATCTGTCTGATTGTGGATTGGTGGAGTCCAAACTCTTCAGAGATGGTTTTGTAACCTTTTCCAGCCTGATGAGCATGAACAACTCTTTTTCTGAGGTCCTCAGAAATCTCTTTTGTTCGTGCCATGATACACCTCCACAAACACGCGTTGTGAAGATCAGACTTTGACAGGTCCCTGTTCTTTAAATAAAACATGGTGCTCACTCACACCTGATTGTCATCCCATTGATTGAAAACACCTGACTCTAATTTCACCTTCAAATTAACTGCTAATCCTACAGGTTCACATACCTTTGCCACTCACAGATATGTAATATTGGATAATTTTCCTCAATAAATAAATGACAAAGTACAATATTTTTCGTCTCATTTGTTTAATTGGGTTCTCTTTGTTTACTTTTAGGACTTTCAAGCACCACTGTATATTCTTAAAGCTGATGTTCAGAGCCAGCCTTTGTTCCTCCCTGCCTGCCATATTAGACCCCCTGCAATTGGCGTAATATTTTCATTTACACTTATGGCATTTGACAGACACCCTTATCCAGAGTGACTTACATTTATCTCATTTACACAACTGAGCTGTTGAGGGTTAAGAGCCTTGCTCAAGGGCTCAGCAATAACAGTGCTGGGATTTGAACTCACGACCTTCCAATCAGCAGTCAAACATCCTAACCACTGAGATACCACTGCCCCACATACCATCATTCCTGCCATCATTCCTGCCATCTCATCACCAAACACAAGTCTGGAAAACCACCTGTGCAACTGGATCCTGGACTTTCTGACAGGTAGGCCACAGGTGCTCCCAATATTCAGCCTCATGTCCACCTCTCTCAGCACAGGAGGTCCACAGGGCTGTGTGTGCATATAATGTGCAACGTACTATGCACATTATACACCTATGTTTTCTGTTTTTGTATATTGAAAGTTTTTGTTTCCCTGTGTATATTTTGTTTACTATATGTTGTATGTAAATGTACACTCATCATCTACTTGATTAGGAACACCTGTACATTCATGCAGTTATCAAATCAGCCAATCATGTAGCAGCAGCTCAATACATATAATCATGCAGGTACAGGCCAAGAGCTTCAGTTAATGTTCACATCAAAAATCAGAATGGGTAAAAAGTGTGATTTGAACCGTGGTGCAAGATGGGCTGGGTTGAGTATTTCATAAACTGCTGATCTCCTGGGATTTTCACACAGAACAGTCTCTAGAGTTTACACAGAATGGTGCGAAAAACAGAAACCATCCTGTGTGTGGAGGGTCTGCTGGCTGAAACACCTCGTCGATGAGAGAGATCAGAGGAGAATGACCAGCCTGGTTTGAGCTTACAGGAAGTCTATAGTGACTCAAATAATCACTCTTTACAACTGTGGTGAGCAGAAAAGCATCTCAGAATGCACAACACATCAAACCTTGAGGTGGATGGGCTACAATGGTAGAAGACCACATCAGGTTCCACTCCTGTCAGCCAAGAACAAGCATCTGAGGCTATCATGGGCACAGAGTCATTGAAACTGGACAGTTGAAGACTGAAAAAAGACCAGGTGATTTTTTTTTCTTCTAACCTTCAACTGTGCACTTTGGGTGACTCTGTGCGCATAATAGCCTTAGATTTGTGGTCTTCTGCCATTGTAGCCTATCCACCTCAAGGTTTGATGTGTTGTGCATGCCGAGATGCTTTTCCACTCACCAAGGTTGTAAAGCGTGATTATTTGAGTTACTATATCCTTCCTGGCAGCTTGAACCAATCTGGCCATTTTCCTCTGAAGCAAGGCTTTTCCACTCACAGAACTCTCACTCACGCTGTTTTTCGCACCATTCTGTGTAAACTCTAGAGACTGTTATGTGTGGAATTCCCAGGAGATAAGCAGTTTCTGAAATATTCAAACCAACCCTTCTGGCACCAACAACCATGCCACGTTTAAAGCCACAGAGATCACACTTTTCCCAATTCTGATGTTTGATGTCAACATCAACTGAAGTACTTGACCTGTATCTGCATGATTTTATGCATTGTGCTGTTGCCACATGATGGGCTGATTAGATAACTGCATAAATGTGCTGGTGTACAGGGGTTCCTAATAAAGTGGATGGTGAGTATATGTCCAGTAATTTGTAATTGGAGCTACCACAGGAATTGCAGTTTTGCAAGTGTCAACTGTGTAAAAGACTTTACCTTTGACTTAAGTATTATTATATGAATTATTCAAGACATATTTTATAATTATATAGTCATTGACAATTTTATTTTTATCTTAAGATCTATACGATTTGCTGTATACTGCTAAAACCAATCTTCTGTAAAAGTTTATTACTAATAAACTTCTTTTTTTTTTTTACAAGACGATTTTACAATCTTTCCATCAGTACACTGTGAGACACACATACACACTTAAGATGGAATGCAGCGTAAAGAGTTTAATGCCCAAAAGTGGAACACATACAATCACACTGCAGAAATCAAGCAGGAATCAAAAAGTACCATTTACAGTTGTATTCTTATTACTTCAACAACAGATCAAATCAGTGTTCAGCTAATTTTATTGATCTGAACTCTAAAGATAATTGAGAACCAAGATTAATTAGTGTTAACCAGAAAAACATCAGTCTGACACAAATCTACACACTTATACATTTTCCCTTTGGTCCAGACAGTGAGGATTTCTTTGGAAATGCAAATTAAGACAGTGCACTGCTTTCTACTGTTTCTACACAAATGATTAGAAATAATTCATAAATTAAATCCCCTTCACAAAAGAGAGCTACAAGTTTACCTTCAGAAATAAAGTGACCACAACATGGAACTAAATCATTAGTATAAATGATAAACAGTTTTCTCCACAAGCTCACACCAGAGGCACTAAGGCCAATGACAATATAAGGCTTTTAAAGCATGATCAGTGAAGGATCTCAGAAAAACATCTGATCTGAGATCCTCAATTGATCAGACTTCAGTGTAAGGTCAGTGCTAATCAGTTTCACAAAACATTCATAACACCTTCATTAAGACATTTGTGAATGCTTATGTCATTGGTAAGAAGACAATTATTTGGGATTCATAATGAATATAAAAATAATGAGAGGTTTGATTATGAAAAGCAAAAACTTTAAGAGTCCTGCAGTAGCTTTCAAAAACACCTGGAATTCAGACAGTTTTCTGCTCCAGAATTGCTTTCATTTTCTGGATATTTCTAAATACCTTATTTTACTTAATACTTAATCAGTAGTATCGGCTAACAGCCAAGCTAGATTACTATTTAGCTAGTTATGTAGCTATTCCAATGACAACGCCTCCGTGTAAGTCATCATGCTATATTTAATACCTTATTTTATGGCACTGTTATCTAGCTAGCTATTTATGTTTACCTAATGTACTCCATTAGCAAAGCTTCGCAACTAGCTAACGCTAATTAGCCAGTTTTGTGCCAGCCATGTTTGTCATTTTAAATGATTTACAATTAATCTAACATGTAAGCAAGACAGAACTGATACCACATGACCTTCATGTAAGCATCATAGTTAATTAGTGTCTAATTACATGACCTTCATGTAAGCAACATAGTTAATTACAGTGTCTAAGACTAGCTCGGCAGACGGGATATCCACCGTCACCACAACAACTTTGTGGTTTATTACTGGGAACTCTGATTTGAATCATCATTAAACCCACAACAATTAAATCAAAAACAAAATGTCTTAGTTTGTCCACCGCTATGACATACAGAAATATAGTTCGGACCCCAAGAGCCATTCTCTGGAGCACAGAGAAACTGCATGACACTACACCCAAATCAAGAAAGAACAAAGACGGATGCAAAAGTTAGACAAAAAACTGGAGTGTGAGTAAAGGTGAAATGAGCAGATTCTCCCCATCTTCAAATCATTACACTTGTTGGATGGTCTACTCATAAATAACATACTGCTCACAACACACTACAAAATGTCTGTCATTCTGAATCAAGGTTGTGCAATATATTGCAAATTCTACAGCAGAAATTATTAAAAAAAGAAAACCTAAAGGATGCTGATCTAGAACCAGGTACATTATTCTAGATGCATGACTGACTGTGATTATACTGACAAGAGTAAACTGATGCTATAGCAGCAGAGAGTAGAGCCGGATGAATAGCATTTGTATAAGGAATTAAGGAGTTGCGGCGACAAATCCACTAAAATACATTGAATAAAGCAACATTGAATTATTCCTCTTAAAGGAGCAGTATGTAATTTTTAAAGCTTTGATGAGTTTCCCCACTTCTGCCAAACAGACCCCATCCCAGTGTGTTAAACTGACTTTCATGGAAAAGAAGCTCTGTATATATAGACTTGATGCAGAGCTAATTTCTGGGCCAGAAAACAAGTCACCACCCTGGATGGGACGCCAGTCCATCTCAGATCACCATGCACACACATTCACACCCAGTCCATCTCAGATCACCATGCACACACATTCACACCCAGTCCATCTCAGATCACCATGCACACACATTCACACCCAGTCCATCTCAGATCACCATGCACACACATTCACACCCAGTCCATCTCAGATCACCATGCACACACATTCACACCTAAAGCTAATTTAGAGATGCCAAATGACCAACTGACCTACTGGCATGTTTTTGTGAGATGGGAGGAAACCGGAGAACCTGGAGGAAACCCACACAGACATGAGAAGGACATGTGCAACCCCATACAGACAGTAACCCGAGCACAGAGTCAAACCGGTGCTACCGGCACCATGCCACGAAAAGCAATATTGGAAATAACAACCTTTTGTTCTAAGGCATCTTTATATTATAATAAATATGATTATTATATGTCTCCGTTATGAAATGAAAGCGAATGATATTCTAAAATTACATGATAATCATACACTCTCACCACAATCTTCATTATAGTCAGTTATTATGAATTAGGGATCAAGTTTTCTTTGGCTGTGATTACAAGATCAGTGAAGTACATTATAGCAGTAAGTTACAGTGGAAATGCACACAAATGCTGAATACCAGCACAGGTTAAGAGTAACAGCAGGGTGGAATGAAGTCTGGATCTGCGTTTTTGCTTTAGCTCACCCTGATGCCCACAGTAGTTTTCAAAAACAGCTGACGTTCTGACAGTTTGATGCTCCACAATTGCCTCAAATCTCTGGAAACGTCTTTAAAAGCTTGAATTTGTCTTCCAGATTCATTTTTCTGCACCAGAAAGTCATTCAGTAGTCTGCAGATCTAAATGCTTGAATCGAGCAATAAGGTCTGATGCAGCTTTTATTTATTTATTTATTGTTTCAGGTCTTATTTCCTGTTTCTGGAGTCAGAGGTATAACTAGTCTTTTTTAAGCTCGTCTGCATGGTATGAATGACCCGCGTTGGGAGATACACACGTATCCTGATTCACCACTGGTAGGGTTGCAGGTGCCACGCCGTCGTTGTTCACGAGGGTGCCGTAGGAGAAAGAGCCGTTATAATCCGGCTGAACAGGCCAGCCTTTTTCATGGATCGTTGGAATGCCTGTGTTAAAAACAAGGAAATGTATACATACTTTCAATATTTATTAACGTTATTATTCATATTTCAAAACAAAGAAGAACAGTCAGTATGCTAATAATAATCTATGAGATGATCAGCTTGCACTGACACAAGAATCAGAACCTCATTTATACATTTCACATGAATGCGGGGGCATGATGCTATAGGAAACTAATCAGCGACAGTGTGGTGTAATGCAGCGTGATGCAAAGCGGAGTCAATGTTACTACTGTGAAGTTCATTATTTTCCTATAACAGCTCACCTCCAATTGTTTCGTTCCTTTTATACGACAGCAATTTGCCAAGGATCATGATTTTAATTCATTAATGAACAACATATCAAGATTTTTAAATGTTTATAGCTACACTTAATGTCATGGAAGAACTGTGAAACACGTTATCACTTATATTATAGCACCTATAAACAGCTGCTAGCTCACTAGCCTCTTTTTTTTTATATATATCTCGAGAAGTTAATAAGACGAAAACATACAGCATTTCATGTTCCTGTGAAACTACAAACAGCAAAATCGTCTACACTGAAGATGTTTCACGGTGGAAAACTTGCTGGATATTACTGCCACAGCAGACACCATTAATGTTTAATCATGTCAACAATTATACTTTTTTTTTTTTTGTTTTTCTTAATTAATAAAACACTTTATTATTAGCCTTCGATTTTGTGGCGTGTCCTCCATACAAGACGCTGCGAATTATCTGTTGCTATAGAAACAAAAAATATTAGAACCAGCAAATTAATATCCAGTAAATGTGATTTGCAATAAAGCTGACTTGACATGACTCACGTTACTTCCTTTAACATGTTACACTGATTGCATTAAATGCATTATTTTTCAGGATTTTTTTTTTACTAGATGCTCCTGGATGATCATGTCTGTCTTGCACCAACCTTTCACCATGTCCATGGTCACGTACGGCTCAAATGCTTTGGCTTTCTTCTTGTTTTTGGTGATGAGGAAAACGCCGAGGAAGCACACGGCACATCTGTAGAAAGAGCCGAACATCATAAACTCACATAAGCACACGTATAAATGTTCTAATGTTGGCACTTAAATGTTGGGAAAAAGTCCCGACAATCCTAATTACACAACCCAATTACACACACTAAAAACATATTCATTTGTATGAGTCTGTGTCCAAGAATGTGTTTCGATAAATGTAAACTGAGGGAGACTGGACAATTAGTAGAGATGATTTAAATGAATTTGAACTCTTCTAGTTCGATCACTTCCTGCCACTACTATTTCCAAGAGTCATTAAAAAACATGTGCTTTTTAAAAATTATTAGCCTTTATTTATAGGTAGTTTGTATAGGTATGTGAATTTTTTTAAAACCCATTTATTAATTATAAAGAGTACTTAACATTTAAATTAATTCGTGTTACAATAAGCACCATCATTTATTAATTTTCTAATAACATTATCGTCTGGATAGGGAAAGAAGGCTTGGTATAAATTTGAGTTCATATTTCTCACCACTGCAATATAGGTCATACAACCAATATTCTTTACTGGAGAGTGGATTTATATTGAATCTGAATGCTGGTAATGAATTAATGATGAGATGTGACAATATTTCATACGGTTAAATCCTGAGTAAGCAAGCTGCAACAATGAAGAAATGAAAACACCGTACTGAAAATAAAAAGTGAACTGAAGTTAGCAAAAAGGAAGTTTAAATAACGTTCCTGAAATAATATCATAAGAAGAATCCCCTCTTGGAGAGTAGGAGGGAATACAGAAAGACGGTCACTCAGATATAATATCACACTCACCCTAATAAAAACATGCAGATGTGCAGAACATCCTCTTGGTTGAATTCCAGATAAAATATGGCTCCTAGATTAAAAAGATAAACAAAGTGATTACGATATAACAATGAATCTAATAAATAAATGCAGAATATACAGACAACGAGCAAAAAGAAGCGAACACTGAATACTAGGATCCTGAAATGAGTGGTGTG
The DNA here is from genome assembly GCA_023630585.1 of Cranoglanis bouderius. Lineage (NCBI taxonomy): Eukaryota > Metazoa > Chordata > Actinopteri > Siluriformes > Cranoglanididae > Cranoglanis > Cranoglanis bouderius. Next base: position 6,831,451 of record CM042543.1, read on the forward strand.
TTGGTAAAGCTCATGATGGACAAACGGACAAGCCGTGTGTGTTACCTGCACCAACAGCAAATACGGTAGAGAAGATGTAGTTAACGCAGGCGATGACGGATGAATCGTACAAATGGGATGCCTGAGCAAGGAATCTGTGGGGGGGGAGGGAACAAAGTGCATGCTGGTCAGTCAAATTCAGACCACAAACAAAAATGCATCTGTTCATTTCTGCTAGATCATTGAATGCTTTCTCCAAAACACACATTAAACATAACCTCAAAACGTTAAACCATTCTATCAAATAAGGAATCGCTAAAGATAAATTATTCCAAAACATTTAGCCAGCAGTATATTAAAAAAAAATTTCTCATATGGCTATTGACATAACTATTAATGATAGTTAGCAGCTAACAGTTAAGTTTAGTCTGAACTGTGTACAAAAAACTGACATCCCCACAATTATAAAAACAGATAAACTCACACTTTGTGTGTGAGTGTGGGTGATAAGACACTTAACAGCATGCTCACTAGCTTTTAGTTGCTTTAACAAGCAATCTTAAATCACACCACTGACTAAGTTTACATGCATGTTCAAATTCCATTTAAGGTCTATATTCGGGTTGCAGCCATATTCCGAATACGATGTTTATATGTGTACAGGCATCGGAATATTCCTTTATACGTGGTTGTTGTAAGTATGCCGATCTACACATGCGCTTTTCCCAGGAAAGTCAAGATGTTGCCGTTGCTACCCACAGTTCCTTGTGGACTGAGCACACGCATATATCTCCTTTCAGGTGTATACATGCAACAAATTACAGATTAAAACAGACATATTCCAGGGGTGGGAATCAGAATTTGGGGAAATCAGAATATTGTCTTAACCTGAATTCGGGCAATCGGAATTGCGGCGTTTACATGACTCAATACTAATTCGAATGTTGCCAAATTCTGATTAATATCGGAATATTCATGTGCATGTAAACGTAGCCACTGTTGAGTTCTCTGACTGGTCAGGAGGTGTTGATTAATTTTCTATAACAGCGACTCTGACAGTAGTTCCAGCTGCAAGGCAAATCACAGGTATTGTTTCTGTCGAAACAATTTACACAGGGATTTGTATGGCAGACGCTCCACATAAACAGATTAAAAACGCATGTAACTGTTGGTATGGTGAAGTTTTCTGTAAGGAGATGTTGATTTAATATTTATAGAAGGGGCCTCAAGTGCTTTGTAATGGTTCAGAGGTAAAGCAGTAACTTTAAGTTTTCCTACATGAGAAAGTCTTCAGGACAGAGGACTATATGCTTTGTAGTTTCATGGTAACAAGCTGCATGTTTTGGCGTATTAACTTAGAGAGAGAGAGAAAAAAAAAAAGTTTATAGCTACTATAACGTAAGTGAAAACAAGAACTTGCTTCATGGATGTTTCACAACATTAAAGGTAAAAAAAAAGGTTAGCTGTTGTCAAAGAAGAATAAAACACTCAGGGATATTCTGTTATAGGAAAACAATCAACTTTGGGGTGGTAGCAGTAATGCCATTTCGCCTCAGGATGCATCACACCACCCTGTTGTTGATTATGTTCCTAAAACAGCATGTTCCCAAGTGTTTTATTCCTTACTTAGCAATTGGTTTGATCTAAAACTACAAGTTAAACAGCACCTAAATTAACAGAGATATGTTCTCTTTGAAAGAGAGAGAGAGAGAGAGAGAGAGAGAGAGAGAGAGAGAGAGGGGGAGAGAGAGGGAGAGAGACACTCACGATGCCTGAAAGAAGATGGTGGCCACCATGCAGACGAACATGACGTAGAAAATGGGATAAGTGAGCTGGAGGGAGCCCTGAATGCTGAGAACTACCATCCCTGCAACTGCCTTCACTGTGATGACAGTCACAGAGCCTGAAGGGCAAAGAACACAAAGAAATGCACAATGAAGAATCCACTTCAGTTATTATTATCAATGCTCTAGTGGTTCTAGAGGCTCTAGGGGTTCTGATGAAAATGGAAGATAATGCAATGAACGAGGAATGGGCATTTGGACAAATTTCATTAAAAGTGTTAAACATCTAAAGGTTAATTGTTCCTCCTCTTCACTTATTCATGTTCAGTAGACACTTTATCCTGATCAGGGTTGCTATGGATCCAAAGTCTATCCCGGGAACACTGGGATTGAGATGGGAATACACCCCGAATAGGACGCAAATCCATCGCAGGTCACCATGCACACACACATTCACACAATCATTCTCAACTAGGGGCAATTTAGTGCAGCCTAATACATGTACTGGCATGTTTGTGGGAGGTTGGAAGAAACGGGAGAACCCGGAGGAAACCACACACACAGGGAGAACATGCAAAACTCCACACAGACGTTAATCTGAGCTAAGAACCAAACCGGAAAACCCTGGAGCTGATTATGTGATAACTACAAAAAAATGTATTAATTAATGTTAATGTTGTTCATGTGGTTCTCATAGCCTAATGATGGCTTCCGGTCTTCTGGAATTTTAAATGTATTGTCAAAATATAAAGCTAGGTTTAACATTTATTTAATAAAAGAAGCAATTTTAAAACAAGTGAGAGAATTCCATTTATGTCCATTAATACAAATAATAATATTCCTACATCCTAATAATTGCTAACATTGCCAATAAGACATGAAGGTCAATAAGAGCTGGTAAGCGTTATGCAAATGAAATGTCTATTCTGGTTCCCATTTGCTTTTTATTAGCAAAATGTGCATTCTGACTAATATGTGATAGATAAAAAAATAAAAACACTCAGAAAACGTCCCTCACCCAGCAGTGCCACTAGCAGCAGGATAAGCACGAGATAGTTCGCATTGTGATGTTTGTAAAAATACAGCACCAGACAGAATGTGATGATCTCCAGTAGCTGGGAAACAGAAAGGAAAAATATTAGATTATATTACATATATTTGAGATACATAGCTGAGTCTGAACAGCAGAAATGCTGCGAGATGTTGAGTTTTAATCTCACCAGGTACAGGAGGACAGGCCAGCCAATCAGGTGCTTCACAATGTTTTCGGCATTCAGTTGCTCGTGAGAGTTTGGTCCGAATGTGACAAACAGGTACGTGCCCGCTACAGTCAAGGCACAGCCGAGGAACGATAAAATATAGCACTCTGAAAACAAAAAAGAAGTGTGGATTATGGATTCTTTTACAATGAAAAATGCAGTGTGTCAGTATTTACAGCAGAATGAAGTTTTTCTTCATGCCTTCTTTAATAATAATGTTTTTACAACTAGTCAAAAAGGGTAAAGAGCAACTATGATCATACTGGATCCTAGGGTTGCAGATTAAATCTAATAAACCCTTTCAGTGCTTAAAAAAACATTTAAAGGTGTAGTTTGTAATTATAAAATTGTTAAATTATCTTTATATAATATATACACTATAGAATTTTGGTTCATTTAAAAAAAATGTTTGCAATAACGGAATGTTCATGGAATGGGTATTGCTAGTTTTTCAGTTAGTGTTTCAGAATTCTGTTTACATTTTTCTGGGCCTGAATTGAGCTCTGTCCCGAGCTGAAGCAGAGCTGCTCAGCTAAGCAGAAGCAAAGATGAACCACTTACTCAGAAACTCCTTTGGCTTCCATTTTTCTCTCAGATACAGAAATCCTAAAATACAGCTGGCTGTGAAGGGAATATAAACACAAAAACCTCATGTTGTATTCGTGAATATCTTTGGATAGTGTATTATATAACTTAACTTGTAAATGTTTTGAGTTAATGTGAGACAGATGTTAGAAAAATACTTGCCTATAAGAGACACAGCACTGAGGGGGGCTATGAGAGAGAGGGGAGCGAAGGCGTAGGATGCAAACAGGGATCCTTCTCCAATCAGCAGCAGCACAAGACCACACCACCATGTCTTTGTGCAGTAGTACGGCCTTGGATCTTTAGTGCCTGCCAACACCACATGGCTTTGTTTCTGCATATATGTATGTGTGTGTGTGTGTGTGTGTGTGTTTGTGTTTGTGAGAGAGAGAGCGAGAGAGAGAGAGATAATTCCATTAGGGGAAATGAACTAGTTATGTATCTTGTCACACACAATGAATGAAGGATTTTATTTTCCCCTGTGTAGAGGGGGCTGGTGATGCTGAATAGAGACAAGACACTACCAACAGAAATTATTATAATGTCATGTCAATAATTTTACAGATTTTTTTAATTAAATAAATTGCATCTACAGTTGCAATTAAAATTATTCAACCCCCATTGCAAATCAGGTTTATTGTCAAAATGTACAGACTTTCAGCTGTTTGCAATGAACAAATCAAACAAAAGCTATTGAAATAGCTCAACACAACGAATGCTTCAAGTGGTTTCCCCAAATTCAACTGAAAATGCAACTTATAATGACCTCTCCAGTCTCAAATTTATTCAACCCCCTGAATAGAATCCCACACAACAGCACAAATATGCAAAACAGGTGTTGTCTCAAACACACTTGATGCAACTAATCAAGGGCTTCATTAGTTGCACCAGGTGTGCTTGAGCTGGAACACATGAAATACCTGAACTGGCTAGGGGCAGAAAATACATGAAATACCTGGACGGGGCAGAAAAAGGAAGCTTTCAACGGCTGTAACCAGATTTCTGAGAAGGCAGGTTGTGAAAAACCCTCAAGTGACTGCAAAAGACCTGCAGCAAGACTTGGGGGCTTGACACGGACACTGAGGTTTCAGTGAGCACAGTATGGTGTGTACTAAACGCAGAAGGTTTCCATGCCAGAACTCCAAGACGTACACCAATACTGACCCAAAAGCACAAGAAAAGTCGGCTCAAAGTCATATAAATAAGCCACAGAAGTTTTGGGATTCTGTTCTGTGGAGCAATTAAACAAAACTGGAACAAAACTGGAACTTTTCGGCATGATGGTCAGCGGTATGTCTGGAGAAAGAAGAATGAAGAAAGAACACTCTGTCCACAGTCAAGCATGGTGGTGGCTCTGTGATGCTCAGGGGCTGCTTTGCATCCTCTGGCACTGGAAACCTGCGGCGTGTGGAAGGCAAGATGGATTCATTGAAGTATCAGGAAATCCTAGGAGAAAACGTCATGCCATCTGTGAGGCAGCTGAAGCTTGGGCGTCATTGAACCTTCCAACAGGACAATGATCCCAAGCATACCTCAAATTCCACCAAGGCTTGGTTGCAGAAGAAGTCCTGGAAGATTCTACAGGACCAGCACAGTCACGGACTTGAACCCCATAGAAAACCTGATTTGCAATGGGGGTTGAATAATTTTGATTGCAACTGTATAACATGTCTACTGTTACACTGACTGAAGTAGTAAAAATGGCACAACTCAACAGAAATATTTTTATTTCTGAATCTGACAATTAACAATGCTGAAGAAAGCTTAGCTCCGCCCATTTAACACAATGACATCATGTATTATATCCATGAAAAGCTTGTTTATTGTTTTATATGGCGTGTGTCATTTTGACATACATGTCAAAGCATAATCAAAACAGTCACTAGTCTGGAAGAAATCATACAAAATGCATTCATAAAATTTGACACATTCATTCACTTTTATAAACGATAGTGTGTTGCCTTGGGATGGGCAATACAGCACTGTTCTATGTTACACTGGTTACATGTTGCTGGAAACGACCTTGTTTGCTCTGCAGATCCCCTCACAAGCTACAAGACTCACTAAGTGCGTGTGCATATATTTATCTAGGTGTGTATTTATCTGTCCAAGGTGTGCTCTCTTTTGCACACTTTTGGGTTGCTTGAGTTTACTCATAGTACTATATACTGTTATATACTATACAGTATACTCACAGTAATAAACTGTTATCAGCATAATATTTTAGTATTATGTATAAAGATTGTATTATTTGCTGTTTGTCTGCTGTGTGATTAGTGATTGTAGGACATCTCACTCTTATGGAATAAGATTCAATAACATGAGCCAGCTCTCCCCTATCATATCACAGCTACTAACCAGGGAGATACGTGAAGCCAGTCAACTGCATCTTTTTGAAATGCTTCTCATGCTGCGTCACAGGACAGCATAACACACTGGGAGGAAATTGCTATCTACCCTCTTCCACATACATGAGCTCACAGATGGCGACGATTGGCTAGTGACACCGTGATTGACAGGGAAGAGAAAGTATACTACCCCTCTCACCCAGAGACAATGGCCAATTTTGCCTGTGGCACTGTCAGGATTTTAATTTGATGCTGACCATTTCTCCAAGATTGTTCTTCCCTTTTTCTTATTAATTTGTTTTGATGACAAGAAAATAATATAATTAATATGTTTTAATTTTGCTTTATGTCTCCTGGTTGTCTTGCGGGTACTTGTGAAAATATTTTAATATGCACTGTGTATTATGAAAACATTTAACACTTACGGCATTTGGCAGATGGCCTTATCCAGAATGACTTACATTTGATTTAATTTATATATCTGAGCAGTTGAGGGTTAAAGCTTTGCTAAAGGGCCCAACAGTGGCGGCTTGGTGGTGCTGAGGTTTGAACTCACAACCTTCTGATCAGTAGCCCAATGTCTAATCAAAGCATAATTAAGGAATCCCGAAAACAACAAAAGTGAATACAAAAAAAAAAAAAAAAAAAAAAAACCATTTCAAATAGTCAATAAAAAAAAATTTAGTAGCTTATGTCTGATGCATTTAAGGAAGGTCAGTTTTCTAGCTGAGAGGCTTTTCATTGTTGAGAATATAAACACACTTACAAAACGCAGAAGAGTAAAAAGCAAAGAGGTGAACATCTGTATCGACAGGCTTTATTTATCTGCAAGGATTTTGGAGATAATAAAATGTTCCAGATTTGTATTCAATTATATGTTTGACTCACCAGAAAGCATACAAATGACTTGTCGTTTCACAATTACGAATATAATACGTTTTTAATTGCAAACCAGTTTTGACTGGAATAATTGCTCCTCCGTATAAAAAGCCGCGATGAACTCACACACATATATATACACATATACATACAGTATAACAGGAATTACGTAAGTTGTCGCGAGAACTTGGGCGTGTTGTCATATTTCCCTCATACCTGCTAGAGAGCTGCCTGGAAAGTAAGGCTATTTTTGACAGCTCACGTCAGTCTGTTCACGTCAGTCTGTTCACACCCACCTGTATGTTCACGGAGATGCTGATGAGTAAATTCCCGATGATAGCCAGCAATGTACCGATGAGGTTATCCTGTGTGTAAAATAAATAATAATAAAAAACCCCCAATAAAAACACAGCATGCACTGACAATAATAAACTTAGGAACAGTTTATTAACGCAAATCTATTAAAATGTATATATATAAAAAGACACATTTTTAATAGATTTGCATTAAGTCAGAAACACACAGCCTATGTCTGTAAATATTAAGTTACAGCAACACACACCAAATCTGTTGGTGTTACAAGAGCATGTGGTAACTAAATCCCATCTCCAACAGCTATGAAACAGTGTAAACTCTTATCCATGTCGTAACCAAGTTGTAAACTCGTCTGTGTAAGAATAACACAGGAGACATACAAACATAAACAATACTCACAGTGTAGGAGAGCGGCCCCGCGTACACGCTTCCGGTTTGAACCGAACTCGAATCCGCCATTATTATTATTATTATTATTATTATTCTTCCCGGTACAGACACTCTGTCATCCCTTTTCCTGTTGTTGTTATTGTTGTTTCTTGAATCAGATCATTCAAAAGTATAATTTTCAACTCATTATTTCACACAACCCCGTTCACTGTCAGCGTATCTCGCCATCTCGCATAAACACTTCCGCTTCCGGTTAGACCTGTAGCCTGTCTGGGCGGGTTTCCGGTTTAGCTTAGTTTCTTTTTTTGTGTTTTAAAATGTAGTCCAGTCTTTTAATTAACCCCAGTCGCTGTCATTAAAGCAAGTTACAAAGATATGCTTCTAAACCTTAATATTATCTTACTTCTTCTTCTTCTTTTTTTTTTTTTTTTTACAGAGTTGATACCACCTGAAAACTGTGGCACAATGACGTGGTCTCTCCCTCAAGCCAAAGTCGCTTTATTGTCATGACAAATATTAACATTTGTATTGCTAAAGCTTGGGTACAGACAAACTAGAAAACAAATAGGTAGAAACAAATGTACATACATTCGACAATACAGTCAAACAGAAATACTAGTAACGAGGCTTATAGAACCCTGAGAGGAAAAAAGGATAAAAACAAACAAACAAATAAATAATAAATAAAAATAAGACAGAAGAAAGAAAGAAAATTCTCTCTCTCTCTCTCTCTCTATATATATATATATATATATATATATATATATATATATATATAGTTAATATCAGTGCAGTCACTGTAAGGATTAGACTAATATTGTGGAATAATGAATTTGCAGAATAAAGCACATGTAGTTTTGATTTTCCAACACATACAGTAGGTGGCAGCAAAAGACCTCATTGAGATCATAGACATATAAATACATAGACGCCGCATTGGCCACTGGATCGTACGTCAACGTCGCCGCCATATTAGTCCGGGCAACAGTAACACGTCTCAGTATAAATCATCTTAAGAGCCTATTAGAGTTTATATTATAAACTAAATTGCCCATAATCGAGATTTTCATCTATACTGCCAGTTTCCTCCAAACTAACTTTTATGACAAGCTCCTTGTTTCGGCTGAGCGACTGACATACAGGTGCATCTCAATAAATTGGAATGTCGTGGAAAAGTTCATTTATTTCAGTAATTCAACTCAAATTGTGAAACTCGTGTATTAAATAAATTCAATGCCACAGACTGAAGTAGTTTAAGTCTTTGGTTCTTTTAATTGTGATGATTTTGGCTCCCATTTAACAAAAACCCACCAATTCACTATCTCAACAAATTAGAATACTTCATAAGACCAGTTTTAAAAAAAACAAAAAAAAACAAAAACATTTTTAGTGAATTGTTGGCCTTCTGGAAAGTATGTTCATTTACTGTACATGTACTCAATACTTGGTAGGGGCTCCTTTTGCTTTAATTACTGCCTCAATTCAGCATGGCATGGAGGTGATCAGTTTGTGGCACTGCTGAGGTGGTATGGAAGCCCAGGTTTCTTTGACAGTGGCCTTGAGCTCATCTGAATTTTTTGGTCTCTTGTTTCTCATTTTCCTCTTGACAATACCCCACATATTCTCTATGGGGTTCAGGTGTGGTGAGTTTGCTGGCCAGTCAAGCACACCAACACCATGGTCATTTAACCAACTTTTGGTGCTTTTGGCAGAGTGGGCAGGTGCCAAATCCTGCTGGAAAATGAAATCAGCATCTTCAAAATGCTGGTCAGCAGAAGGAAGCATGAAGTGCTCCAAAATTTCTTGGTAAATGGATGCAGTGACTTTGGTTTTCAAAAAACACAATGGACCAACACCAGCAGATGACATTGCACCCCAAATCACAGACTGTGGAAACTTAACACTGGACTTCAAGCAACTTGGGCTATGAGCTTCTCCACCCTTCCTCCAGACTCTAGGACCTTGGTTTCCAAATGAAATACAAAACTTGCTCTCATCTGAAAAGAGGACTCTGGACCACTGGGCAACAGTCCAGTTCTTCTTCTCCTTAGCCCAGGTAAGACGCTTCTGATGTTGTCTGTGGTTCAGGAGTGGCTTAACAAGAGGAATACGACAACTGTAGCCAAATACCTTGACACGTCTGTGTGTGGTGGCTCTTGATGCCTTGACCCCAGCCTCAGTCCATTCCTTGTGAAGTTCACTCAAATTCTTGAATCGATTTTGCTTGACAATCCTCATAAGGCTGTGGTTCTCTCGGTTGGTTGTGCATCTTTTTCTTCCACTCAACTTTCTGTTAACATGCTTGGATACAGCACTCTGTGAACAGCCAGCTTCTTTGGCAATGAATGTTTGTGGCTTACCCTCCTTGTGAAGGGTGTCAACGATTGTCTTCTGAACAACTGTCAGATCAGCAGTCTTCCCCATGATTGTGTAGCCTAGTGAACCAAACTGAGAGACCATTTTGAAGGCTCAGGAAACCTTTGCAGGTGTTTTGAGTTGATTAGCTGATTGGCATGTCACCATATTCTAATTTGTTGAGATAGTGAATTGGTGGGTTTTTGTTAAATGTGAGTCAAAATCATCACAATTAAAAAAACCAAAGACTTAAACTACTTCAGTCTGTGTGCATTGAATTTATTTAATACATGAGTTTCACAATTTGAGTTGAATTACTGAAATAAATGAACTTTTCCATGACATTCTAATTTATTGAGATGCACCTGTATTGTGAATCTTACTGTAGTTAGTTGGCTGGCTAACTTTTCTCACACTTTGAAGGTTTCCCAAAGAGAAATGGTGGAGGAGGGCAGTGGGAAGGAGCAGTAAGATGGGAAGGTTTTTCCGCCGAGCAGTGAGCACTTCAAGCCTTCAGGTCAGACTGTCAGGATTAGAGATAGAGCTTAACCATCTATCTTCAGTTTCCCGACTCATCTCCAAAGAGTAGGTGTATCGATAGGCTATAATGATTTGATAGATTGTCATCAAATCGTGGCTCGTTTATTATTATTATTATCATCATCATCATCATCACATACATACATTATATATATATATATATATATATATATATATATATATATACATATATATATATATGTACATGCATATCTATATATTCATATATATATATATATACATCCATAAATATATATATATATACATATATATATATATACACATATATATATATATATATATATATATATATATATATATATATACATATATATATATATATATAACCGTTGTAACTGTAAATGTTTTACCTGATCCATAAAGGATTATATTATCTTTGTAATTATCTGTTTTGGAGTATTTGCCGATTTTGTTCCATTTTCTCAATGACGGTGAATTATTAGTACTTAAAGATGCACTATTTCGATTTTTTTTCCCAGTATTTCAAAGTGGATGAGCTGTGTTCTGATCTGGAGCATAAGAAAAGCTAAAATGCATTCATAAATGCATCTCCACATTTATTAACCAAAAAAAATAAGCCAAATCTATGCTTGACAAGTTTTCACAATTATGACAATGACAATGCAAGTCTAAACTGTCAATTTATTTTTATTTTTTTTGCTCACTCAACTTAACTTATTGAGTTGTCTTTTTGCTTTGACTCAGTTAAGTTGTATTTATTTAAAATAATGTATTTTCAATTTAAAAAGCTTTGCTGACATAATTAACTCAACTACTTGTTTCAAGTAACGCGGACTTACCAAGTTCAGTTGAAATACTGTTATAAAAGTAAAGTGAAATTAACTTTTTCAAGTTGTTTGTGCTAAAATTCAAGCTCATTGAACTTAATGTGGCTTATTTTCCTAACTTACATTAGCAAGTTCAAGCAAATAAATCAAAACACGTTTCCATCCGACAGACTTTATCAACCGTTTCCCTTTTAAATTTACAAATGTAAAGGACAGAACACGTCAAACGTGCTAAAATATCCAGAGCTTCAGTAGTGTTTCTTTGAACTCTTTATATAGCAAAATGTTAAAATTGTAATGTTTGTGGAGGAAAAAAACTCAATTTGAGTAAACAAATAAATCTATTACAATTATAAAATAATAAATTAAATTGCATTAAAGTAATTTCTGAAAATAAACAGAAGCAGAAATCTGTTTTTGCATAACAAAGTTACATTTCAATTGCCTAGTGTTTAAAGGTGAAAATGTACTTAAAACAATGAAAATATAAACAAAATTGAAGTCATGCCTTGATGCATAGAAACTGTAATATACACATAACACAACACTTGAAATCTCTCTTACAAGAAATGCACAACATCCATCTCTACTTCAGCAACTTATCTGTAAGTGAGTGTATAGGTATAGGGTATAGGGTCCATCACATCATCCACAACTGTAATGATTCCAACAGTCATCCCCTTGATTAGCTCGTCTTCAGAATCTGTGTGCTGTATTAAAAACAAAGGCAAACTTTAAAATGTGCTTTCACACATACAACCTCACAAGCTCAAAGACTTAAGAACAGCATGAGGGAACTGATCTTAACTTTACTAGTTATCACACAAAATGAATTATTAGAAGGTGGTAAAAAATACAGTACAGCTTCCTGAAATTGATCATCTCTCATGAAAATAAAACAAGATACGTTTGTTTTGGATGAAGTATAAGTGAAAAAAGCCTTTCAAGGCTTACTATCATACTTTTACTTAAACAAATTGGTAACACTTTATAATTTGTAGCTATAGTTACTGTATTAAGTCTTATGAACTACAATGAACAACAATTTTTACAGAAATCAGTGGTTTTCCATTCTGGTCCTGGGGACAGGATTTTTGGTATGGCTCTCTTATCTCACACACACACAGTTCAGTTCATGGTGCTCTCTCCTAACAAGCTTAATCAGGTGTGGTAGGGCAGTGGTAGCTCAGTGGCAAGGCCCTTAACCCTCAAATGCTCAGATGTAAAAATGAGATAAATGTAAGTCGCTCTGGATAAGGGCATCTGCCAAATGCCGTAAATGTAATGTAATGGTAGATAAAGGTGACATACACACTGTGCAGTGCTGAGGGTCCACAGGACCAGGAATGAAAACCACTGAACTAGATTAATAAATGCTGTAAAACAGGGTGCCAAATCCTGTTCCTGGAGATCAAATTTCCTGCAAAGTTCTGCTCCAAAACAACTGTCTGTAATATCAAGTGTTCCTGATCCTGATCAAGTGTTCAAGATCTTAATTAGCTGGTTCAGGTGTGTTGAATTAAGGGTTGGAGCTGAATTTTGAAAGAAGGTAGATCTCCAGGACTGGGCATCCTTTCTGTAAAAGTATTGTTCATTTATAGTTTATATTTAATATCTAATGAATTACCTAATGTTAACAAATTGAACCTTATTGTAAAGTGTTACCAACAAATACCAACATGATTTTCATGACAAGTGGTGATTGAATAACCATCTCAATCACCATTGGAGTACTTGTCAATCATTGTCGACATTCCATTATATTGTCCTATCACCCAGCCCTAGTCTCTGCTATGTTTTCATTTTTAATCATGTCTGCTAGAATGTGTCCACACTGACATTTCACACATACTCCATCAAAATAGTTGGAAATATCAATACACGAACTTCCATTGTCCCTTCTTCCAACATCAGCACATGAACTTCCAATATCCCTGCTTACTTTCCTCACAGACACTTACCTCACAGATCTTTAAGAACTGAGATGGATTCTCCTGCACATACCACGGCAGCCCCTGCAGTACTGCAACCCTCTTCCGCTGATTTGATGCCTCACCCCCCAAGAAAAAAAAAAAGTTTTAATGGTACTAATATTAGAAGTTGCTTTATTGTTATAAACTCTGCAAAATACAAATGTTTTAGATACAAATTATGCAGGACAAAAGAAAACGCAAGAAAGGAAATGCCCACAGTGTTTACAAAACAAGTACACTTGAAATAAATGTACTCACATTTTTATCCAGGCTCTCCAGTATGGCGCTCATTTCTGCGATAACTGCATAACGCCTTGAGCGGTACAAAGACAGGGGCTTTGAGACATGTTTGTCAAGACCCTCATAAAAGGACTTGCTCAGGTCCATCGACACCAGTCTGGTGAATTCTGCGCCTATCTTCAGTCATTACAGAACATCAAACAAAGATAACACAGAAACATGTTAAACAACACTGCAAAAAAAGTCATTTGAATTTTCACAGTGCAGGTCAAATGTCATAAGTTTCCATTCCAGATTACTATAGCACTGCTTTACAATATAGCCAAGACCATAAAGTTACACTTTACTTTAGGTAAATGGAACAAAAAATGCAAGCTTTATAATTTTTTCCCCCTATTGATATGACAAAAAAGAGTTATATCAGTGATCACCGTCCAAATACTATGGCAACTTGCTATAAGACACCAGTTCAAATGCCGCACTAAACTGTGCCTACATATTAGCCATCAGATAAGCACGATTAAAAATTGTTTTAGACATGTTACACTGTGGCTGTTTGCCATGTCAGTATAGGTAACAGGTACTAAAGTGATGATTTCACCCAGGTTTCTTGGTGGTGGGGTGGCTGGCCGCCTTGTCCCAGGGAGCCCTCATGTCTGTGTTACCTTCTGGCTCTCCCTTTTAGTTACGCTGTCATAGCTAGTCTTGCCGGAGTACCTGCTTTCACTCACGCAAAGTACACTGTCCTTAACCATTATGGGACAATAAGCATACCTAATCCTCTCTCTCTCCCTCTCCCTCTCTCTCCCTCTCCCCTTCTGTCGAGCTACACATGATACTCCTGAGATGCCAGTGATCCCGACCCCTTCTGCTCTCTGGACCTGCCCGATCCATCCTGATGCCCTACTTCTGGTTGGAGATCTCATCAATTGGAAGTCACATGCTGCTGCTGAGGATGGCCCCACACGGTGCAGCCTAAAGATCATTGAGATTACAGTGGTGAAGTTCAACAAAACAGACTTCATATAAAAACTGTAATGAATTTTTCATGGTCTCACAACTGCTATTTGACCGTGTGGTACTGGTACATTTATAGAAGAGATTTATTTATTTATAATCACACTATCCGGTGTTACCCAGATGAGGATGGGTTCCCTTTTGAGTCTGGTTCCTCTCAAGGTTTCTTCCTCATATCGTCTCGGGGAGTTTTTCCTTGCCACCGTCGCCTCTGGCTTGCTCATTGGGGATAAATTCATACATTTAAAATCTATGTCCTGAATTTATATACTTCTGTAAAGCTACTTTGGGACAATGTCCATTGTTAAAAGCGCTATATAAATAAACTGAACTTGAACTTAAAAAAAGTATAACAGAACTTTACCTGTCTCTCATTAAAAAGAGCTGGCCACCTCACTTTTATTTCAGACACATTCAGCTCATGGCTGCATCCACAAAACTCATGTCTGGATTTCTCTTTTTCATCTCCTGGGACATCAGCTGATGATAAATTGAGATTCTAAGTAACTGGAGACAGAACTTTTTTGTACTCCACGTACTGTATATATATATATATATATATATATATATATATATATATATATATATATATATATATATATATATATATATATATATATATATATATATATATATATATATTAGTCCTAAAATAATTTACTATTAGTTTAGTAAGTCCTAAAGTGGTTTACTATTACCCAGTCAGTCAGTGACTACGTTTACGTGCACATTAATGGAATGGCAATGGCAGCTCAGGCATACTTACAACACCCATGCATACAAAAATATTCCAATGCCTGTACACATATACACATCGTATTCAGAATATGGTTGCAACCTGAATACAGACCTTAAACGGAATTTGACGTGCATGCAAATGTAGTCACTGTGTTTGTTTGATCTTACTAGGTATCATTAGTCTGACTAAGACAACACATCACTAATGTCTTAAAAAAGCACTCTGTCAGTGCTTGAAGTTGAGGAAGAAAATAGGTGTCGGTACTCCCCTTGTTTGCATGTTGGTAATATGTATATATTAGGGCTGGGTATTGTTGTATTATACTGTACGCATTACGATACATCACAATATAACACAAAACATCATGTCCTTTTCACATATTACATCAAGAGAGTTACTGCCCAATACCAATTATTTTACTGTTTAAACATTTTATTGTTTAAATGTAATAAAAGTGCTAATTTAATTAAATGACAACTGACACCAATTAAGGAAAAGCATAAGCCAGTAATTTCAATACAGATTTTTAATATTTATTTGTAACTTTGCCAACACAGTATCTTAGTATGAATATTTAACTGATTACTTGTTGAACAGTTTGGGGAAAAATAAGCCTGTAAAGGAAATGTGGTGAAAAATACCTTAATTTAAATGTAGAGTAAAATGAATGAAGGACATATAAAACAGCTGTAAGGGGGAGACAGAGAAAACACTTTGCTAAAACGGCCATAAGAGGATTCCAACTCCTGAACCTTCCAGGAGGAGGATTATAAAATGGAAGTGTTTTTTGTTTTTAATCATTTCATTTCATCGTCTGTCATTTAATGGATTTCTGTATCCAGTACTAAAAGTTGTGATTGATATGTAAATAAATTGTGATGCACCACATTAGCATAACTGGATGGTGATTAAAGGCAGCAGTAGCTTAGTGGTTAAGATGTTGGGCTACTGATTGGAAGGTTGTGAGTTCAAATCACAGCACTGCCAAGCTGCCACTATTGGGCCCTTGAGCAAGGCCCTCAACTGCTCAGATGTATGAATGAAATAAATGTAAGTCACTCTGGATAAGGGTGTCTGCCAAATGCCGTAAATGTAAAGCAGCAGGAAGAGTGAATCTGTGAGTTCAGTGTCAGTTTCTCTCAAGCAGGGACAGAAGAGAGTAGAATCATTCCCAGTGTGTACCACTGAGTGCACTTTTATTCTTTTTTACCTGCCTGCTTCAACGGGTTTAGCAGTCACCATCCCGTACTGTAAACACAACAGCGCTGTACTAAGTTTAAGCAACTAACATTTACGTAATTCCAGTCAAAAAACATTCGGGGCCAGACTAAAATTAGCCCGAGAAATATTAGCCCTGTTACAACCCTTCTCGACGAATTTGATTATTTGCCAGGACAAATAAGAGGGAAAAAACCTTCTAAAGCGGTGTTCTAGTAAGGGTCTACTGCTAGGTTTTATAGACAGACAGATAGATGTACTTTACTGGTACTGATGCACTACTAGACAAAGTTACACATTCAACACATCAATAAATCACAGTGGATTTGCAACGGATTAAAGTCACAACAACAACAACATCCACAACAAAACATGTTCTTACCTTTAGAGGGTTTTCTTATTTGCCCTGGCAGCAGATTGTAAAGTCCAATCTGTGCAGGATTTCATGTTCATCATGCACACCAGCCATGCTCTTGGTACCAACTCTACATTTTGTTTTCTTAAATAAACGCTATGCGTGCCTCTCGTGCATTTTGGAGTCGAGATGTTGTCTTTCCGATCCTGCCATCCGCATCTTTGTTTTGGCCTGAATCCAGGTCCAGTATTCACTCAGCTTCGGTAGAGTTTTGAATAAATCCTGCTCACGCTGTTCTTTTATTTGGTGAGCTTTTGCGTTTTTGTGCTCCGCTCTCACACTTTGTTCTTGGCTCTATACTTTACACTATTACCCTGAGTTAGTGCAGATTTTAGCCTTTTCTATACAGACAGGGCCCATATAAAATGTCATTAATTTGTCTTACGGTATAGTACAGTATTTTTTCTTTTTCAGTGAAGTAAGACTTGAGTCCACCCAGAACTCATGTGAGCAAAATCATGATGCATCAAGTCACATCAACTCGTTTAACAGTCAACGTAAATAAATAAATATAAAAAAAAAGGCATAAAATATTATAGATCAGTAATTTTATTCGGGATAGAAGGAAGAATAGGAAGAAGAGGAAGAACTGAAGAAGAACTGAAGAAGAACTGTTTCACTCTGACCCTGACAGCAAAAACATTCACCTGCTGCTTTCCTCCTCATCTACAAACACCGCACACTAATCCATCCTGCTCCTGTGCTGTACTTAAAGGGATAGTTCACCCAAAAATGAAAATAATGTCGTCAATTACTCACCCACATGTCGTTCCGAACCGATAAGACTTTCGTTCATCAAATGAAGACATTTTTAATGAAACCTGGGAGATTTCTGTCCCTCCGTTTACAGTCCATGTTACCAAAACTTTCAAGTTCCAAAAAGTTCATAAAGGCATCGTGAAAGTAATCCATGTGACTCCCGTGCTTTAATCCCAATTTTATGAAGCGATACGAATGCTTTGCGTGCACAAAAAACTAAAATCAAGTCTTTATTCACAAAATATCCTCACTTCCGCATAGATCTCCGACACGCATTCACGAGAGAACCACGACCCATGTGTGTTGTGTTGACGATGCCTTTATGAACTTTTTGGAGCTTGAAGGTTTTGGTTACTCGGACTGTAAATGAAGGAACAGAAATCTCCCAGGATTCATTAAAAATGTCTTCATTTGTGTTCCGAAGAAGAACGAAAGTCTTATGAGTTTGGAACGACATGGGGGTGAGTAATCGATGACAGAATTTTCATTTTTGGGTGAACTATCCCTTTAACAAGCTCATTGCCATCTTATGAAAATCAGTGTTACCCTGTTGTGTCAGTTTGCGTTGAATTTACATTGTTTTTTTTTCCCGAAATGACAAAATTACCGCTTGACGTTACTTGGTGTTAACCGCATGCATGTAGATGTTTTCAGTTAACGTTAGCTAGCACACAGTGCTCCCCATTAGTTGCTGAGTGGACAACATTTTATATCTTTCTGTTGAACCACGTTAAAACTAACATGCCGATTTATTAGATTTTCATAGCCACAGGATTGAATTTCTATAAGTAATCCAATCAACAAACTAAGTTAAGTTAGTTAGCTTGCATAGCATCACATTTAACTTATGCTAATTTTGCAATCTAATCAAATGTCTAAGGTAAGATGTGATCCTCTATTGATTATGTTGTTAAATCTATGTAAGGGACTAGGCTCTGTTTTACCATTTGTTGCAGGACAGTTTCAAGTATAAAGGTTTGTAGGATGTCGTGCTTCCTTTCTCCCCACCTAAGGAGGGGAAACTTGCTTTTTATGCAAGTTGATGCAAAAAAAAGTATAAAGGTATTATTGGAGCAAAACAGTTACACCTTCTCAAATTCTTCATTGCAGGTGCCCAAATCCTATTTTAAAAATCACAAATTAAGAAACTCATGTGCTCACATTTTTGTCACAGTTGCTGCAGTGAATATGGTCCTAAACACATTCACACACCTGCATAAAACAAGTTGACGTCATGGGCAAATTTTGCACATCCACAAATCAGTATGTAAATTCATGCTATGAGAGTTACTCACCTGTGGAATATTTTCACACAAATACCTTTTTTTTTCTTGGTTATTTTTCTAGCACAAACACAAGTCAATAAATACAACTGCTTGAATCTGACTCTACAGGTCTCAAATGCTGTTTTTCGCTCACAAATGAAAAGCATATTTAAAATATAAACAAAAATAATATAAAGAATATAATGGTGGATGATATCAGAAAAAGCATAAGTACTTCACAAATTTCAAAATGAATTAATGCAGGTAGCTAGTGGTTAAGCGATTGGGATACTGATCAGAAGATCATGAGTTCAAACCCCAGCACTGCCAAGCCACCACTGTTGGGCCCTTGAGTAAGGCCCTTAACCCTCAACTGCTCGGATGTATAAATGAAATAAAATGTAGGTCGCTCTGGATAAGGGCATCTGCCATATGCCATAAATGTAAATTGTCAATCATTCCACCAAGGTAGATGGGAAAGTTTCAACTTTTTTTCTTTTTTTTATCTGGGTATAAAGACTGAAATCTACAAGGGCAGTTTTGTTGGCCAGCCTTATTTAGACTACATTAACCACAACAGCCATTTGGAACTTCTTGTACTTTCTCCACAATATTGCAATCAGGAAAAGTAGTAAAAAAGTAGTAGCTTTTGAAACCGAAAATAACTTCCAAAGAAAATCTTTTTTTTTTTTCATTCTCACATTCTCATATCTTTTATTCCACTGGAGATCAGACTATATAGGGATTCTCTAAAACATAAAAGACACACTGAATTGCTGCCCTGTTGTTGAGTTCATGCTTTTTGCACTAGGTACAGTTATAAAGAATATATATATATATATATATATATATATATATATATATATATATATATATATATATATATATATATATATATATATATTAATTTGTATGTCAGTTGTGTTGTCTTTTCTCCTTCTCACAACTGAAGAACATGCATGCTGAAAATTCTCATTTTGACCATTAGATGGCAGCAGATATTTTTCATCCGTCTAACACACTGAAGGGGAAAAAATCTGTTTAAATCAGGTTTTATGAGCAGCTACTACATCTACATGACAGCGGATGGACCTTATGACCAGTGTTGTAGTACTAAAAAAAAGCTGGTTTACTATTACCCAGTCAATCCCCACCCCCAAACATCGGACAAAAGAATGACAGAAGATAAGTCAATGGCTACGTTTACATGCACATTAATATTCCGAAATTAATCGGAATTTAGCAATATTCTAATTAGTATTGAGTCATGCTAGATGTAAATACGATTGCTCGATTCAGATTGAGACAATATTCAGATTCCAAAAATTCTTATTCAGGAGACATATGCGCATACTCAGTCCACAAGGAATTGTGGGTGCTAACAGATGGTTAGCAGTAGGCTAGGTAGTTAGGAATGGCAACTCAAGCATACTTACAACAACCATGTATACAGAAATATTCTGATGCCTATACACATATAAACATCATATTCAGAATATGGCTGCAACCTGAATATAGACCTTAAACCGATATTTAATGTGCATGCAAACATAGTCACTGTGTTTGTTTGGTCTAACTAGGTATCTTTAGCCTGACTAAGACAACACATCACCAATGTCTTAAGAAGCATTTATGATACAATTTGTCATCTTTTTCATCTCTGTCAGTGCTTGATGTTGGAAAAACGAATAAGTGCCGGCACTCCCCTTGTTTGCATGTTGGCAATGTTTTAGGATTAGGGTTGGGTATTGTTGTCTACCTCATATACTGTAAGCATTATGATTCATCACAATATAGCACAAAAGATCATATCCTTTTCACATATTACATCAAAACTGCTACTGCCCAATACCAATTCTGGAATAGTTTTGCTGTTAAAAGTACAGTAATAAAAGTGCAAATTTAATTAAATGACAATTGACACCAATTAAGGAAAAGCATAAGGCTTTGTAACTTTGCCAACACATTATCTCAGTGTGAATATTTAACTATTCAAACTTAATATTTATATATTTAACTGATTACTTGTCAGTTGGTGGAAAAGATAAGCCTGTAAAGGAAATGTGGTGAAAAATACCTAAATTTTAATGTCGATAAGAGGAAAGAGGATAAGAGGATTCCAACTCCTACAGTTAAAGTTGATTAGGGACTTCTGAGGCAGCAAAACAGGTGGGTATACTGAGGGTATACACTAATATTGATCCTTAGAAGTCGTTACATGCAAACAGCCCAGGGGAAAAATTAAGCATACAGCGTATACGTGCGTATGGCCCTGAATACACAACTGGTGTGTGTGTGTGTGTGTGTGTGTGTGTGTGTGTGTGTGTGTGTGTATGGGGAGAGAGAGAGAGGTTTTAGCAGTCAGCTTCCCATACTGTAAACAGTGACAGCGCCGTACTAGGTTTAAACAGCTAACATTTACTTTGTTCTTATCACATTTCCACTAAAACTCCTTGGCAGTTCCAGGAAAAAAAAACATTCGGGGCTTGAGTGATGCCCCTGGGGTTAAGGGCATTACTCAAAGGCCCAACAGTGACAGCTTGGCAGCGCTGGGGCTCAAACCCCTGGCCTTCTGATCAGAGACCAAGAGCCTTAACTGTTGAGCCACCACTGTCCATGTAATGCGATGTACATGTAAAAATTCCTAATACATGTAAATGTATATGGTGAATAAAATGATTCAGATTCTGATGGTCAGATGTCTACAAACTTTTGGCCATATAGTGTAGGTCTAGTTTGTCTCATTTTGTATTGCATGACATTGGCATAGCTAAGATATCTGTATTATAGTAGATGGTACAAGGGAGTAGCTACAACTACAAAAAATTCTACAGACTGTGAGATTGAGGATGTTAGTGAAATGCAGATGTTCATACTGTATGCTTACTTCAGCCATATTCCTGAACATAATCACAGATGAAATGATACTGCACATAAGTCAGCAAACAAACCTCTACTTCAGCTTATAAACAACCAAAAGGCACTATTGTTATAATGGCAAATATATTCAATACTCCCTAGCCATACGTCTTTACTCTGGTTTATTCTGGTTTCATAATTTGCATTACTTTGTCCACTTTAATGATAATGCTGAATGTAACAACTACATCGTGGCTTCACTGACTGAGACAGAGCAGACGGCACTAATAGGGGAGAAGAGTAATCATTTTCTACAGAACGTTGAAGGAGCCAGCTTCCACTTTGACAAATATCTGTATATAATGTGTTCAGCTCACTGTTACTGTGCATGTGTACTGCAATGAGGAGTGAAAAAATGTTCCTATCCCCTGGCCATCAATTTTAAGTAATTACAATAACCACATCAGGGCTGTTGACTTATTTATTTTAAATCATTGTAATGATGTCTATGTCTGTTTGGATTTGTAACTGTAGCTGGATAAATCTTCAATCTGTCAAGAGCTGGCTGTACTTGAAATAAATTAGATGTATTCATCAAACAGGAAGAGAAAGACACACTTCTCAAAAAGTTCAGTAAAATTCTGACACCCTATAGACTATTCACAAGGTCTCTATCAGACTCGGTCATCCACGAAAACAACACAAAAGGGATACCACACCCACTGTTGATGTCCGCTGGAACTACTGTCAGAGCTGCTGTTATAGAAAACCAATCAACACCTTCTGAATCAACACTCTATATGTTGTAATATATTGTTTTTAATACTGTAGATGTATTTGCTTACAATTAAAACCTCTGTGTTTTACATAACCTAATCTGACACACCTCTTTTACTCAGTGGCATGCGGCTCATTGTGTTTTGATTCCACATCACTATGTCTTGAACTCTCTGTGCGTCACAACAACGTAAGATCACGCGCAGGCCAAAGACAGGCGTGTGTGTGTGTGTGTGTGTGTGTGTGTGTGTATACGCCTGTATTACTTAAATAGATACTAACATAACAGTACAGTGTGCTTACTCTCATGGATGGTACATCACTCAACGAGTTTAAACAAACAGGTGATTCACAGTTATATCACAGCTATGTACTGAAGGCATTATTAGAGAATTCATAATATCACTCATTCATTTTGTTTAGCGCATTTTTTCACGCTAGCAGCCCAACACTGGGGCAATCTCATAGAATGTCACTAAATGACGTCAATGTTGTATCCACTATGCCTACCTGTTATGCAGCATCTTAGGTTGAAGAGAAAGTAGTTTGTGAAAAATCTGAGGCTGTGGAGTTTTGTGAGCCTATAATCAAATGAGATTACATTTAATTATGTATGTTGATTATTTTACAATAACGTTACATCGCAAAATGTTTTCCCCTCATATACCACTGCAATTTGCCAGTGATCTTTTTTTTTTATTTATTAAAAAAAACAACAGCATGTAGTTTTATCCATTTATAGTAACAAATCTGTGGAACATCCATGAATAACTTAATTCTTGTCTCTAAATATGTCATATATTACAGCTATAAACAGTCATTCTTCCACTTTCTCTTGAAGTTAATAAGATAGAAAAATGCAGATTGTCATGTTTGTACATGATTGTACAAGTGGTGGAAAAATTACTGACTGTTTCAAATTGCTGACACTGGAGACTCCTTCCATAAATGTTTAATATATGTCTCCTCATAGAAAATTTTGCCTTATCAACAACTGTACATTTTAATTTGCTAAATAACAGTATGCTTGGGAAAAAAAGTTTTATTATGATCTTTGATTGTGTAGAGTGTCCACTATACTGTGTATTCCTGTGTAAGCTGTTACTTAAAATGAGTGCATTAATATAAACCTGAAATTTGCAGTTGCACCACTGTCAGAGCTGCTGTTATAAAATTACTCGATGCCTTCTGACCAATCATATTAGAGAATTCAACAGCTCTGCACTATAATTATTTATAATGAAAGTTTGTCGTGGTCCTGAAACGCACTCATGAGGAACACCTGTTTATTTCCAGTATTTGAGGAATGCATGGTGTAAAGCAGGCTCATGCACAGATATTTATGGAGATGTGGGTAATATTAGGGAGAAAGTATTGTTTATTCTCTCAAGACTGTATCGTGTTCGCTTCATCATCCATTCACAAAGACATCACGCAAACCTAATCTTCAATGATGCTTATCTTTATTCTGTCACAAACAGTTTGTTGTGCAGTGTCATGCTGTTTCCTGTTCTCAGAATAAAGATGTTTGCTAAAAACATGTTCAATTTAAACAGTGATGAAACAAGTGATGAGATTTACCAGGATATGAGAATGAGCACCCCAGACGGACAGATTTCTCAGCACTGAATATTTGCAATGGACTATGAGACAGTGAGAGCGTCCTGTTTTTGCATTAAAATTCGCAAGAACCTGAGAGGTCTGACGATCCACCAGACCAAAATGGACTGCACAAGGAGGAAGCAGATTCAGTTCCCAGCACTGCACCTGGAGGAGCAAGGCCCGGGGTCACCCCACAGTGTCCAGAACTTCCGAGTTCGACATGCTGCACCTAACAGATGATTTGAACATCACCGGGTCTTGTGGCCTGCCACACACAAGGAGACTGAGTGGCACCAGTTTGGTGAATACATTGATGCTGCCCTCAAAGCATCACCAAGCGGAGAAGTGGATCAGCGACTCCAGTTGATGTGCATCCTGATTATCAGCATCGACGATGAGAGATTCGGTATCAAACAACCAAAAACCAAAACAAACAACCAAAATATCTTGAACTGGTAGAGGAATCTAGCCCATTGAGGTGGGCGGCAGGAGCTTTGCAGGGCAGTCTCTACATCAGACACTCAGTCTCCATGGCATCAGAGGGTTGCAGGAAAGATGAGCCAACAAGAACATCATCAAAGCTGTAGAAAAAGTGTCGAGGTGGCTGTGGATCAAGAGGGGTGATCCATGGTGTAGTGCACCACTTTGACACAAGCCAGGGACTGATCAACCCCAGCTGGGTCATCCGGGTGAGGGTGTCTAATGATCTAAGACCCAAAACACCCTATCACCCTGGGGTTCATCACTGATGAGGTTTCCAAGTCGCACCATCTGGTGTTTCAAGAAACTATTTGTAGATGTAATATGAGGAATCATTAAACTTACAATTGCACTTGCAGATTTATGAATCTGATAATGGATACCTATATTACCATAAACAAAATGATATGATGTTGTGCAAGTGATTCGGTGATCTGAATAATTTACAAACTTTTTAAAATATTTAAAATATATATATATATATTTTTAAAAAGCAGACTGAAAGTAATTGCTTTAAAACAAAAATCACCTTCTGACACTTTTAGAAAAGTTACTTTTCACATGAAAACATGAAATTAACTTAATTTCATCAGTTAATACATTTACCTTTTACTTTTTAATACTTCAGTACATTTAAAAGTACCAAATTTTTGACTTTCACTTTTTCCCCCACGGTGGCTGTTTCTCAATTCTAAGAATGTAAAGAACGGACTCGTGTTCTCATGAAGACCAGTCAAGCCAGGCTACCTTGGAAGAACGAACTCGGAAGGACAGGAGGACAGAGAACGCATCTCACTGAAATTGAGATGTGCTCTGATCTTCCTGTTGCACAATGGACCGTCCCAGCACATTTCTAGTAGTGGGACAGGGTCCTCATCTCTTCAGATGATTACAATTTAATTAAGCATGTTTTAATGTAGTGAGCTCTCTGTTTGCAACTGCGACCTCACGTTAACTAAAAACTAAGCCAACAAGTTTACTGTTACCTCAGGATGGAAGCTAGCGTAGTTTAATTAAAATACTTCTGAGGCATAAATTTGACTTTTCAACAACCTCATATATATCTCAATCTAAATCATATATTAAAATTGTTTTTAGATTCATGTTTAGATTTATTTAGATTATTGTTGTTAAAAAGATGGTAAAACTACAGTTATGGCTCAGGCTCCCGTCATCCACTATTTTATTATTATTTTTTGCTGCAATGACTTCTGGGACTTCAAGCGGGTTCGCTGCGCTCAGGTCTGCATCCGATGCATCCTCGATATCAAGAACACACCCGGGTAATTTCATACGTCCCCGGTACTTGCGTTCTTGAGTATTGGAATTGAACTTCGGCAGTGGATGATGACGTAGAACAAGTACACAAGGACGCAAGTTTGCTTTAGAATGCATGTTGAGAAACAGCTACGATTTTATGGTTGCATATTTCTACTTTTAAGTTTTGACAAATCATCTATACTTTCTCTTGGGTAGAATTTCTCAGTATGGCTGATCACCTCTACAAATTGTAAAATTCACCATTCTAGAATACAATGTGGTAGAAAAATGCTGTAATGTAAAAAAAAAAACACCAAAAAAAAAAAAAAAAAAAACCCGCAGTAATATACTAGGTGGAACTAATTGTCACAGGAAATGCTGGTTAAAATTAACGTTAGAAAAAGGAAGAACTTTTTTTTTTAATTGTCATCAACATGCAACTAACTAAGTCAAGTGTCACCTCATACTTTACTGTATGTTCATAAACACTTGATTAAGTGTGTCAAATAACAAACTTGTGACTCATTGACAGCTGCGGTTGAACAAAATTGCACTCCCGAAAATATTTTCTTAAAGACAAATAATCATAGTTAATAATCTCTCTCTCTCTCTCTCTCTCTCTCTTTCTCTCTCTCTCTCATTAAGGAAGAACATTTCTTGCCTCAGGACATTTTTGGGAGGAGTGCAATGTCATGGAACATAGTCTCACACATACCAACTATCATACAACATAGTATGAAAATTGTTAATTAGTAATTGTCCTCACATATTAACTTATACAAACAATTATTGTCTTATAAAATCCAACAAAACTGCTTTCACTTGTTAGAATGCCTATAAATCAGGTCACTTGGTGTTGTTTTTTGACTTTTGAACAACTTGGGAACCACTACTGTTAAATTATGTTTAACGGTAGACATTTGTATAGATTGCACTTAAAAAATTTTTTCATTGAATTTACATGATTCAAATGTGTACATTGGTTTGACACAAATGAGATATGTTACTTCACCATAAATTCATATCTTACACTTTCCTGAACGTTAACTTGATGGGACAACGTGAACGAACTGATTCACATCAACACAGATTTAAATGCAGTTTGCTTCATTTGATGTTGTTTTGATGTTGGCCATTGCTCATGTTGATCGTATCTTTTGTTTCATGTTTTCGTAAATTGGAAGCCGAAAATTGCTAAAAGACAAAACAACTACAGTACGACAAGCATTTGGGGGAGGTGGGGGTTGTTAATTGCATACTTTATTATAAAATCCACCTTGTCTCTAGTTTCAGTGTTGGAGTTTTTCATAATGTGAGTTCATGGAACTTGTTAAGGTTTATTTATGTCATTTGCCCTTTTTTTTTCATTATGTCTGAATAAAAGACTCCCAACATCTATCCAACTGTATCAAGCAATAACTGGCCAGTAGATGTGTGTGATTTGATATGTTTAATTACCGCTGCATGTTCCCAATGTGCTAACACACCTGTTCTGACTCACTTCAGGAACAGTTTGATAATTACTGGTGCCTTGAAGAGGCTTGAATATAAAATACCTGAAACTGGAAATGCTGAAGGAAGTGTTCAATTTGAAATACTGTAATAAGACATGCGAAAGTGTGCTTGTGCGTGCGGGTATGCATGCTTGTGTGTTTGTGTGTGTGATTTATTAGCATCTTTCAGGACATAAAGAACAATTTCTCTGAAATGTCAGACTTTATTTCCAACTCAGCTAATAGTTCTAGGACACTTCTAGCCAGTTCTAGCTAATAATGTATATCTCACCCAGGGGCTGTCTACCAGACCTGTCATATGTCTCTCTTATTCAATTTTCAACAGATATAATAATGACATTAAAAAGAAATATTACAGTAGGCCGGATGTCCCATTAACCACATTTAAAACAATAAATAAGTAAAATAAAGTCAGCCCTCTATTAAGTAACAGGGGAAATGGAGTTTCTAGTTTGAGCACAAGGTGTCGCTCTCATGTAAAACCGAATCTTCACAGTCTTCGCAGTGTTATCTATATTAAGTCTAACCGGCCTCAAGTCATTTGTTGTTCAGTAGACATGGCAACAGCAGACAAACAGTGTGAAGCAAATGGAAAATAATATATATTATAATACAATAATACAATTTATAGGCCTAACAATACAATATTTCACAGAGTTCAGATGAATGTGCGTTTGGTTAATTTGCATGCAGTGAAGGAATGTAGCTAACTAGTGAGTAAAAACTATGAAACATTAATTTACACTGTAATATTTAGGCGATGTTTAGAAACTGTTCAAAAATCATTGTTATGTGCAAGGAAGCAGACAAATAATAATAATAATAACAATAACAACAACAACAACAACAACAATAATAATAACAATAATAATGTTATTATTATTATTATTATTATTATTATTATTATTATTATTATTATTATTATTCAGTGAGCGTTTTATTCTGGTCACAGTGGATCCGGAGACTAGCCCAGGAGCACTGGGCATGATGTGGGAATACACCCTGAATTGGACAGCAGAAAGCAGCACACACTCATTGACCCCTAAGGGTAATTTAGTGTACCAGTCCATCCAGTAGCATGTTTTCAGGAGGAAACTGGAGAACCCAGAAGAAATCCACATGCATACATAAACAGCAAACAGAACTCAAGATTGAACCGGGGACCCTGGAGCTGTGAGTAAAGGTCAAGAAAACATTATTACTATTTTTGAAATTAATGGCAGCATATAGTGTGTGTGTGTGTGTGTGTGTGTGTGTGTGTGTGTGTGTGTGTGTGTGTGTGTGTGTGTGTGTGTGTGTGTGTGTGTTTTCGCTTACTGGTCTTTGATTACATCACCTAGTGCTTTGCATAAGAATAGCTGAGAAAAACACAATGATTTTATTTGACACTTTTCAGAAATTTGCTTAAAATATGTAAAGCTTGTAAATGAAGACACAACAAGTAGAGCTAAAGGAAATATCCTCACAAGTGAGAAATGCAGCTGTCCTTGATGGTACGGTGTTGCCTCCACATTGATGGAAAGGTTCATTAAACCTTGAAAAATGACTGCTTTTCACACACACACACGCACACACACACACACACACACACACACACACACTCATCACAAGTGACTCATGTATGATACGCTGATTAATATTTAATAATATTTCGTAAATGGATTCCCTGATTTCCTTGAGTTTCGAACTTACTTAACTACTAGTTAAAAGCTCATGTAAAGACAACTTAACCTAATCAGTTAAGTGTGGCCCAAATGTCTGAGAACACATTGAAAATCTGGGATTTTTTTTTTCATTTAAAGTAGGAAATAAACGGAAGGTTCTGGAATTATTTAAAACAAAGAAAATGAATGTTACTTGAATAACTTAAATATTTAATATTCAAGATTCTGCACTTCTTTCATTTCTAGGTAACTATATAAATGTAAGCAACTGTGTGATAGTGACCATGTTAACTGCTTTGTACAAAAGGTCAGATTTTCCTCATGTCTAATCTCTTCTACTGAAGCATTGGTTCACTCTGAGGGATTTGATCTAAAACGGGTCATCAAATTTTGTACAAACACGTGGAGTTCGTGCCAGCTCAAGTGCACACGGTCATTAAAGCAAGAAAAAGGGGACGTACCACATAGTAAGAAACTCTGAAATTTATGATTTGATCCAACTGTTTTCTAGTATTAAAAAATAAAATAAAATACCAACCTCTTTAGCCCAAGAAATATGAAAATATACACAAAATTAAATAAAAAAACCCAACAAATTAATTAGTTCCTAATAGCTTATAATGTTATAGGGTCACTTTTCTCAAATGTGCACAATTACTTTATGAAAAGTATTTATGTAGTATATTTATGTAAATTTTATTTTTTACTTTTTATGTCAGAAAGCAAATTCTTAGAAGGCAATAAAACAAATAGTGAACAGCTCTAAGTGTGTCTATAGCAGAAAAGAAAATGTGTATGAGTGTGTAATATATACCATCTCTACTATAGCAGTTTATCATATTATCATATTTTATAAGTCCACAAACTGAATTAAGTTTAATAATAAATTTACTTAGAAAACATGTGATAATAAAAATAATGTTTACAAGAAGTTCTCATATAATTAGGGAATGTTAGTTCCACGCTGATACATCTTTTATTTATTTTGATAAAATATGAGTGTTAATTTATCAGTCACACAGCAGACAGTGAATGTAATATAATCAAGACAAATAGCAGATATGTGTGTAACATGAGCTTAAAACTGCACACTGGTTTGTGTGGTGTGTGTGTGTGTGTGTGTGTGTGTGTGTGTGTGTGTGTGTGTGTGTGTGTGGTCTCTTTCCTAAAGGGTCACTTAGGTAGCTAGTCGACAGACCTGTTTTCTCCTCCCTGGCATCTTTGTTACATCTCTATTGCTCTATGATTTCCAGACAAAGCCTTTAGGCAGTATGGATCCTAGCTTAGGGGCCCGTCTCATTTCACGCTGTGTCCTGGTGTTCATCTGAGGACACAGATGTGACTCACACACAGAGAAAAGACAACATTTTTACATATGTCTAATGAAGACAAAAAAAATGTGTAGGCCAAATCAGTTTTGTAATATTAGGTCGTGGTGGTCAAGTGGTCATGGTATTATAATCTTATCAGAATCTAATCTTATAAGAATACGACATTAAATTCCTTTATCCTTTACGAATCGCATTGCATTCGATTTGTAATTATTTAATATATTTAGTATGTAAACGTATTCTAATGTTAATGAGTGGATTGATCGATTTATTGATATTTTTGTCATTTATAAGTAATTAACATATTCATGTTAATTCATTAATAATTATGTTAATAGAATACCAACATAATTAATATAATGAATTAATTATACTGTCACAGATTAATAGTGATATACTATGTGTTTGTATTGCATAATTTTTCATAAATCAGTGTAAAAATGCTTGATTATGCTGCAGCTTTTTAAATAATTTGTGATGCAACTTTTTGTGCTTTTTTTTGTTGCAAAAACTACTTGAATTGGCAAAATTGCAATTGCATGAAATTGTTTTCCACAGTCTTACACAGAGATGTTTGTTGGTAAATGAGACCTTTTAACTATGTTTGACGCACATGAATTGAAGACGGCTTTGGCTGAATGCCGTCACATGGTGATGAAAATCTGCGTTAATTTTGGAAAATTGCAAGCTCCTCCGAATATTGTTTTAATTTCTAATAAATTTTGTAATCCTGGAAGGATTAATAAATGTACATTTATTATTGACATACCAACAGCAATTTATTTGAATTACTGATATTTACCTCGACTTTTGTAGGCTATCTGAGACCAGGGTTGCCAGGGTTGTGTTTTTGTTTATTTTTTATGCCAAATTGGGTTACTTCTGGAAAAAGGTTTGCGGGTAGAAAAAGGAAGTCAGTGGGTGACGTTTTTTAGTTTAAACATAGTTCGCGGCCACCAAGAACTTGTTTTAAAGCAAATAATCGCATTTAAATCTAATCTATTCATGTGAAAATAGACTGTGGCAAACAAAGGGAAAATGTAAGTGCAGACAGTGCATCAAATATGCATAGAACCATTTCTGTTGCAAGATATATTGTAAAGATTGGGAGAGTGGGATTATGGAGAGGATAATTCGGTGACGACAAAAAGGGGTATTGCAGAACTGCGAATTAAAAATGCATGCACATATTTGAGCAGTGAAACAGTGAACTCGTATCTCATGCAAAGACCGAGAATATGGATAAAAAATGTACTCCATTTTCCAGTGCCCAAATCTTTTGGGCTAGTTTCAGGTCTTTTTGTGCTGGAAATTATGCTGAGACCTGGCAACCCTGCCTGAGAGCCAATCTGCAAATCAATCTCGACTTCACAAAGGAATAATCGCTGAATTACAAATGTCTTCCTATTCACTATACTGTACTACAGTATATGCTCACTAAATATATGGCCAGTTAAACACAATTTGCAATTCAGCGACAGAAAACAAGTGACTCCAGTAAGTTCCTGTTGGAAATTGTTAACTACTTTTATTTGTATTTGATCAGACTTGATTAAAGACTTATTAAGGTTGTTTTTAAACATTTAACTATTGACACCTAATTTAAAAACAGTGCACAAGTAATTTTGCATGAATGACATATTTATTCTTATGGAAGAAGACTTACATTAGTTATAAGATAGTTATAAGTACTTATAAGTTAGTTATAAGATGGGATCTTAAACGTTTAAGCATAAATTGATTTGCATTTGATTACATAAATGCTATTAGAATTCAGACAGTATTTGAACAGTTAGATCATTTTTAACAGGTCTATAAGTAGTAATCTTAGTAAACAGTTCAGCTATCTTGATTTACTGCTATGAGGAAAAAAACAGATCGCCTTCATTCATCTGTCAGATACGTGTTTTTTTTTTTTTTTTGTCATGACTGGTAGATTTCTTGTCACCCTAGCACCATTCTGACTCAAAATGCCAAAGCATGCAGGTTGGATAAGGAACCACTCCTATCTGTGCACACATCACTGAGAGAAGACAAAAAGAAGACCAGCACACACGTACAACTTAGATGCATCACAGTCTTGCTTTAGTATTACAAAACAAAAGTACACAGTAAAGTCACAGTTGTTGTATCAACACCTTAAGCTCAGTTGGCTTCATTCAACACTGAGTATTTGGGCTGCTTATGACTTTTTTCATTTTGAAGCCTTCTGCCACTTCAGAGATGCAGCAACAATGATGCAAATCACAGCAATTCAATTTCAGTAGAAACATGGACAAAAAGTTAAGAAAACAAAACTGTAATGGTAATCCCATTCATTTTTTATCATGAAACACTATACATCTACAGTACAACCATACAACAAAAACTAATGCACAATACGCACACTTGCCTTTTAATAATACTTAAATAAAAATCAATGGAGTGTTGTGACTCAGCTGCATAATGAAAAATATTAACAATTAGTAATTAATTTTTAATTAATTACAGAACAACATGTCAATCTTTTTGATCAGTTTATAGTTATATTCAGTGTTGTGGGACAATCATAAATGTGGTCTTCTGCTGTTGTAGCCCATCTGCCTCAAGGTTTGACATGCCTGAGATGCTTTTCTGCTCACCACGGTTGTAAAGAGTGCTTATTTGAGTTACGATAGCCTTCCTGTCACGTAAAACAAGTCTGGCCATTCTCCTTTGACCTCTCTCCTCAACATTTCTGCCCCACTGGATGTTTTTTTGTTTTTCACACCATTCCATGGAAACTCTAGAGACGGTTGTGTTTGAAAATCCCAGGAGATCAGCAGTTTTTTTTTTTTTTTTTTTTAAACATTCAAACCAGCCCATCTGGCACCAACAACCAGGCCACAGTCAAAGTCACTATGATCACATTTTCCACCCATTCTGATTTTTAATGTGAAGCTCTTTACCTGTATCTGCATGATTTTATCCATTGCACTGCTGCCACATGTTTGGCTGGTTGGATAATTGCATGAATGAACTGGTGTATAGGTGTTCCTATTAAAGGTGATAGTGAACCGTGAGTGTATGTGACCTTTTTCTCTCTAAATACTGGATTGTTCTTGTGTTTCCTCTTTATAGTGAAAAGAAATGTATAGTAAACATGTTGTTCTTACATCTTAGTAAGCAGTAGTTTTTTTTTTTTTTTTTTTTGTGTGTGTGTGTGTGTGTGTGTGTGTGTGTGTGTGTGCTCTCATGTATGTGAGTGACATGCTCCAGGTAAAAAATGACAATAATAATGGCTGAAACCATATTGGATAATCAGAGAAGCTATCAAGGTTGGCATTATGCCAGTTATTCTAAGGTCTCTTATCTGTCAGAAGTCATATTTCCTCTGTGTGTGTGTGTGTGTGTGTGTGTGTGTGTGTGTGTGTGTGTGTGTGTGTGTGTGTGGGTGCTGGGGTGGGACTGGGGGTGTGGTTTAAACCCCACTCTATAGAAATGTTAGAGCTTTAGAGGAAGCGAAAGCATGAAATCTGAACAACAGGTTTTTTTTTTTTTTTTTTAAAGCAAACACTATAATGAAAGAACGTGTGAACGTTACAAGCTTGGTTGTGGCTTCCACTCCATCTTCTGTCATCTCTCTTATGTTTTTGTTCCGGAAGTAAGGTATCTGGAGATACTTGGTATTTCAGTGTGGTATGTGCATTCGTTATGGGGCTGTGGCTCGGAATGCTTTTCCCAGTTTCTCCACAAGCCCAGACCTGTCCTGTTACGAGCTCACACTTATTCATGCGTATCCATTAGTGACAGTGACAGTGACATTGTAGAATTACATTAAGTAGAAGAGTTATGGGTGAGTTATGGTAATAGCGATTGGCTGGCTCAGTCAACTTCAGTGGTAATTATTATAGGCTAACAGGGTGTGAGCATTCCTTTAAAAAGCACCAATTAAAGTCTTTGTGACTTGGAAAGGTTTGCAAGAATTCGAGTTCAGCAGCCACCCACATTCTTCCTGCTTGATTCTGCATGTGTGCATGCATGATACAACCCAGGTGACTGCGTACTGTTTTAACTTGCTCTTTCTATTTCTCCTTCAAAAAAATAAATTAAAAAAATAAAATAAAATCACCATCTTAACAGGAAACCCCGAGTTCCAAAATAGAACCCTATCAGAGACACTTCCAAATAAAACCTCTTTAGGAAGCGAAGACTATCTAATAAACCTTTGAGGAACCCTTTTTTTAATTATTATTATTATTTTTTTTTTACGAGTATAAAAAGTGAACATAGCTAACTTCAGTCCTGTGCTTCTACATTATTTTACTGTAATGTTCTCTTAACTAACATTATTATTTAACATTAACAATGCCAGAAGGTCATGAGTTCATGAGTCCAAGCTGCCACTGAAGGGCCCTTAACCCTCAAATGCTCAGGTGTATAAATGAGATCAATGTAAGTCACTCTGGATAAGGGCATCTGCCAAATGCCATAAATGTAAATTTCAAAAAATTACCACAATTAATTGTGTTAATTAACACAAATTAACACAATGGACACAGGCCTAATAATTTACTAATATCTGTCCTCCAGGTGTAAATTTGCAACTGTCCAAATCTAAATGTACAAGTTGTTTTTCAGCCTTAGCTCTGATTTTCGCCAGCATTAAGGTGCTGCTCATATTGATCATTATGGACTTAATTTTACTCACTGATGTTATGAACTTTGGTTAATGCAAGTGTCGATTATTTGACTTACCAATTAACCCAAGTGTAAGTCACTTTGTTAGTAGTGTATTCATGCTGAAGTGCATGTGCATTGTTCATATTAACTAACATTAACTTAATGGCAGTTAAATGAACCTTATTATAATGTGTTACTGCTGTTTAAAAAACAAACAAACAAACAAAAAAAAACTCTTTTTATCAGAGGCTTAAAAATGGGATTTCCACCTGTTTTGGGTGCTCGTGTTCAGCATTGAATTTATTTGTCATGTCACACACCACAGTAGTGGTTAATGGATCATATGAAAGTAGACACTCAGGGCTTTAAGAATTTGCAGTTTTTCCGTAAGTATTTCATTTTTTTTTTACCTAGCCTACTAGGTTTAAATGTTATAATTTTATTGTGGCAGTGTTTTACTATTAAAAAAAAGCTATCTTTATACCAGTGTTTATTGTGTGTTTAGAGGTATGAATTGTTTGATCAGCAGGGGGCTCACACCCCTCCCATTTCCCATCACCCTGCTCACCAGGAGCTAAACACAGAGTCACGATACTCTGTACACAGAAACCCAACAGTGTCCTGACTAATTTTATAACAGACATGTGGCTATAAAATTCATATGTTTATACTGATTGAAAATGTCAGATAAGTCAATTTCCATTCCACCATACACCATACTCTATATGGCCAAAGGTTTGTGGACACCTGACCATCACACCCATATGTGGTTCTTCCCCAAACTGCTGCCACAAAGTTGGAAACACACAATTGTATAGGATGTATTTAAGTGCTGTAGCATTACAATTTCCCTTCTGAACTAAGAGGCCCAAACCTGTTCCAGCATGACAACGTCCCTGTGCACAATGCGAGCTCCATGAAGACATAGTGTGTTAAGATTGGCGTGGAAAAACTTGAGTGTCCTGCACAGAACCCTGACCTCAACCCCACTGAACACCTTTGGGATGAACTGGAGCATCAACAACTCACTTAACATCAGTGTCTGACCTCACCAATGCTCTTGTAGCCGAATGAACACAAATCCCCACAGCCGCACTCCAAAATCTAGTGGAAAGCCTTCCCAGAAGAGTGGAGGTTATTATAACAGGACTAAATCTGGAATGGGATGTTCAACAAGCACATATGGGTGTGATGGTCAGGTGTCCTCAAACGTTTGGCCATATGATATAGTTCATTTAAGTTGGCTTTTCCTAGTACACAAAAATATAAATATTTTTAAAATATAAATATAGGCTTTTCTCATCTGACTATTCAATTCGAGAGAGTATAGCCCAGGGGCGTTAGCTGGACTGTTAATCATCCGGGGCTGAGGCCAGATTCTTCTCCATCAAAAGACTTTTTACAATGTACTTCTAAATAAACTGTTTTCATGCATTTTGCTAATTGCTTAAAATTTTGAAACTTGGACAAAAAGTTGGATTTATCATAACCACTTACCATTTATCAGGACCACCAGACCAATGAAATATAAAACGTTTTGGCTATCTAACACGAGACTAGGCTAGTTTGGTGTCACTAGCCAAGGGGAGGCACAACTAAGCTATCACTGTATGGGTTTAACCGCTAAAGTGCCGTGTAAAGTACATTATCTGTCCTTATGCTCTGCTCATATCATGTTCACGTAACTAGGAACTCATAGACATTTACACACCTTTTTTCTGCCTCAGCATGAGAGGATGGTAGTGTTTCAGTTTCAACCCCTTTACTGGTAAAAATAAATAAATAAAAATCAGTGTATATCCATTTTTCCCACACTAACTGACTGTGTACATTAGTGTTTAGCAGAATTGAGACTGTCAGCCAATAAGACATGAGTATTTCCACGTATTTTCCTGTAAACCTTGTCTGATTGGTCTCGCCTCCGTATACTGAAGATAAAATACAACACTCTGTTCACTGAAGGCACAAAATTACAACACTGCCGTCTTCTTTTACTGACGTTCAGTTAGTGACAAACCGCTCTTAGTGGAGAATTATTTGGGGCTAAAGAAAAATCTTCAGGGCTACAGCCCCGAATGCCCAGGCCAGGTTACATCCCTCCCAACGAATAGCACAAAACCATTTTCTTCCCACAAATTACATCAGTAGGAAATGAGTGCAAGCTCAAGTAACAATGTTTGCTTGAATTATATGTGCTTTGATTTGTGTGTGATTTGAGATCTCACATGTGATCTAATGAGAACATGTTTATTAGAAATGAAATGAAATAAAATAAAATGTTTACATTATACTTGTTGCTAAAGATAACTGTGGCCTCTTTTAAACCTGCTTCTAACTAATGAGTGGAAAATAACAAGGGAAGGTTGGAAACAAAAAATGAAACCAAACCTCACTGTCTGTGATGATACCCACATTGTGTTCGTGCATGGAATTTGCACTTAACCTGCAGTTAATAGATAAACAGATTTCAATCTAATGACTATAGCTGTTAGTTAAAGACTTTTAGTAGTTTCAGTGCCCGTATTACAAAATCTGCATTTATAATATAATTATAGTAACACTCTAAAAGCGTGAGTGCACTGAGGCTTTATATGCGTGCAGAATTTACTCTGGAATATTCTGCGTTTCACACTGTGTACACTTTTCATAACAGCCCTCACAGAAAAGTCACGTGAACTTCACATGTGCAGAAGTACACGATTCAGACATGAAGTTTACACATGTTGTTTTCACATCTTTTACATCTTTTTACATCTTTGTCAAATCTTCTACATGATGTGTTTCTTTTAACATGCAGTGTGTGTGTGTGTGTGTGTGTGTGTGTGTGTGTATGTGTGTGTGTGTGTGTGGTTTCATTTACAGATGTGCTTTTCTCACCTGAACAATGCTTTTTCTTGATCACATATTCCTCACATGATGTCATATGTTTTTAACTTGGGTTCAGATGTGTTTTAGTTGACACGTGCAAGGGCAGGACATGGTGAAATGCACCTTCACATGTTTTTCAGATTTACTCACAAGATAACATGTGATGTGTACGCAAGTGTTTCCATAATAGACACACACTCAGAAAGAAAATTGAAATTAGCATACTGAACTTAGTATACTTAGTAGTTTCATATCACTGTTAGAGCCACAGATAGCATAGAAAACGAAAGAAAGATAGCTCAGGCACTTAGACAAGTGCTAGAATAGACTGGTACAGTACTGAGTAAAAGTAAACAAAAAGCAGGCTACGATCAAAATGCTAATCAAAGGAAGCTCGGAATTGTGACAGGTGCAATGCGGAAGCAAGATCTGACAAAGTAACACTGAACTGATTATTTACAGCGAGTGTGTGATTGCAAACAGTTGAGTGACATTGGCAATCAGGAGAGCTTTACTGGAGATCACGTGATGAAGGATCATGGGAGCAGATTAAGAAAGGTTACAAAGAAATACTTGTAAGATATTAAGTAATAAACCACTTTTCAGTTATTCTGTAGATATACAGTATGACATAGCCAAGTGCATGATCAAATAAACAAACAAACAAACTAATAAACAAGTCTGCAGACATATTATGGAAGGACTTCCAAGATATTTAATTTCCTTATTAAACTTAACAATGAAATGGTGAGGTTCAGTCTCCAGTGTTAGCACTTTGTAATAGTCTGAGGTAAAGCTATAACTTGTAAAGTTGACAGAAGGCTTTGCAGTTTCTCAGTAAGCTTTACGTGTTCTTAACTTCAAGAAAGACAAAAAATTGAGGCTAGTCAGGACACAACTGTTTATAGTTGTAATATCAGTAGTAATATCAGTAACAACCATGTTTTGTTGATGTTCTACAATGTAAAATGTAACTGTTGTCAGGAGTTGTAGTTGGAGGCAGATGCAAGGGGAAAGAATGTGTTTATTTGCAGTGAAAATAATGAAACGCAAAAGACTACGAAACATGAACACGAGACAGTGAGGCTAGACAACAACATAAACCTGAATAGCGAGACAATAATTAAAGACTGACAATGTGTGCTAGACAATACGTGCAGACAATGTGTGCTAGACAATACGACTTAAATACTAGTGCTAATAAACATAATCCTTAATCAGGTGCAAAGCAGTCGTGTGATGTGATTGTCATGATCAGGTGGTGTGCAGTAGCTTATATGAGACGTAATCCTACGCCATGTTCGACGCAACCATGACAACTATGAATAGATAAAAAGTATGATGTGTTGTCGTTTAAGAAATAAACATTGTAACAGTTGGCAAATTGTTGTGGTATCAGAGAAATAAAACAGTTGTGCTGTTATTGGAAAATAGTAATCTTCAGGATGGTACATTACTTCATCATTGATTATTTTCCTATAATAGCATGGCCTCAAGGGTTTTATTCCATACTCAATATTTTCATACATTCATTCAACTTCAACATTTTATCCTGGTCAAGGGGGTTCAAGCCCCAGCACCTCCAAGCTGCCACTATTGGGCCCTTGAGTAAAGCCCTTAACCATCTCTGCTCCAGTGGTGCTGTATCATGGCTGACCCTATGCTCTGACCCCAACTTGTTAGGAAAAAAGCATTTCAGTGTGCTGTAATGTATATGTGACAAATAAAGTCTTCTTCTTATTATTATTTGTAAAACATGTGCTTCAGACTGCACAGTACTGTGTATAGTGTAATTAGTGTGATGTTCATAAAATGTTAATATACAGTGATCAAAAAATGTAGATGAGGAGTGTAGGTCTGCATGACAAACTAAAAGAAAACTAATTATAACAAAAAGTTTCATTGAAAAAAAATACTGGGGGTGTTTTATTGTTTGTAATTTTATTCTAATTTTATGCAATATTATTTATTATCGTGTTGTTCATTGAATTCTGAGTGAGCCTAAATGTCTTTTTTACCTGTAAGGACAATTACATTCAGACACATTCCTGAAATACCTCTGAGGTGTAATTTTAAGAGAAACAGTATTCCGTAAGTTTTATTGTTCAGAAGACTACAGACTGCAGTCCTTTAGACTGGACTGAAAGGTAAGTGTGTGAAGATTATAACTGTAGTGATACATTAGGTAAGCCCTCTGCTGCATCCTATAGTTCTGTGTAG
Organism: Cranoglanis bouderius; assembly: GCA_023630585.1. NCBI lineage: Eukaryota > Metazoa > Chordata > Actinopteri > Siluriformes > Cranoglanididae > Cranoglanis > Cranoglanis bouderius. The sequence continues at coordinate 6,871,536 of CM042543.1, forward strand.
TGTCTAATCTCCTGTAATGCCTTGTGTTATGTCTGAGTGAGCTAATGGGGGCCCGTGTGTCTGGATTGAGTGGATTCCCGACCATTGCGGTCTATTGTTATTAACATTGAGCCGGTACGTGTAATTTAGATACTATTTAGTTACACTTTGGGATGCTTTATAGTGAATTAGGACAGTTGTAAAGGCGTGAATCCAATCTGGCAACCCGTCTGGGGACCTGCTTCTTTATGTGTGAATTTTTCTAAGATCCGATTCTGTTACATTTAACCTGGTCTTAGTCACTGTGAGTGGAAGTGACTTCTTCTTCTTTTCCTTTCGGCTGTTCCCTTCAGGGGTCGCCACAGCGAATCATCTGCCTCCATCTAGCCCTATCCCCTGCATCCTCTTCTCCCAGACCGACTACCTTCATGTCCTCCTTCACTACATCCATAAACCTCCTCTTTGGTCTTCCTCTCGGCCTCCTGCCTGGTTGCTCTAACCTCAGCATCCTTTTACCGATATATTCACTCTCCCTCCTCTGAACCTGGCCTCTCTAACTTTGTCTCCAAAACATCTCACATGTGCTGTCCCTCTGATGTACTCATTCCTGATCCTATCCATCTGCTACCTCTAACTCTTCCTCTTGTCTTTTCCTCAGTGCAACTGTCTCCAAACCATACAACATCGCTGGTCTCACTACTGTCCTGTACACCTTTCCTTTCATTCTTGCTGGTACTCTTTTATCACACAACAGACCTGACACTTTTCTCCACCCATTCCAACCTGCCTGCACACGCTTCTTCACCTCTTTTCCACACTCCCCGTTGCTCTGGACTGTTGACCCTAAGTACTTAAAATCCTGCACCTTCTTTATCTCTTCCCTCTGTAACCTCACTGTTCCACTTGGATCCCTCTCATTCACACACATGTATTCTGTCTTGCTGCGACTAACCTTCATTCCTCTTCTCTCCAGAGCAAACCTCCACCTCTCTAGAGTTTCCTCCACCTGCTCCCTGCTCTCACTACAGATCATAATGTCATCCGCAAACATCATAGTCCATGGAGATTCCTGTCTGACCTCATCTGTCAGCCTGTCCATCACCACCGCAAACAAGAAGGGGCTCAGAGCCGATCCTTGATGCAGCGTGAACTCCTCTGTCACACCTACCGCACACCTTACCACTGTCCTACTGCTCTCATACATATCCTGCACCACTCTAACATACTTCTCTGCCACTCCAGACCTCCTCATACAATACCACAGCTCTTCTCTTGGCACCCTGTCATACGCTTTCTCTAAATCTACAAAGACACAATGCAGCTCTTTCTGACCCTCTCTGTACTTCTCCATCAACATTCTCAAAGCAAATATTGCATCTGTAGTGCTCTTTCTTGGCATGAAACCATACTGCTGCTCACAAATGCTCACTTCTCCCCTTAGCCTTGCTTCCACTACTCTTTCCCACAACTTCATTGTATGGCTCATCAGCTTAATACCTCTGTAGTTTCCACAACTCTGCACATCTCCCTTGTTCTTAAAAATCGGCACCAAAACACTTCTCCACCATTCCTCAGGCATCCTCTCACTCTCTAAGACCTCGTTGAACAACCTAGTTAAAAACTCTATTGCCATCTCTCCTAGACACTTCCATACCTCCACTGGTATGTCATCAGGACCAACCGCCTTTCCTCTCTGCATCCTCTTCAAAGCTCTCCTAACTTCACCTTTGCTAATCCTTTCTACTTCCTGCTCAACAATATTTGCCTCTACTACTCTTCTCTCCCTGTCATTTTCCTCATTCATCAGTTCCTCAAAGTACTCCTTCCATCTTTCCCTCACCCTCCTGTCACCTGTCAACACATTTCCTTCTCTATCTTTAATCACTCTAACCTGCTGCACATCCTTTCCATCTCTATCCCTCTGCCTCGCCAACCAATACAAATCCCTCTCACCTTCCTTACTATCTAACCTTGCATACATGTCCTCATAAGCTTTCTGTTTGGCCTTTGCCACCTCTATCTTAACCTCACGCTGCATCTCCCTATATTCCTGTCTACTTTCCTCCGTCCTCTCACTGTCCCACTTCTTCCTAGCTAACCTCTTCCTCTGGATACTCTCCTGTACTTCCTCATTCCACCACCAAGTCTCCTTGTCTTCTTTCCTCCTTCCAGATGACACACCTAGCACCTTCCTACCTGTCTCCCTGATCACTTTGGCTGTAGTAGTCCAGTCATCTGGAAGCACCTCCTGACCACGTAAAGCCTGTCTCAACTCCTCCCTGAAAACCACACAGCACTCTTCCTTTTCCAACTTCCACCGCTTTGTCTTCTGCTCTGCCTTTGCTCTCTTCATCTTCCTCACCACCAGAGTCATCTTACACACCACCATCCTATGCTGTCTAGCTACACTCTCTCCTACCACTACTTTGCAATCGCTAATCTCCACCAGATTACAGTGTCTACATAAGATATAGTCCACCTGTGTGCTCCTGCCACCACTCTTATATGTCACCCTGTGTTCCTGCCTCTTCTGAAAGTACGTGTTCACCACATCCATCTCCATACATTTTAGCAAAGTCTACCAACCTCTGTCCTTCTGGGTTCCTTACCTGAAGACCAAACCTGCCCATCACTTCCTCATCCCCACTATTCCCTTCACCAACATGTCCATTAAAGTCTGCCCCTATCACCACTCTCTCACATCTGGGAACACTCTGCATCACTTCCTCAAGCTCGCTCCAGAATCTGTCTTTCTCCTCTTGCTCACAACCTACTTGTGGAGCGTAAGCACTAACAACATTCAACATCACACTTTCAAGTTCCAGCTTCAGACTCATCAACCTATCTGACACTCTCTTTACCTCCAGAACATTCTTCACAAACTCCTCCTTCAGGATCACTCCTACTCCATTTCTCTTCCTGTCCACACCATGATAAAACAGTTTAAACCCTGCTCCAATGCTTCTAGCCTTGCTCCCTTTCCACCTGGTCTCCTGGACACACAGAATGTCGACTTTCCTCCTCTACATCATATCTACCAGCTCTCTGCCTTTACCTGTCATCGTACCAACATTCAAAGTCCCTACTTTCAGTCCTAAACTCCTGCCTTTCCTCTTCTCTCTCTGCCTACGGACACGCCTTCCTCCTCTAACACACCTTCCTCCTCTCCTTCTTCGACCAACAGTAGCCCAATTTCCACCAGTGCCCTCTAGGTCAACGGCACCGATGGGGGTCGTTGTTAACCCGGGCCCCGACCGATCCGGTATGGAAGTCATGTTAATGATTCGCATATTGAATTTGGCAAAAGTTTTACGTCGGATGCCCTTCCTGACACAACCCTCTCTATTTATCCGGGCTTGGGACCGGCACAAAAAGTACACTGGCTTGTGACCTCCTGTGGCTAGATTATAAATTCATAAGAATTCAAAAGGTTACTAATAGCTAGGATTAGGATGAGGTTATTTCATACTTTATTCGTTTTAAATCGACCAACATTGTTCTCATTTGTTAGAATTTCTACTAATTTGGTGTGAGATTTGCCTGCTTCAGATCACAGTCAAAATGTAATAGCAACCTACAAATAATGTTTAAGATGAGGACAGGAGTTCACAGTTGTAGTGCTCCTTGCAACATCATTTGTTGAAATTGCTAGAAAATAATACTATAAATGTTTTCCTTTCATAAGAAATTGTACATTAAAAATATATTTAGTGAACATTAAAAACTTCATCATTAATAATGAATAAAAAGTCATGTTAATAAAGTAACAAAGTAATATAACACATGCATTAATTGACGTTTGTTTTAAATGTTAATGAAATACACCTACACTGACTGGACTGAATCGTTAAAAGGAAAGGCGTTGATTATTTTTCTACAACAGCAGCTCTGACAGCACTTCACAGCTGTAGCTTTTCTTTACAGTATCATTTATTGAATTGTATGAAAATCAAAATCTCTGAATGTTATTGTTACTTAAGCTACCCTAGTACAATCCTCATATTATGACTTTGAACCTTTAGTATTGATTTTGCAATTATGAATCACAGTATCAGTCCCTCCAGAATTTTGCGATTTTGCGATCTCAGAACAAAATCAAGCAAACTCCGCAATATTTTCCACAGACATGTCATGTGACGTCATCACAATTCACCTTCAGCCAAAGCCCTCTTCGATTCACGTGCGTCGAACATGAGTACAGCTAAAAGGTCTCAGTCGGTAAACAACAAACATCACTGCAAAAGAGCATGCAAAACAATTTTGTGCAATTGCAATTTTGCCAATTCGAGTAGTTTTCCACCAAAAAAAAAAGCACAAAAACTCTGCAAGTTGCATCGCAAATTTTGAAAGGAAAAATACATTTTCAAAATGCAGCAAAATCAAATATTTTTGGCTGCAACAATCACAAAAAAACTTCACGAAATTCTGTACGGACGGCAATACACACGTTCAGTCGACATTTTTGAATCCTTGGTTACACTGCCAAATTACATTATAAAACCCTCAAAGATTTCGACCAAAACATCCAATCCAGATGGTGAGGGGGCGGGGCTAAAAACTGTCAGAACTGTTTTTAACAATGGTGACGTGCGTAAAGCTAAAAAGTAAGCCGTGAAAAAGAATCAACTTGATGTGTTAATGATTAGCAAATGTCACATGCAAAGAATTTGTGTTTAAATTTTTTTTTTAATTGACTATAGAATTGCTTTATAGAATTAATAAAATCACAATTTCACATTCAGGTTACATTTAGCAGTAAATTAACTCTTTAGTGAAATCACTTTGGTTCATTAGCATTTCTATGAATGTCAGCATGACTCTGTGTTGTAGTATCTGCTTCATAATGATGCTTCAGCAAGCTAAAATAGTCATAATCATTGTCCTAAGGCATCTGATTTTTGAGATATACTTTGACGACATAGGGGATTTTATATGAGTTGCATAAGAATGACATTTGCATGCTGCTTTTTTTAGAGCCTGAAACAGAACATCATTGGTTTGTCATGTGAAACGAATCGACGAATTTTTTTTTAATGCAGTTTTATACACCAATGTTTAAAATTCTGAAAAAGTCAGGTATTGAAGATCAAAGCAGTCAACATTAGCAACATATTTGTGTCACAAAGGGACTGCGTAATGAGGTCATGCTTCTAAAAATGAACACACATCTGTTTTTTTTTTTTTGCTTTTTTTAATAATAAACATAAATGAATACAAGTGTGAGTTCATTTGTTCATGTTATTTACAGTGTATTGATGCTGAAGTGCTGAAGATTAAACCATGAGCCTTAATGTAATGCATTACTGCCTGATCTATATATAAAACAATTGAATAAGCTGTACATGAAGCAGCAGGAGAAATATATGTTTTCTTCTAGAAGATGATGGAAGGACAAACTGGGGTGCAGTCTTTATGAAATATCTCTAGTTTCATAGGAACCATATGTAATCATCTCCTTCAAAGAATTGAAAAGCACCGAAGCCCTAAAGCTAACCTTAATACCATTTCTCTTGCAGTACAGAACGTCTGATGTGATAATAATGAAATGATTGACAGAGAGAGGAGAAAGAGATAGACAGATAGATTAATGGACATGCCACAAATAGATACATTCTATTATGTTTTCCACTTGCTCGTAGCTCCTTCATTTTTTCAGCACCCTGTAATCAGAGTTTTGTTAGATTTACAATCAGGTTAAACCTGTTGCGTTACCGCAGCACCCCCCTTTATCTTTTCCTCACTCGACACCTCCTCCTACTTGTGTCTCTTCATCTGTTCCTTACCTTCCCCTCGCTTACCTCCTCCTCTGACTCCTGTCTCTTCATCCGCTCCTTTCAGTCCCTCATTCCACACCTCCTCCAATGTCTGTCTCTCCTGTCTGTCTTTTCTTTAGCGAATTTGTTTTACAGGTCACTAAAGTCATAATGACAAACTGTCTCTGTGGTAATCATCCGTTGCTCCCTCCCTCCCTCCCACCCTTCCCACCCTCTCTCTCTCTCTCTTTCTCTCTCTATCCCTGCAGCATGCAACAGGTGTTTTTTTCTCCTTCATGGGGAACAGGTGCATTCCTTCACTGAAATAGACTTGCGCATAGGCGTCATTTGCGGGTGGGACAGGTGGGACGGGCGGGTCATGTCCCTAACACTTTTTGCCAAAGTCGATTGTGTTCCCACCACATTTTCAAAGCCACTGAAAAATAGCTTGCAGAAAGTATGTATAAAACGGAAAACCATCTACAAACCATCATTCTTCATAATATAATTCATACATGTAACATAAATTTTATTTGCACCGGCCAGAACATCAGCTCTTTACAACGGGATAAACGATGAATAGTAAAACTCGTTGCAAAACTCTCACGAGAGCGTATTTGCTGCTACTAGAGACTGGCTAGGGTTTCGCGAGATCTAGCCACACCGGTACACAATGATTCATGGCATTTATATGTGGGGTGGGGTATGGTAACACAAGAGGGAGATTTTATAAAACAACAAAAAAATTATAATAAAGAAACATCACAAAATTTCATTTTTTAATTTATCGAATAAAGATATTTAAAACGATTTAAACATGAATTGGCTTTCATTCATGTTTTACACTAGGTTTTGCATAGTTCACGATTGGTTGAACTCGACTGAGTTCTTGATCCACTAGGTGGGCAGGTGGGCTTTCGCTCTATTATTTGATTGGATGGGGGAAACTGATGTGGGTGTGAGTCTGAGGGACGTAATTCTTCCAAGGTCGGCATCACACCTGCTTTAGCTAGCAAGTTGTCCTGGTACTAAAAAAAAAATACATGCAAGTAATTAGAAGCAGAATCTTAATACACACACAAGAATTGTGCAATTAATGGGTACGTTGTAGCTGAGCTGACGGTGTAAAGGTAAGTTCACTATTTATCGTGGGTGTTTTGATTGGTCTGCTGTATGAGCTTGCTAGGTGTTGTGAAAATATTTTATATAATGTTTTGCTCATTCTGATTTCTATTTGTGCTGCATGTGTACATCAATGCATTGTTGAAAAGCGGAAATCAAGTGTATTTCCAATTCTAATCACAGTCCCCAGTATATTAATTTATGTAAAAGACCAAAATGAGTAGTGCGGTAAGTAGAATGGTTAGTGACCACCACCCATTTTTGTCCCCAACCACTTTTCAAAACAAAGTGACGCCAATGGACTTGCACATGTTTCATTTTACAACACACATTTTAATTTTGCACATCACACACAACACTGTCATACAAATTCAGAAAGACTGGAAGTGTTGCGGACCAACCGAGAACTGGACGTCCACGAACATCCACTGACGAAGGCACAACTGACGTGGTGCTGGCAAACATAGTAGCCTAGAGTATGCATAGAGACTTTTGGGACTCCCTGTATATATCACACCCGTATGTGTACCCTACCCAAACTGTTGCCACGAAGTTGGAAGCACAAACTAAGACTCCCAAACCTCTTCCAGCATGACAATGTCCCTGTGCACAAAGCGAGCTCCATGAAGACATGGTTTGCCAAAGTTGGAGTGGAAGAACTCGAGTGTCCTGCACAGAGTCCTGACCTCAACCTCACTGATCACCTTTGGGATGAACTGGATCACCGACTGCACCCCAGGCCTCCTCACCCCACAACAGTGTCTGACCTCACTAACGCTCTTGTGGCTGAATGAACACAAATCCCCACAGTCTCGCTCCAAAATCTAGTGGAAAGCCTTTCCAGAAGAGTGGAGAGACTAAATCTGCACTGCAACCTCAGAAGCACTCTGTTTGCACAACTGACAAAGGATTTTTCTCTAAAACCTCCTGTTATACTGCAAACTTTGACATATAGTATTTATCTCTCTGTCAACAGGACAAACCACACACACACACACACACACACACACACACACACACACACACACGTTTCTTGTTTCACCCAATTAACATTGCTTTCTGTGTGTGTCTTTGTGAAGGTTTTGTCATGTGCATATGCGCCCTATTGTTGCCGATGGTATGTAACTATTTTTTGCATTGTGTTCATAGCTCATGTTGATGTTTCTTGCTTCTTGCTTGGTTTGTTTCTTTTGTTTGCATTTTCTACGATAATCTGCCTACACATGCATCCACCTCCAATACCTGGCACATACCACTATGCCTTCAGAAACACTGGATATACCCAAAGGTAGAAATGGCAGCAGTGTTACATGGTATGTGAATTCTGCCTCTGAAAGTTCCTCGACCTCAGCTACATCACTCCAGTCCATAAATAGTCTCAACTAGAGATGTGCAAGGTACTGTTTGTTTAATCCTAATTTAACCCTAATGAGCAAGCCAGAGGTATGTGTTTGGAAAACATTATCTGTTCATTCTGAATAATGTATTTGTATTTAGTTACATCCCTAAAATGGTCAAATACTATATATACAGTCATGTGAAAAAATAAGTACACCCCATGGAAATTGTTGGCTTTTTTGACATATTTGGACAAGCAAATATTTGATCATCTTTGAAACAGTGCCTATTAATAAAGTTAATATACTTGAACAAAACTGGCTTTTTCAATCATTTATTCAACAGAAATATCAATAGATGTGATATCCTTCTGTGGAAAAAGTAAGTACACCCTTGGCCTCAAAAGCTAGTATTGCCCCCTTTAGCAGAAATAACTTCTTGTAGGCGTTTTTGTCCACCAGGCTTGCTGGAATTTTTGACCACTCCTCCATGGAATATTTTTTCAGTTACAATATGTTTGAGGGTTTTCTTGCATGTGCTGCACATTTCAAATCCCCCCCACAACATTTCAATGGGATTCAAATCCGGGCTTTGATTTGGCCATTCCATAACCCTCCATTTCATCTTTCTGAGCCATGGAGTGGATTTTCTAGTGTGCTTATGATCATTATTCTGTTTCATCATCTGTCTCCTATTCCTACCTCGGGATGCCCATCCAGAGGTAATCAGTGAACGTGCCAGCTCCAGTTCAGAACCAGTCTCTAGGAAGATTCCAGATGACGCCAAGGCCTGCGAAGATTTTGGACGATACCAACATCAAATCATCACATCACAAGTTGTACACGTGTTGCTCCTGGTGCCCTGTTTCTGGGGTTCTCATCGCTGGGGGTTGCTCACTGTTGCTGAGGATTGGCCCATATGGATAGCCTTCACAAACAATTCACAAACAGACTTTGCGTTCGGGTCTCCATCGGTGGACTGTTCATGATTTCAGCAAAATAGACTTCATGTTGAGACTGTGTCGAATCTCCTGACTACACAGTTGCATTTTATATCATGTATCATACAGTTATAGAAGGGATTTATTTATAATTACACTATCCAGTGTCACCCAGATGAGGATGGGTTCCCTTTTGAGTCTGGTTCCTCTCAAGGTTTCTTCCTCATGTCGTCTCAGGGAGTTTTCCTTGCCACCGTTGCCATTGGCTTGCTCATTGGGGATAAATTTATCGATTTAAAATTTAGATCCAAAATGTATGTATCTCTGTAAAGCTGCTTTGTGATGATGTCTATTGTTAAAATTGCTATACAAATAAAATTGAATTGAATTGAATTGAATTATTCTGTTGAAAGGTCCACTTTCGGGTTCAACTTCAAGTTTTGGATAGATGGCCTCACATTATCTTCAAGCTCTCTTTGATATGATGCAGAATTCATAGTTGAATCGATGAATGTAAGCTGTCCAATCCCTGAGGCAGCGACGCAACCCCAAACCATTACATAGATTCAACGTTCCGCTGCATGTTAGATAAGGTAGCTCCACTTAAAAGAAAAATAATTAGAGAGAAAAAGCTAGCACCCTGATAATGATCACACACACACCTTAAAACAGAGCGTTCGACAATTAGAACGTAAATGGCGTCAGACCAAATTGGTAGTATTTCAAACAGCATGGAAGGAGAGCCTCCTGAACTCTAGGAAATCTCTCTGCAGCTAGATCAGTCTATCTCTCCACCTTAATTGAAGATAACAAAAATAATCCTAGATTCTTATTTAATACTGTAGCAAAATTAACTAGGAATAAAACCGCCACAGAAACAGACACACAATCATTAAATAGCAGCGATGATTTCATGAATTTTTTCATTGGCAAAATTGAAAATATTAGACAAAAAATTAAAATTTTAAACTTTTAATTCAAAACCAGACAGTCTTATAACTAACCCTGTAGACAATAATATAGCAATATCAGATCAACGATTAAAATGTTTTACTCCCCTTTTTAGAGACCGAACTAATTTAATTAATTTCTTCATCAAAATCATTAACTTGTATACTAGAGCCCTTACCTACATGTTTCTTCAAACAGATTATTCCAGAAGTAATCAAACCCCTTCTAAAAAACAATCAATTCTTCCCACTGGCTATGTACCTAAATCATTTAAACTAGCAGTTATCAAACCCCTGATTAAAAAACCTGACCTCGACCCCTGTCAATTGTCCATCTATAGGCCAATATCAAATCTCCCCTTTATCTCCAAGATCCTAGAAAACATTGTAGCACAGCAGCTATGCTCGTACCCTAACCTTGGTTAAAGTGGTAAATGACCTACTACTGGCCTCTGATCAGGGTTGTGTCTCCATGCTTGTGTTGCTTGACCTTAGTGCAGCCTTTGATACAATTGATCATAGTATTCTCCTTGGTGGATGAGAAAGTGTTGTTGGCATTAAGGGAACGGCCCTCTCCTGGCTCAGGTCTTATTTGACTGATCGCTATCAGTTTGTAGATGTAAATGGTGACTTCTCTATACATACTGAGGTAAAGTTTGGTGTTCCACAAGGTTCTGTTTTAGGCCCACTGCTTTTTTCTTTATATATGCTACCTCTGGGTCAAATTATTTGTAAACATGGAATTAGCTTCTACTGTTATGCTGATGACACACAGTTGTATGTTTCAGCAAAGCCAGATAACAGACACCAGCTTAATAAAGTTGAGGAATGTGTAAAGGACATTAGACAGTGGATGCTTATTAACTTCGTCTTACTAAATTCTGACAAGATAGAAGTACTTATACTAGGACCACATGCAGCTAGAAGTAAGTTTTCTGATTACATAGTAACTCTGGATGGCCTTTCTGTTTCATCATATACAACCGTAAAAGACCTTGGTGTAATTATTGACTCTTGCCTTTCATTTGACGCCCATGATGATGTTACTAGATAATGTTAGATTGTCTTTTATGACTCTAACAACTCTATCTTTGATTCGTCTGTCCAGAGCACATTATACCAAAAGGCCTTGTCTTTGCCTACTATATGCTCAATAGCAAACTGCAGTCTTGCAAAGGCTTTTTCCTGGCACGCCTCCCATGCAGGTCAAATTTTGCATCTCTTTCTGATTGTAGAAGCATACACTTTGACACCAACAGTTGCAAGACTTACTAGCAGATCCTGTGATGAAATTTGGGGTTCTTGGAGACTTCTTTTTTGCATCAGACGGTCTGCTCTTGGGCTGAATTTGCTGGAACGGCCAGTGCTGGACAAAGTGGCAGTTGTTTGAAATCTGCGCCACTTGTAGATGATTTTCCTTACAGTGGAATGATGTATTTCAACTAATTTGGAGATCGTTTTAAATCCCTTGCCAGACTCATAGGCATCAACAACGTTTTTTTCTGAAGGCCTTACAGAACTCTTTAGATCTTGGCATGATGACACCACGCACCTCAATATGGAAGGGAACACCAGACACTAGATATGAGAGGGGTATAAATAAGACAGGTTCCACCTGCACTCCCTAAGCAGGTTCTAATCACTGGCACCCAATCTTGAACACCTGCTTCTAATTTTATGGATTTGAAGGTGTGATAAATGTAGGGGTGTACTTATTTTTCCATGTGACTGATCTGTTTTTTGATTTAAATTGTGAAAATCACTACAAAATGTCAATTTTATGTGTCATTTGATAGAGTGCATCAGCTTTATTAATAAGCACTGTTTCAAAGAGGATCAAATCTTTGTCCAGTTATGTAAAAAAAAAAAATTATATATATTTTTTCACATGACTGTATGTTCAGATGTATACAGGTGTTAGCATTGCATCTAGGATATAATGCTGCCTCTCTGGCCTTGTGTTCCCAGGATAGGCTCCGGATCCACCTCCACCCTGACCAGGATAAAGTACTTACTGAATTTATTTACACACCCTTTGCCCTTGAGCAGTCTTTAGATCCACTCATTTGGCATTTCTCCTTTCTTCCTGACATTTCTGTTGTAACTCCAGAAATGTCAAATGAGTTACAAGAGACTGTCAAAACTTCTTTTCAAATTGTTTTTACCTTACATTTTAAAATGTCTTGTTACAGGTTTCATTTTTCAGCTTTTTTTGTATAGAAATTGCATAAAATTCTTTTCCTATTGATTTAAATAATGAAATAGACATTCTTTTTTCCCATCCAGAAACCATAGGGGATGCATTCAATATTTTGTACATCTGACTCAAGTTCAGGTGCCTGTGTGGTCCTGCACACAGTTTCTTAAGAACCAGGACTTTTTAGATGAAAGTCATTCATAATGATTCACAGCTTTTTTTGTTTGTGGAACACAGACATCATTATTTTCACTTTGCTTTCACAATACAATGATGACATTAATCACTTTGCCAGGGCATAGAGTCATTTCATGTGTGCTGTAGAAAGTGAGCATCGAGTGGAGAGTCGGGCAAAGTGAAGATATGAGTTAGCCACATAGTGTGGCATTTTGCTCTAATAAAATGATAGTAACAAACATTTAATAATGCAACTGCAACCCATTATTTTTCTTCCCAGAGAGAGAACAGCAAAGTTTTCTCTATTTCAATTTGTATGTGTGCCACAAGGTTATATCAAATTCCAGGCAGTCAAAACCAGAACTGAATCCACACAAAAAAAAAGGAATATGTGGCCAATCAGATTTAAGAGAACATATTACGTATAGTTTGCATAAAAATATTAAGTTTCTTATCAAAACATGATTTCATTGCTTAAACTAATCTTAATTTAAACATGTTTTTAATTGCTAGATTGAATTATGTAGAGAGAGAGATCAACTCGTAGTATTAACATAAAACCAATTACATTACGAAATCTTACAAGGATGTTGGCACTATATGGGAACTATAACTATAGTATTAAATGAACGCGATTTAACATGTGTGCTAGAATTACACAGCAGTAATGTGACTGTTGCAGAATGCCAGTTACCTGAGTTCGATTTTCAGTTTGGGTGAGAGTGCGGAGTTTGATGTCATTCAGGGCTTTGAAAATCCATCAATCCATCCATTATCTGTACCGCTTATCTTATACAGGGTCGCGGGGAGCCTGGAGCCTATCCCAGGGAACTCGGGGCAGAAGGCGGAACACACCATGGATGGAGTGCCAACCCAGGGCACAATCCCACACACATTCACACACCACAGACAATCTGGAAATGCCAATCAGCCTAAAACGTATGTCTTTGGACTGGGGGAGGAAACCGGAGTACCCGGAGGAAACCCCTGAAGCACATGGAGAACATGCAAACTCAGGATCGAGGTGGGATCCCAACCCCCAACCCCAGAGGTGGGAGGCAAACGTGCTAACCACTAAGTCACATTTGAAAATACATGATCAAATCACATTGGATATATGAAAACAAATTGTGTTAATGTAACTCAATTCAATCACATTGAACCAAATTTTATTTAAAAATTTTGCAAATTCAATGAGCTTTTTTTTCAGTGCAGATGCCACTGGATGAACCAGAGGCAACATATACACTGCCCTCCACTAATATTGGCACCCTTGGTAAATATGAGCACAGAAGACTGTGAAAATTTGTCTCTTTTGTTCAAAAAATTCACAAAAATACTCAGCTCTCATGGATATCAAACAATTGCAAACAAAACACAGGTTTATAAAAAACTCTTTGTTAAATATAGGTGTACAACAATTATTGGCACCCTTTTAGTCAATAATTTGTGCTACCTCCCTTAGCCAAGATAACAGCTATGAGTCTTCTCCTATAATGCCTGATGAGGTTGGAGAATACATGGCAAGGGATCTGAGACCGTTCCTCTCTCCAGATTCTTCAAACGCTGGTGGACTCTCCTCTTCAGTTCACCCCACAGGTTTTCTACAGGTTTCAAGTCAGGGGACTGGGATGGCCATGGCAGGACCTTGATTTTGTGGTCAGTAAACCATTTTTGTGTTGATTTTGATGTATGTTTTGGATCATTGTCCTGCTGGAAAATCCAACCACAGCCCATTTTAAGCTTTCTGGCAGAAGCAGTCAGGTTTTCATTTAATATCTGTTGATATTTGATAGTCCATGATGCCATGTATCCTAACAAAATGTCCAGGTCCTCTGGCAGGAAAACAGCCCCAAAACATTAAAGAGCCACCACCATATTTAACCGTGGGCATGAGGTACTTTTCCAAATGGCTACCTCTCTGTGTGCGCCAAAACCACCTCTGGTGTTTATTTTGGTTTCATCTGACCCGATCCTATTTGAAGTTCCAGTAATGTCTGGCAAACTGGAGATGCTTTAGTTTGTTTTTAGATGAGAGTAGAGGCTTTTTTCTTGAAAAAAAAAGTGTGAAACAGGAAGTCATGGTTGAACAATTTCATGTTCCTAGTCACCCAAGTGAACTAAAAAAATATCAGTGGGAATATACTTCAAATATATTTTTCTCATATGAATTCATAAGGGTGCCAATAATTGTTGCACACCTATATTTAACAAAGATGTTTGGTTGTTGTTGTTTTTTTTTTGATAAACCTGTGTTTTGTTTGCAATTGTTTGATATCCATGAGAGCAGAGCATTTTTGTGGATTTTTTGAACAAAAGCTCAAAAGGTTAAACGATAAATACAATTTTTCACAGCCTTCTTTGCTCATATTTACCAAAGGTGCCAATATTAGTGGAGGGAACTGTAAATTAATAGCTTTAAAATGTATGGTTAGTAGTCAGGCATGTAGATATGTGCTACAATATTGTTATTACAATATAATATGGTAGTTATTACTTCAGTACAGTACAGTACTTATAGTTATAAAGTAAGAAGCAAAGGTAAATATTAACATTCTGATGTAACACTACACGCATTTGTTCATTGTGGAGAGATGATGAAGAAAAGGGATACAGTTAAAGTACACACACACACACACACACACACACACACACACACACACACACACACACACACACACGCACCTATACACACACACGCACATGCACATGCACACACTCTTGGGCCATGTTCCAGTACACCGAGAGAGTTGTTCTCGTTTCCTCCTCTTTTGCAAGATGGGACATGTAGACTGAAACTGGGCGTGAGTCCCGGTCAGAGGACAACACGTGAGTGAGATGATGATACCTGTGTGTGAGTGTGTGTGTTAGAGAGAGTGCACATATTTGTGCATTTATCGATTTGGTTTATATCTCTAATTTAAGCACAAACTGCTTAACACCTTTTTCATGTTTGGGATTAAATAGAACATTAAGATGATTATTATTACCCACGTACATATATATACACACACACACACACACACATATACATGTGTGTGTGTGTGTGTGCGTGTGTGTTGAGGTGGTCTGGGCATGTTCATGTTACTCTCGATGTAGTAACACATCCTGGAAAACTGCGCACCCCCACTATCCCACGGGAACATCCCAACTCATCCAGAAAAAAGGAGGAGAGAGGCGAGGTGAGAGAGGACAAAGCTGCAAATAAATAATCAGATGTCTATCATCCAAGGGAAATGAAAAATGATAATAAAAAAAGCACACTTCATTCACAGGAGAGTAATGAGGGATTCTTTCACACACTCACGCCCCATTTGCAGCCATCTGCCCAAGAGAAACCCATAGGCCAGTGTTTAGGATTAACAGCACTTTCTCTCTGACTCTCTGTCACACACATACCAACACATACACACACACACACACACACACACACACACACACCACTTCTCCTTTCATCCTTGTTATAGGTTTGCATATATACAGTAATGTGAAAAATAAGTACACCCCATGGAAATTGTTTTTTTTAACATACTTGGACAAGCAAAGATTTTAATTCATAAAATTAGAACCAGGTGTTCAAGATTGGGTGCCAGTGATTAGAACCTGCTTATGGAGTGCAGATGGAACCTGTCTTATTTATACCCCTCTCATATCTAGTGTCTGGTGTTCCGTTCACTATTGATGTGTGTGGTTTCATCATGCCAAGATCTAAAGAGATCTGTAAGGCCTTCAGAAAAAAAGGTTGTGGATGCCTATAAGTCTGGCAATTTAAAAGATCTCCAAATTATGCCAGTAAATTGTGCCAGTAAAAAGCCTTTGCAAGACATCAGTTTGCCAAGGAGCATACAGGCAAAGACCAGGCCTTTTGGAATAATGTTCTCTGGACAGACGAATCAAAGATAGAGTTGTTTGGCCACAGTAACAGCAGGCATGTTTGGTGCTGACCAAAGACAGCTTTTCAGGAGAAGCACCTCATACCAACGGTGTGGTGGAAATGTAATGGTTTAGGGTTGCTTCACTGCCTCAGGGACTGGACAGCTTGCAGTCATTGCATTCATCAACTATGAATTCTGCATCATATCAAAGAGTGCTTGAAGATAATGTGAGGCCATCTGTACAAAAGTTGAAGTTGAACCAAGAGTGGACCTTGCACAGGATAATGATCATGAGGACACTAGAAAATCCACCAAGCAATGGCTCAAAAAGAAGAAATGGAGGGTTATGGAATGGCCTAGTCAAAGCCCGGATTTGAATCCCATTGAAATGTTGTGGGGGGATTTGAAATGTGCAGCACATGCAAGAAAACCCTCAAACATCTTGCAACTGAAAGAATATTGCATGGAAGAGTGGTCAAGAATTCCAGCAAACCTGGACAACAATTATGCAAAACGCCTACAAGAAGTTATTTCTGCTAAAGAGGGCAATAGTAGCTTCTGAGGCCAAGGGTGTACTTACTTTTTCCACAGAAGAATATCACATCTTTTGATATTTCTGTTGAATAAATGATTGAAAAAGCTAATTTTCCTCGTGGTTTTGTTCAAGTATATCAACTTTATTAATAGGCACTGTTTCAAAGATGATCAGGTTTGCTCGTCCAAATATGTCAAAAAAGCCAAAAATTTCCATGAGGTGTACTTATTTTTTCACATGACTGTATATATATATATATATATATATATATATATATATATATATATATATATATATATATATATATATATATATATATAGTATGCAAACCTATGAGGAACCTAATAGCTTGTAGTGACATACAGTATAATATATAATATATTAATATATAAATATATGTAGATATGTACATATTTACTGTTTTAAGTTTCACACAATTGCATGTAGGAAAAAAGTCAACTTTTAAATATAACATTCATATCTTTTTAATCACTTACAGTGCCCTCCACTAATATTGGCACCCTTGGTAAATATGAGCAAAGAAGTCTGTGAAAAAATTTCTTTAATGTTTAACCTTTTGATATTTTGTTTAAAAAAATCACAAAAATACTCTGCTCTCATGGATATCAAACAATTGCAAACAAAACACAGGTTTATCAAAAATTTTATATATATATATATATATATATATATATATATATATATATATATATATATATATATATATATATATTTATTAAATGTAGGTGTGCAACAATTATTGTCACCCCTACAAATTCATATGAGAAAAATTTGAAGTATATTCCCATTGATATTTTACCTTTTTTTTTTTTAGTACACTTGGGTGTCTAGGAGCAGGAAATTGTTCAACCATGACTTCCTGTTTTACAGGGGTATAAATATGAGGTAACACCTAGGCCAAATTCCCTTTGTCATTCATAACAATGGGAAGACATCAGGGCAATAATTAAGAATTTCCAGTCAACTGGAAATGTTATGAATCAACCTGGAATTGGATGTGTGTCTATATTGTCTCAACACACTGTGAAGAGGATGGTTTGAGTGGCCAAAAAATCTCCCAGGATCACAGCTGGGGAATTGCAAGTTAGTTGTGTCTTGGGGTCAGAAAGTCTCCAAAACTACAATCCGAAGTCACCCACAGTACTGTGTAAAAGTTTTAGGCACATGCAAGGAAATGCTGTAGGGCAAAGATTACTTTTTTTTTTTTTTTTTTAATACAACAAAGAGCAGTAAACAGTAGTAAATGAAACAAAGTCACTATTTGGTGTGACAAAAAAATAAACATAAAAATAAAATTAGTAGTCTTAGGTACAGTTTGTGCAGTTTTATAAGGAAATGAGCTGGTAAGTTTTATTGAGCATCTTGCAGAACCAGCCACAGTTCTTCTGGAGACTTTGACTTTCACACTTGCTTCTTATTTTTGCAGCAAAACCCAGCAGCCTTTGTTGTGTTTTTTGTCTGAAAAGTGTCTCTTATGTAATATGCTGCTTTCTTTAATGACATACAAACATTTTTCTGTAACATTTAATTTTGTTAGGATACATGGCATCATGGACTCTATCAAATATCAACAGATATAAAATGAAAACCTGACTGCCTCTGCCAGAAAGCTTAAAATGGCCGTGGCTGGATC
Organism: Cranoglanis bouderius; assembly: GCA_023630585.1. Lineage (NCBI taxonomy): Eukaryota > Metazoa > Chordata > Actinopteri > Siluriformes > Cranoglanididae > Cranoglanis > Cranoglanis bouderius. Next base: position 6,890,056 of record CM042543.1, read on the forward strand.
TTCCAGCAGGACAATGATCCAAAACATACATCAAAGTCAACACAAAAATGGTTTACTGACCACAAAATCAAGGTCCTGCCATGGCCATCCCAGTCCCCTGACTTGAAACCCATAGAAAACCTGTGGGGTGAACTGAAGAGGAGAGTCCACCAGCGTGAAATTTGAAGGATCTGGAGAGATTCTGTATGGAGGAATGGTCTCAGATCCCTTGCCATGTATTCTCCAACCTCATCAGGCATTATAGGAGAAGACTCAGAGCTGTTATCCTGGCAAAGGGAGGTAGCACAAAGTATTGACTAGAAGAGTGCCAATAATTGCAGACCTATATTTAACAAATATATATATATATATATATATATATATATATATATATATATATATATATATATATATATATATATATATATATATATATATATATATATATATATTGATAAACCTGTGTTTTGTTTGCAATTGTTTGATATCCATGAGAGCAGAGCATTTTTGTGAATTTTTGAACAAAAGATCAAAAGCTTTTCACCTTATATATGTCTTTACTTATATATCTCTACTTATATATCTTTATATATCTATCACCTGTGTGTCTTGCAGTAAGGAACATCTTAAGGTCAACATGAATCAGAAACCATAATGCATTTTATTCCATAATGTAACTCCTGACAGAGTACAAATAAAGTGATGAACATTGGATTCATCAGGATTTGAGAAAGTATTTTGTAAGTGCCTTTTTTTTGGTAAGAGAAGTGTTTGTAAGTTGTGAATGGTACTTAATATGACCAGTCACAGAAGTAATGGGGTAAAAAACAAAGATCAGTTTTGATTTCAGGTTGTCTTCTGATTTCTGAAGGCTAACACATGCTTCTTTGAGACCCGTGAAGCCATACATGAGCATTTTTTAAACTGCTGCTAACACTGCATCACAGGGCAGCATAACACACTCAGAGGAAAGAGCTATCCACCCTCTTCCACATACTTGAATTCACAATTGGCTAGTGTCACTGTGATTGATGGGGAGAGAGTGTATGCCATCCCTTCCACCCAGAGAGCATGGCCAGTTTTGATCTCTAGACTCATGTTCTTCTGATGATATTCTGTTGTTCAATTTTCTAACAAATGTACTTTGTTTTGTTTCCCAGAATAAAAACAAATTAGTAGACTGAAGCCCGAACCAGACAGTTACTAAGGATGAATGAATTAATGCTGTAAATTGTGCAAATGTGCATTGGGTTTATGGACTTTTTTGTCCGGCAAACTTCATATCTGACCACTTGCTCATGCCTGTACAAAAATAATAAACAAACAAACAAAAAAAACACTAAATAATGTGCCTCCTATTAGAAACAATGGCAAAACATGCGACAGGTGAAAGCTATTAACTCCTATTGAGAGAGATTAAAGGGAACACGCAATTCAACACACACACACACACACACACACACACACACACACACACACACATACACACACACTCTGAGAATGTCTGACAGTTTTTACCCCTATGATCAGGACTGCTGATCCTGTGCTAATACCCTGCAGAGTCATTCACCTTACATCCAGGAAACTGTCAGTGTGACATTACACACCAGTCTCACTGTGTATGAGTCCGTGTATCTGTATATCAGTAAAAAAAAACAAAAAAAAAAGCAAAAAAAACAAGACACTGTGCAAGGAAATAGGAGCCAAATGTAACTTACATGGGGTGTGTGTGTGTGTGTGTGTGTGTGTGTGTGTGTGTCTAAAAGAGTGTGTAAGCGTTTCTGATTTATGTGCGTGTGTGTGATTATAAGGAATGCAGTCCTGAATTTCCCCCCTTGTGTATGTTGAGATGTGTTTAACGTATGGTTGTGGGACTGAAGTGCAGGTCACAGATGTAATTAAAGTAGTGTTTATTTGGTGCAATATGATATTTAGAGTCAGTTTGCATTTTGGCAAGAACGAAGCAGGTTAATCCATTATCCAGAAAAACAGAAAGCCAGATCACAATCAACGTTAGAGACTGCTAAACACTATACAATAGCAGTGTAACACAATTCCACTATCTGCATCTGTATCTGTTTAATGGTACAAATATTCATACTGTATCTGTAATCGGAAGTGGGTATGGCCTACTCTTTTTGGCTCTCTTTCTCTCTCTCTCTCTCTCTCTCTCTCTCTCTCTCTCTCTCTCTTTTTTTTTTAATTATGAACCCTATTACTATATCCCCAGAAACACTGGAAAAACCATAGAGGTAGAAATCAGCATGATCTGTGAATTCTGGCACTGACAGTTCCTCAACCTCAGCTACATCACTCAAGTTTATAACTGATCTCAACTATAGATGAGATCTCTCATATCATACAAGAGCAAAATTTGAAAAACGCTGCAGCAAAATCAAGCATTTTTGGCTGCAACAATCACGAAAAAAACAAAAAAAACCTCATCAAAATCCTGTATGGACTGATGAATTCATGATTGCCTAGTGTTACTGTGATTGACAAAGGAAAGAGTATATTCCATCCCTTCCACCCAGACAGCCTGGCAAAACAATTTTGGTCTCTAGACTCGTGGAGTCATCAGGATTCGTAAATCGTAATCGTTTGATGTTATTCCGTTGTGCAATTTTCTAACAGATGCGCTTGGTTCCGTTTCCCAAAATATAAACAAACTAGTAGCCTGAAGCCCGGACCAGGCTGTTACTAAGGATGAATGAATGAACGCTGTAAATGCATTAGGTTTGTGGTCTTTATTTGTCCAACAAACTTCGTATCTGACCGCTCGCTCATGCCTGCACAAAAATAAAAAACAAACAAACAAACAAAACGCCAGGTAGGGTGCCTCCTCTTAGTATCTGTGTTTTAGAAACAATGGCAAAAACATGCAACAGGTGAAAGCTATTAACAGGAAACACTAACCATATAAGGAAAGTGGAAGGAGGAAAACCAGATGGAGTATGAGGAAGAATCAGGGACAAAATCAGTGCTAATATGAATATGTGTGAGTATTATATGTGATTAGGCTTGAATAATAATAATAGCTACACCCTGCTGTGTGGGTGGGAATGAGGATCCTTCTCTCTCGCGCATGTTGATCAGAGTGACACTAGATGCTAGTTAGCACAAGACTAAGTGTGTTCAGCTTACCTGTGACATTGCATAAGCAGCACTTCATGCTTCATGTGTTTCAGGGAAGTGTTTACCGTTACCCTTACAGTTTTCTAGCTGTTGTGCAATAGGAGAGAACTTGCTGAGAACTGGTGAAAAAAAAAAACACACACACATAAATGGCACCAAGTGAAATTAACCAGTAGCCGAGGTAAATTCAATATCCTTTTTAACATTGGTGTGTCCTTTTCCATTCCTGCTAATTCAAGATGTCATAAGTAGATATTAAATATGAGCTTTTTTAAATGTGAAAGAAATAAACACACCCAGGCTGGTAGAGGTCAGGTTTACACACCTATAATCATCCGAGATGTTTTATTATTCCTCCATTGATTGCAGTAAAACTGCAGCATTGTTTAGAGAAAGTTACAGAATCTTTATTTTTCTAAGATCATATTTATTTATCATTTAATTTAAGTTTGTCCTTGCATTTTTATGTGAATTATTACCTCAGAGCAAAGAACATTCTGGTTAAACCAGTTTATCACATAAAACTGATGAGAAATATTTTGGCAGTGCACATTAATTTGTTTTCTCTCTCTCTCTCTCTCTGTGTGTGTGTGTGTGTGTGTGTGTGTGTGTGTGTGTGTGTGTGTGTGTGTGTGTGTGTGTGTGTTTATAGGAGGCATTTTAGGGGGAGCGGGGGGGGGTGTAGTAAGATATCAGAGTTTTTCACCTGAAGGTGTATCTATTGCCTCTCCTGTTTTTAAAGTTTGTCCAAATACAACACAGCCTGGGGGGACCAAACTACCAAACTAGATGTGTGTGTGTGTGTGTGTGTGTGTGTGTGTGTGTGTGTGTGTGTGTGTGTGTGTGTGTGTGTGTGTGTGTGTGTGTGCGCGTGTGTGTGTGAAACTCGAATTAGGCTTAACACAATAGAAGCCATTTAGGGAGGCACCTTTACCTTTCTTTACCATCACAATGTAGGGGGCTCCTTACACTCTCAGTTTGTGCGTCTGTATGTGTGTGTGTGTGTGTGTGTGTGTGTGTGTGTGTGTGTGTGTGTATGTGTGTGTGTGTGTGTGTGTGTTGGGAGGGGGATAGGGGTTGGAGGGTGAAAGAAAGTATGGCAATAACAGGAAATAATTTGTTTCCACATTCCATAATAAATGTAATTACAAATGAATAGAAAGTACAACTTGTCATTCTTTACTAAATAAAAAAAATGAATCACTGACAAGTGACTGTGGTATAAGAGGAATAAAACACTTCAGGATGTGCTGTTATAGGAAAATAATAAACCGGGTAAAAACAGGACTCAAACCACTCATTATATTATGTAACATTAATGATATTCTTACACAAAGGCTTATACAAACATGTGGCATTGGTTTGTCCCTCTGTAAGAACGCTTAAGGATTCCCTGATGAACCCTACAACAGATGGTTTCTTTGGTGAAATGGTGAAATTGGTTTTTGGGCATTTCTAGTGCAGTGTGATGACTTTTGGTAAAACCCTCATACATTAACCCTTTCTAGCAGTACACTGCCGTTCCATTCCACCGGTGAAACGGAAATGGACTTGTTGGACATTTTCAATCAGTATAAACAAATGAATTATTTTATTGCCATAAGTCTGTTATAAGGTTAGTCAGGACACTGTTGGGTTTCTGTGTGTAGAGTATCATGACTCTGTGTTTAGCTGCTGGTGAGCAGGGTGATAAGATGGGATGGGAGGGGAGGGGTGTGAGCCCACTGCTGGTTAAACAGTTCACACCTCTCCACAATAACACTGGTACAGAGATAAAACAGACAGCACATCTAAAGCTTTTTTTTTTTTTTTAAATTTTTTTTATAGTAAAACACTGTATATAACTGCCACAATAAAATTATAACATTTAAACCTAGTAGGCTAGGTAAAAAAAAAAAAGGAAATATTTATGAAAACCGCAAATTCTTAAAGCCCTGAGTGTCTACTTTCATATGATCCATTAATCACTACTGTGGAGTGTAACATCACAAATAAATTCAATGCTGAACACGGGCACCCCAGAACCCAAAACAGCCTCTGGCCTGTGGTGAAATAGAGTTACAGTAATAGTGTTTAATGTCATTGTCATTTAAACTTTTTTCTTTCAACAGTTCAACCAGTAGCTTCCATTATATATATTAAAAAAAGACATTATTTTTGTTATACCACAGCAGTGTGGGATTCCTAAATCTGATTGGCCAGAAGATGTTAATTAATTTTCTATTACAGCAGCTCTGACAGTAGTTCTGGTTTATATTAATGCACTCGTTCTGACAAGTTATTGTTTCTATAGAAACATATAATTCACAGACATTTGCATGACAGACTCACCACATAACCTAAAACTAATGTTATTTAACAAAGAGAAATCATTAATACGGTATGATGAAGTTTGTAAGGAGATAAGACGTTTATTAAACATTTATGGAAGGAGTCTCCAGTGTCAGCGCTTTATGCTTTCTGACAAAGGAAGGTTTTCAAGATGTAGGACTTTCTGTTATTATTAACACCAAGAGAGAGATGAAAAGAGAGACTGGTGTGTGAATGGCTGTTTATAGTAGCTGCTATAACTCTCTATAAGCTGCTATGTCTCTTGGAAGTTCCACAACATTAAATATAACTATAAATGGATAGTACAAGGTGTTGTTCATTATTACTTTTTTTTTTAATTGTTGCCAAATTCCCGTGGTATAATGCCACTTTGCATCAGGCTGCATCACACCACTCATCATTAATAATTTTCCTATAACAGCACACCCCAAACTGTTTAATGACATCATATTTGACATCTTTTTTTTTTTTTTTTTTTTAATTTGGCAGACAGGCTTATCCAACCTGATTGAATCCAATCACAGGAGCAAAGAACTTCTTCCACCAACAGATCACAAATGAGGAAGGAAATATGTGTCATAAAAACCCACTGAGCCAAAACAAAACATGGGAATGTTTCAAATACTAGTATTCATTACGACACGCTACACCATATGGCACACTGTTATAAGTTGACTGTTATAAGAAGACACAGCATCCAGTAATAACCACAAACAATATGGCGCAGGAGTTTGGATTATTTTAGGTTAGGTTAGGTTCAACTTTATTGCCATTGTCAGAGTACGAGTACAGAGACAATGAAACGCAGTGTATTATAATTATTATTTCTGGTGAAAGCTCTGCACATTTCTAACCGTGTGTATGTTTCATTTCACAGTGACAGTTCAGGACCTGAACACACTATATCACATAACCCCACCTCCATAAACCATGGTGCGAAATATCTCTGGTTTTCAGTCAGATGTCGAGAGTGCATAGTCTCTCAGTGTGTGTGTGTGTGTGTGTGTGAATAATGAAGATTTTATCACCTGTCTCCATCTGTGAGCTCATCTTAGGACTCAAACAGCGTTCTGCCATCTCTTTGTCTTCATGTCTCGATGTCTCAATGTCTATATCTCTGCTAAATCTGAGGCAAAGAGCAATGTCTGCCTGGTTTGAAGACGCGTTAAAGGAATGCCCACACAAACTGATCAAATATCCAGGAAACATGTAAAGTCGGAATGTTCAGATACTACGATTGCTTGTTTTTAGTCAGTCTGCCTAAATTTATTTGACCTTCTTTTTACAAACAGACTCTCACTCAGATAAAATCTTTTTTTTCTTTTTTCCCCAAAGGAGACCTAAGAGGCTGCATAACTGAAATACTGGTCAGTTAAGAGTCACACTGGGAGAGGTGCTGGGGTGACTGAATGATTTTTCAGGTCACTTGTGTTTGGACTTATCTTGTACTATCTGGTTTTAGTTATTGTCCAGCAGTAAATTTTGTAGAATTACTCTAGAAGACATTACAAGACTAAAAGGCTTAGACAGTTTGTCATTTAGTGTATTTAATATACATTTCTGTGCAAAAGTTTTAGGCACCCTATATTTTTTTAGTACAAACATTGTTACAGATTTTTTATTCTATGACGTCTACATTATCAAGTCAGTACAAAAATCATTTTAGATTCCCAAACATTAGTTTTCTAGCACAAAATAAAATGTTACAGAAAAATGCTTGTATGTCATTAAAGAAAGCAGCAGATTACGTAAGAGACACTTTTCAGACAAAAAAAACACAATGAAGGCTGCTGGATTTTGCTGCTCAATAAAACTTACCAGCTAATTTCCTTATAAAACTGCACAAACTGTACTGGAGACTACTAGTTTTATTTTTATTTTTTTGTCACACCAAATATTGACTTTGTTTCATTTACTACCGTTTACTGCTCTTTACTGTATTTTTTTTTAAATGGAGAAACATTTAATTTCATTATTTTGAAGGCATCTTTGCCCTACAGCATTTCTTTGCATGTGCCTAAAACTTTTGCACAGTACTGTACATTTAAACCACTTGTCTCCCCTGTCAATCGCAGTGACATAAGCCAATCATGGGCATCTGTGAGAACTTATGCATGTAGAAGAGGACAGATATCACTTTCCTCCGAGTGTGTTACACTGCCTCGTTATGATGTATGACAAAATGCTTGATTTTGCTGTGGCTTTTTTCAAAATTTGTCATGCAATTTGCAGAGATTTTTGTGCTTTTTTAAATACTCCCAAATATTGCAGAGTTTGCTTGATTTTGTGGTCATTTGTGCAATCGCAGGATCGCAAAATCCTGGAGGGACTGCTATGAGCAGGTTGGCTGGCTTCCTGTGTCTTTGAGGAAGCATGTATAAGCCTTCACCCTAATGGGTATGTGAGTTCGTGTGTGTGCAATTGTGCCCTGCGATGGGTTGGGACCCCGCCCATGCTGTCCCCCATTTCGTGCCCCGAGTGCCCCAGGGTAGGCTCCAGCTCCCGGTGACCCTGTGTAGGATAAACGTACAGAAAATGGAAAATCTGATTGTTAGCATTTGTTTCATGTTCTACTTGTTTTTTCCCTTTCTCAAGTTTCAAGGGTCACTGCTGTCACTTAACCGTACCCTTGTCTCTCCTCTCCTCTCCACTCTTCTCCTCTTCTCTCCTTGACACTTCTCCCCTCTCCTCCCCTCTCCTCTCCTCTTCTCTCCTTCCCTCTTTTCTTCTCTTCCCTTCTCTTCTCTTCTCTTCTCTTC
>CM042543.1:6903259-6938259 GCA_023630585.1 Cranoglanis bouderius
TTTCGTCGCTTGCAGCTCTGACACTCCATCTCTTTTCTGCCACTGGGCAACTAGACCCTTATCAGAAACACTACATAGGGGCTGTTTGTACAGATAGCTGACACCACAACCAACATACACACACACACACACACACACACACACACACACACACACACACACACACACACACACACACACACACACACACTGAATATACCACATTCTCAAGGCACACTGAGTTGCATAAGAAAGAATAATCATGGTATTTGTGTATATGAGCCTGATTCTGCTGTCCTTGGGGCTCTGAATCACAAAAGCAAGTTTTCACTTGCTCATTGTAGCACAGAAACTAAATATGCGCATTGAAACTGCATTGCATGGTGTATCCCGCTGTGGCATGCAATGATAACAGCGCAAAACAAGTGCCGTGTGAGGATCGTTTCATTCATGTGACTGTGACAGAGCAGTGTTTTGGAGGCCTAACCTCTTTAAAGTCTAGCAACATGATTTGAGTTAAAAATCAAAAAATCAAAATAAAACAAGCTGCATTTAAGAGGAAGATCAACAGGAAATGTGTTCATTTGCTAAACAAGACCTCTCACCTGATCAAACAGAGCGCTGTCATGAGCTCAGGTGCTGGAGCGCTTGTCAGGAGTAAACTAACTGTTTGCTTGTTAGCCGTTAATCCATGGCACAGGGGAAAGACCCAAAAATGGATCCTACTTTTCCTTGTGTGGGGAGATAAGTGATCCTTCCCTAATGCCTAGGTTTTGTTTGAGGTCTTCAGGCTAAACTGACATCCCCCGTTCTTCGGTTAATTCTAGAGGCCCTTATATTTGCATGAGTTCCTTCCCTTAGGTGCTAAGAACATCTGCATGCATCTGTATGGCAGAGTTCACCAACCCTCTTCCTTTCTGCGGGTTTCATCTCCAACCAAAATCTAACACACCTGTTTTAGTTGCTCAAGAGCTTCTTAAGACAATGGTCAGGTGGAGCTAAAGTCTTCAAGAAGGTAGATCTCCAGGAAGAGGGTTGGTGACCACTGGTGTAGGGGATTTGAATGAGTTGTTTAGGATCACCTCAGAAGCACATTTCACAAAGATATTTAGGGAGATGTTTATGTAACTCACTGATGTTAATTCCATATAGCTGCCATTTTCTCAAGGTAGGATTTGTTGAAACCGCTGCTTCCTTCAGTGCAATTTTTACAATCTATATTTCTTGCTTTAAATATGATCAACAAACTGGAAGACAGCTCATGTCTATGTGTGTGAAAATTTCCTGAACTTTTGCATGTTAACCCGGTTTCTTGACCGTTTTCTTTCCCTGTCCCATATTGCTTTAGGGCTCTGATGATTTTGCAAAACGAGAGCTTTAATTACCCATGCTACTCTGACAGTTACCTAATGGACTCCTGGAACTACGTGGACATAGATAGCAGCAAAGCCAAATCCAGGCTCGCTGATGATGATCTCAGTGGTATCTTCAGTGATATTTGCAAGGTAGAAAACCAGAAATTCCCCAGAACCTTCCTAATTCTAATAGAGATATGAGATATGAATTGACATTAATTAATTCATTCATTTATTCATCTTTACAGACTCCAAAAGAGCAGAAGATGACTCCCTGTGTACATGGCAGCTCATTTAAACCCATGGACAGGTAAAAAACAACAACAACAACAACAACTAGCCCTTACATCTGTACTGGGACAGGAGTTAATCTCCAGTGTCTTTCACCATACATGCCCAATTCATTTCACATCCTGCAGAGATAAAAGACAAGCCCCAAACACACGCTGACGGGCGAGAGTGGCAAGGATAGAGGTGTGCCTGTTCAATTGTCAAGAGAGACAAAAGTGACAGGTGTATGAAACTTAATGTAGGTTTTTCTCACAGGTTTTATTTCTTCGCCTCCTGCCACTCCTCCAATGTGCAGAGCGAGGGCTAGCAAGATTAGTTCAATCTTAGCTGAGGTCAGAGCAGTTTAAGATGCTAATCCTCTTCCCCATCCCACCCCAGAGACAGCTGAATCACTGGTCTTTTGTGCTGGTGAAAAATGGCTGCTGATCAAGAATATTTTTTTCCCCTCGAGTTCAGGCGACGACGAGAAAGGCAAACAGAGTTAGAGATGTGGATTATGCGGCAAACAGCTCCCGCCCAGCACTCCTCAAACAGTGTCGAGATTGAGTGCTGTTTCTGTTGACTTTAACAAGTTCTCCAATCACTGCTACTAGTAAAAGGACATTGAGATCTTTATTTGTTCTAGAGTTAGCATAAATGACAAGCCACCGAACCACTTTCTCTTAACTATAGTGTTTAAATATTACACTTACACTAGTTTGCCTTCATAGTGAACACAATTATCTTTCAGAACACCCAATGGTTCTTCCCCTGAGCTGACACCTCTACAAAACTCACATCTATTGAAGCTGGTATCCGAGAGCATTTGCACCACCCAATCACAAGTCGCGAAACAAATTGCTCCAAGCAGCAACAACTACATCCAGGCCGTCGCGGTTGACAGCTATGAAAAGCAAGCCATCAACAACATATTTGATTCCCTTATGCTCAACACGCCTCATAAAATGTGGCCTTCGGATACCCCCTACTCAGACACCAGCACTGAAGTGAGTGTCACAACTTGCATAAACCGAGTTGACTTATGATTTATGTATTGCTATGCAACAAGTGGTTTTAAATTTCCAAAACAATGCAGTGACTCATGAAATGATCAAACTTAATTGACGCAAACTAATGTACAACATATTCTTTTTTTCCTTCACCCACACAGCCTCTAGGCTACAACACTGATTTCGTGGGCCACCCAAGTCCCGATTACTCCGACTCATACTCAAACTCTCCTCCTGAGAGGTACAGGTGAGCCACGCAAGGAACACATAATCACACTTCAGACTGCCATTCATCAAGACTTAGACCTTCTGCCAATTGATAATATTAAATATTGCCCTAGGGACAAGACATTTTTTGTAGACTTATCGATTTATTTTTATTTTTTTGGTTGTTCATTTGGTTTTTGTGTTGTCTTTGTTAGTAGGAATGATTTTCATTTTTTTCTTGGAGCACCGCAAGCCTCCCAAAACAAGACCACTGAGATTCCTATGGTGTACCTGAACAAGGGCCAGTTCTACCCCATCACCCTGCAGGGAGTGGACAACAGTTCTGGGATCCCGTGCAGCAAAGTGAAGGTGAGCTAAAACATTTAAGCATAAATAAACATTATCTAAAGTTCATGCAGGGATGTCCAGCAGTAAAAACAAACAAACAAACAAAACTTAGAAAGGTCTTGAAAGTGTCCACAGTGGGCTGGAAAGTTAGGAATCTTCTAGAAGTTGGCAGGATTTTAGAAGGGATCCAAGTGTAGGTGGGTTAAAACCAATAAAATACAGTCAATAATAATAATAATAATAATAATAATAATAATAATAATAATAATAATAATAATGAAAAGCTAACCAAACTATCATGAAGCTTTTGGAGGTTGGAAAGGTGTTAGAATCTGCTGTATTTGTGGAGATCCAGCAGAAAGTAAGTTAATATCTCTGAGGGAATAAAACAACAACAACAAAGCCAAATATTGGGAAAGATTGGGATGGTTCAGGATTCTAGAAGGTTCCACTATGTTCTACATCATTTTCCACTATTTACAATGCTCAAGACATGAGACCAGCCTCAGTTCTAGAACACCAAGTCACATTTCTTAAAACTCTAAAGTGAAATGTTTTATGTGCTGAAAGATCTACCGGCAAATCTGTAGCTAATTACAGGGCTGATCAGAGCTTCATTATGTATGACTCAAGGTACACACTTGGCTTGAACAACCTCCCACTTTTAGCCCAGTGCTAAGCAAGTTAATAACACAGTTTACCTACAGATAATGTCCCAAACTGTCACACTGTCAGCACAACTTACAGCAATGACATTTTCAAGTGATTAAGAGTTAACACTTTAGCATTAGATTTAATCAGAGGAGGTTTGGTGGCATTAAAGTTGTAAAAATATTTTTGTCGATACATTTCCAGAACACACCTGTGTGTGCAAATCCTGCCTTGTAGCCTTTAGGCCAAAACTCTAAGTGACTAAAGGCTTAGAGATGGAGAGGGAGAGGCATGGCAACCTGTTTTCAAGCATATGTATGCTCACTCGTTTAATGACAATAAGACAATAAACCAAGGTATTAGCTTGATGACAAGTCGGTTTTACAAGAAACCTTTCATAACAATCGACCTCCTTTCTCTTTCACTATCTCGCTCAGACTGTGATCATGGCAGTGTTTGAAAACGATAAGAGTCCTGAGATGCAGCTGAAGTATTGGAATCACTGGCACGCGCGGCAGCCAACTGCTAAGCAGAGGGTCATTGATATTGGTATGCACTAACCAAGCACACACACACACAATAGCAGTTAAATGTCCCATAGCTCAGTGCAGGGGTCTGCAGTCTTATTCAAATGGTGTCCAATCTGACAGGAGTCTCGTCTGATTGCACTTGTTTAATCGATTTATGTTTATCTTCAAATGACTATTAGGTGTGGCTCCTAATTGGCTGGAGTACCCCTGCCCTACAGATTGTGATGTTTTTCCTGGTCCAACACACCAAAGTTGACTCAGGAAGTCTGTTAATTAGTTGATTAGTTGGAGAAGGTGTGTTAGAAATGGGAACACAACACAATTAGCAGGGCTGGGAAACTTCACCATGTTTTCATAGTTAAAAAATTTGTCCCACTAACTGTTCTTTTTGAGTACTCTGTAGATTTTAACTTTTTTTTTTTTTTTTAGTTTTATCATTCATCTCAGTTGTCAGTGTGATCATTTACTCATTTTATGCATTTCTCCACAGCTGACTACAAAGAAGTCTTCAGTGGTATCAGCAATGTAGACGAGGTCGCTTTTAACGCCTTATCCTTCATCTGGAACACCAATGAAGAGGCTAAGGTAAAAACACATACTTGGCCAGATCCGTGTGTGTGTGTGTGTGTGTGTGTGTGTGTGTGTCACAAGGAATCCATGGCATGTCACCACCCCAGGCTCCTGTCATGACAACAGGGAGAGAGAGATGAAGAGAAAAAGAGAGAAAGAGAGAGATCTCAAGAATATCCTGAGGCAGTTTAGGGCGGGACAGCGAAACCAAGAACAGGCGGAGGAGGGAAAGAGTATAAAAAAGAGAGAGAAAAAAAGACAACAACATATACACACCTGATAATTACCAAGACTGAATTTATAAGAGAGAGAAAAAAGCACAACAATCAACCGAGAAAATAAACTGGGTAGAAAATAAAGACGTAAAAAGAAGAGCTAAATCTGGGATTAGTTGTTTGGCCTTTTGCGTCCTAATGAAAATGGATTATTAAGACAAAGCAAGCTGATCCTGGCTTAGAACTGAACCTTTTGCATACTAAGCCAGTCTTTCTTTCTTTATTTTTCTGAATTTGGGTTCAAACTTGCCTGGTCATGTCCCGGTGTTCCCATTTTTATTCCACACCTTTCCTATGGAAATCATCTCTCGTATATTTGCTGCTCCTGCCACCTTTCAGCTTTCAGGGCTAGATCGTCATCCCTGGTGCTAGTTTTTAAAAAACATTTTTTTTTAGAGTCGAGGCGTGACATAATATATGTGTTATGATCATGCTCAAGGCTTAGAAACTATTTCAAAATGCTCATTGTTTCTTGTATCTGAGATAAGCTCTGTTACTTTTAACTAATACATGAAAATGTAGTTAATAAGTTAATGAACGCCTTAAAACCTGTTTCTCTCTCCCCCCCACCCTCTCTCTCTCTCACTCGCTCAGTTTTCTATATTGTACGGTGGCTTAATAACAGCCTTAGTCTAATTTATTCTTTAATAGCATTATATGTGTTACTGGATTTATTAACAGTCGAATTATTAATTAAAAATACACATGACTTGGGTTTCTGGATATTCTTAAATACCTAATTAAGAAGAATCTCAAAGTGTTGCTCAATAGTTAGAAATCTAATCAGTGTACCGAAATGCTCTTTTTCTCCGGGATTTCCGCAGGTGTATATTGGTATCAATTCTCTCAGCACAGACTTCTCCTCACAGAAGGGGGTGAAAGGCGTCCCTCTAAACCTGCAGATCGACACGTACGACTTCAGCTCTGGCACCAACCATCTCATCCACCGAGCCGTCTGCCAGGTCAAGATCTTCTGTGATAAGGTCAGTTAGATTTTTCAACTCCATTCAAACTTTCCTGGGGTGTTTCAGCTGGTGTTAATTGTGATAAAGGTGTGCACTAAAGCACCAAGCTATACTTGTGGCCCTCTAGGCTATTATCAGTTACTTGAGATTGTGTTTCTAACTGCCACGCTCTCTGTGACTTGGAGGATCATTTTCATAGGAACTCGCGAAAAAAAAGATCACTTGTAGAATCTGTCTTTCCGTCCGCTCCGGCACATAAACACGTTTGTATCTGCTGGTTGTTAAGACACACCATTCATCCTATTAGTCAGCTCTAATCTGATCTCCAAACCCTCATATTCTTGCTATCTTCTCCATCTGCTCTGTTCCTTCTCTTTGGCTGCCTTCATAGCTAGCCTTCAGAGCATTTAGTGAGTACAGGATGGGAGGAATCATTCAGAATTGTACCTGTCTGACAGGTTTAGCTACGGCGGGTGAGCTTAGTGCATCACTGCAGAACGAGGAACCATTGTGTTTTTCCATCAGATGGTTCTGGCAGCTGTTTTTTTTTTTTTTTTCAGCATTGTATCTTCAAGGTCTGTTTTAATGAGGCGCAAATCACTGATGTGTCAAGGCTGAAGTCAAGTGAGTTCAAAAATGAAATTAAAAAACTTCTCTTCCAACAGGGTGCAGAGAGGAAGATGCGAGATGAAGAACGTAAAAGGGTCAAGAGGCGAACCAAGAACGTTGCTGACTCCACTAATGGTGGTACGTGTCATCCATCCCACCCTTTAACCAGTTACATAATCACACAGGTCTGAGATCACTGTCACAAAATTACATTTTTGCAATCAGAGAAATTTGGAAGAGAGACCACACCTGAAACTCATTCCTCCTAGCTAATATATTTCCCTATTCTAGAGTTTTCCATTTGTTTCTCAAGCCTTAAAAAAAAAAAAAAAAAAAAGCTACAAAACACAATGGCAGATAGTGAGCTGCTTGAACAGGAAACAAACTGAAAAGCAGGCTGGAGAGATTAAATGTTCACTCTTAACACATAGCTAGCTCTGTGCTTAGCTAAATAAAAACTGCTCTGAGCACAGTTATCTAAAAGAAAATACTCAACTTGCACTATTTTCACTACTAAAATAACTCCTTGTACTCCTCTAACTGTGTTTTAGCTTGTTAGACCCTGACCCATTTGTACTAACATGAGGACATGTTTTTGTAAATGTAGCTGTGATAGCTGAATTAGCATTCGCCTTGCTAACTTGCTAATTCCAACTCTAAATGTCTAATATGCAAAAGTGAGGTATATTGGTATGAAATATTTGACCTAGTCAATAACATAATTCAATCAATATATTATTTAATCAGGGGAAGTGTTAATTTTATTTATTAATTATTTATTTTTAATGGCTAAGAAGATTGCTGTTAGCATCCAGTGATTAGCATGGAGTAATTATTAACCTAGACAACTTTTCAAGATCTTGTAGCACATTTTAAGGGTCGTACCACTTTCAGATTGCTGGATACTTTTTTTTTTTTTTCAGTCCCAGCCTGAACCCAGCCTCCTGTAAATGGCAGCATTCAGACTGTTAGTACTTCCAGTGCTAATTAGTAATTAGCTGATGATGTCAGATCACAACTTTGTGAGCTTGTGTCAAGGCTTAAAGTTTCTGAAAGTGTGCGTCCTTTTATTTTCTTCTGCAGGAAAACAGACTCTGGTTTCCAGTTCTATTGGGAAGGACTGCACTTTCTTCAAAACCCTGGATGACCACGTCACACAGCCTGTGCTGTTCATCCCTGAGACCCACTACAGCAACCTGCAGCGCTTGGTACGCCTAACACACACACACACACACACAAACACACACACACCTACCTCCAGGAATCCTGGGATTTGCGGTTAGCCGCAGCACTGTCGAGTCATGTTCCAACAGCCGCAGGGCAGCGAGTGCAGGATAGAGGCAGGAAAAGTGTGGGAAAAAATGTAGTGGGAAAAAAAGTGGCTGGGAAGAAAGATAGAGTGAGGGATAGAGAGCTGGAAAGGGAAAGTATGATTACACAACAGTAAACGAAACTCACCTCATGAGGAGATGGTCATGCTGACTGACAAGGAGGATTAGCTGGCGGGGGCTCACACACTCCCAAACACACACATGCACATACACACGCCTGACTCAGACTTATTCCGCCGGTATTAAAGGGATTGTGTGTTTACACAGAGGAAGAGGAACACACTCACACACACACTGTTCACTCATTTCCCACAATCTCTGTAGGAGTCAGTGTGTCAGATAAGATATGCATTTCCTTACATCTCAGCATCTTGCATGCATGCAGCCACCCACACATGTACATGACATTTACACACATACATTTGGGATGTCACACACCAGTATCATGTGTAGGTGAGAACAGACTCTCTGATCAGACAGTTACATACTCGTTTAATTGTGTTTGTGTGATGTTGTGCATCGCTAGGCTGCACCTGCCTAGATGCAATAAATGATAACACTGTCAGAGCACAACAGGACTGTTTTTTCTAATAGCCATTTTTTTTTTTTACTCTAATGCTGATAATGTCTGTTATCTCTGGCTCTTAGGCGGTGACTACCAGTACAGAGGAAAGTGAGAGGAACTCGCTGAAACGCGTTGCCTGTTTCTCTGATTCAGGAGAGCAGTGTGGCTCGCCACCCAGTAAACAACCACGCAAGGAAGAACAGCAAAAAGGTAGGATAACACAACGCAGACACCAAAAGAGCCACTTTCACACCATAAACTAACCACTAATGAATTATACAACATAACAACCACAAAACCTCACCATAACATAAAGCACAGAATCAAAAGAAACCTCTTAATCACACAATAACAAACATTACAGAGGCAAACTACAACATGAACAACATAAAACCACATTACAAAACCTCCTACATCACCCACTACCACCACATCGCAGCGTAAACATAATCGAATCACACTATATCAAGTCAAACCACAATATAAACAACACAAACCCACTTGAATCACTAAACACCACAAAACTACAACACTAGCAAGCCACAACTCAACATAAAGCACAGAATCCAAATAAACCTCTTGATCACACAATAACAAACATTACAGAGCCAAATTGAAACATAAACAACACAAAACCACATCACAAAACCTCCTACATCACACACTACCATCAAATAAGCACCACAAAACCACAACATAAACACAAGCAAATCACACTACATCAAGTCAAACTACAATATAAACACAATCCCACCTGAATCACACACCACCACCAATGAACACCACAAAACTACAACACTATCAAGCCACACCATAACATAACTCACAGAATCCAAATAAAACTCTCCATCACACAACAAGCATTAGAAAGCCAAACTGTATCACACACAGAATGACATAAACTCCTCTGTATCACACAAAAACACAACATAACTACCACAAAACCACATCACAGTATCACAGTTCTTCCTTTGTTGCAAATAAATCCAAGATAAAAAGTATGCCAGGGTAACTGTTCATGATCATTTGGGTTAATATAATCTTGTTCACATTGAGGTTTGACCTTATGGACTTGTCGTCTTGGTAACAAGTCCAACAACAGCTTCACTGAAAAAAACAAACTCCAAACAGGAACCATGTCAGTAGTCCATATATGTAGAGCGTGTCCCAGATTTCACAAAAGCAATTAAGACTACATTGCAATCACAACTGCACGTACCCTATGAGATCTACAACAATGAAGCCTCTCTACAACATACACACCATCAAGCTAAAATGGACGTTCATAAAATAAAAGGGCAGATTATTTATTGTTTTTTTGTTTGTTGTTGTTATAGTCCTCCTGTACGTACGGCAAGAATCAGAGGAAGTGTTTGATGCCCTCATGCTGAACTCGCCCACCCTGAGAGGACTCAGACAAGCGGTTAGTTCTGCTTTCTTATCATCCATTCCTTCTCTTTCTCTTCCTTCCTGCTCTACTTCTCTTCCTTCTATCCCTTTGTCATACATGTGAAGATCTCACTGTACATGCTACAAGATCCTTGACATGAAACTCATCTTGTTTCTCTTTTCTCATGCTCAGATTTCGGAAAAGTACGGCCTGCAAGAAGACACCATCGGGAAAATCTTCAAAAAATGCAAACGAGGGTGAGTGACAGTTTCGTAGCACTAAACACATAGAGGCTGACAGGGTGGCGTCAGCCATTTTGGCACAGGGAGGGTCTCGGTGGATGATTGCTGCCATTTATGCTCTATTGACAGAGCAGATCTAGGAGATAAAGAAAGGCTGGGATGTATTGAAATGCTCTCGTTGTGATTTTAGGTTGAGGCTTGGTCTCTTGCTGTCAGCTTTCTGGAACTTAAGCTGACAGACTGGGCGGGCAAGAACTCTGTAGTAAAGGAATTTCATAATTGCTGTTTTCTTTACCGGAAAAAAAAGTTGTAGAAAAAGAAAACAAAAGGAAGACGAAGAAGTAGAACAAGGAAATTACAAATGTTCAGATCTTCCAGCCACCTGTCACCATCTGGGTTATCTTTTCATACCTCTGTGAATGTTCAGTAGTGGTTTATACATCAGTTTTACACTGTTTGAGTGTCAGTAATCTAGCCCAGGGCTTCGTAGCAGTGATTTGGAGTGAGCTGGCCCTCAGACACATAGATGATGGTAGTGTTTGGAAGAACAGGACAGGTTAGGTGGCATTCTCTCTCTCTCTCTCTCCACCCCACATCATCAATCTGTTTCCTGTGTACCCTCAGGCTTGGCAGACCTGGCACACACACACACACACACACACACACACACACACACACACACACACACACACATCACCTACTGTGTGGAACATTTCTTTGACTTATGAGGCAGGTGTAAGGCTGAATCAAGCTTTTAGCACACAACGATTCAAATATCTTTGAAATGGAACGATTATGAATTTATCTAATCTAATCTAATCTTGTTGTGTCAGTTTGAATTTGAAGTTTGAGTTTGAATGACGTTTAGATCCACAGTTTGTATTTAATTAAATGTCAGTCTACCACTGGAAATTGGAGGGAATCGTGGTACGTTTTTTACTGGTAGTTTTTAAAACAATACAGTTGGGTCCTGTCTTACATTTCTAATTTTATATAACGATAGTCATCTGCACTTGTGACTCACTTTACACTGTTGTTGATGATCCCTAAAGATTGCACTTCCCACAAACAGTTTATGCCAAGTCTCACCCTTGCTTAAGGATAATCTAGCCTGGATACTGTCGATTTATACCTTAAGAACTGCTGTTGTAATCATGAACACTGTCCTGTGCTTATCCAATAAGTCTTATTCACAATATGCGCATCCTTTCAACCCACTTAATACTGTTTGACTTCACAGTATACAGTTGCAGAAGAGGAAAGATTTATATTCGCACTATCCCTTTTTGAGTCTGGTTTATTTCATGGTGTCTTCCTCATGTCGTGCCAGGGAGTTTCACCTCTGGCTTGCTCATTAGAGATCTGAATCTACATCTGGATTTATTTGAACTTACTTTGTGACAATGTATATTGTTAAAAGAGCTATACAAATAAAACTGAATTGAAATGAAAATTAAACTAAAACTCACTGTAATGTTTTCATTATGGATGGAGGAACTTGCTTGAATGACTGGACTGAAAGTAGGCAGATATTCAGCTGTGTTGTGTTAGTCGCTTAGGGCCTCCGAGCCACCAGGGGGCCCCGTAAGATGTATTAGGATGTCACTTACAGCCCCCAAAGTTCCAGAACCAGCCCTGCTTCTAGTTATGCATAATATTAATTACTGTACTAACTCAATATTTTGACTTTTAGCGTGGTTTATACTCCTCCTGATTAACCTCATATCCTCTCTGTTTTCTCAGGATTTTCGTGAACATGGACAACAACATCATCGAACACTACAGCAACCATTCCGCTTTCCTCATCGAGATCACCGAGATCATGCACAATCAATACCAAGTCACGCTACTCGAGTTATGAGCAATATCTTCCAGTGACGCAAGTCCCGCCCCTCGCTGGCACTGTCTCCGCAGCCTGCCGATCAGAAAGCACTGCCACCTCTCAGAGAGATTTTTTTTTTAATCCAAAACCATCACCATGGGGACAATAGAGCGTTTGCAGGTTTGCAGCTAAACTCCAGCACCATATTAAATACCTCTGTAAATACAATTTATTTTCTTGTTTTTATTAATTATTGTTTTTTTGTTGTTTTTTTTAACCACAGTTAAATATGACGTAAGCAATTAAGATGCATTGAACCAAATGATGAGCGAATGAATGAATGAGTTGTAAATATGAATTGTAAATAGAAGTGAATATTTTTAACTAAAGAGACTTTATATGTCTTATGATTAGATACGATTTGTTAATATTTCAGTGATAGCTTTGCGATGGCTGCCTGTAGTGGTATTGCTTACACTTGCTTGTGTAGATTCCTTTAACTTCATGTATGCGCCTCTTAACCCTAAGTAGGTTCATATACTTTCGGTCAGGACTCTGTAGCTTCACACTAGCCTGCCTGTTTCACATCTGAAACTGTCTGAGTCATAACCAGGGCAGTTTTGGACTTTGAATGTCACACATTTCCTGCCTGCGGAGCCGCATTTCTGTCTCAGTGTTTCACCTGTGAAAAAATCAGTAGCTGGTGGCTTTTTGTTGCTCACCGCCGGCTCCGCACATTTCGAGGCTGCTCGGGCATTACGGGTTTCGTGACGATGTAGCCTCTTGTCCTCCCACATTTAGTTAAAAAAAAAGAAAAAAGAACCACACAAAATTTAAAACACCGGGGAAAAAAATCCCAGTTGAAGTTTTGATTAATGATCAAGATCGAAATTTTTTTGTTTATTCGGATTTCACATCACAAGCATTTCATCTGCTTTGTGTTTCCATTGTATATCGTTGGTATTTTGCAACATTTACCCCATTTGCTTTTGTATTTCGTCTACTTTTATAAGGAAAATAAAAAATCTAATGAAATAACTTGGCTAAGTGTCATAGTTAAGATGTCACAGCATAACTGAATATTAATTTGTATTTAACATGATACATTTCTGGGTTTTAATTGACTGCTATTATACAGTAGCTTTGTATTTTGTGACACCTGTTTGTTAATTTTATCTTGAAACTTGTCAGAAAAAAAAGGAAAAGTGGGACAAGTGTGTGATTTTAACATGCAGTTTACATGATGCTAGTTGTCTGTTCCACAGTTACCTACACTCTTAGAATGAGGGTTATTCAATGAGTTCTTCGTTTATTCAAAGGGTCTTTGCTTCTAGGGTTCTATGTACATCAACCCATGAGTGTATGAGGCCACCAAATAATTCCAATGTTTCACTATGTTAAGTGAAAACACTGCTGTAAATTGAGTCCCAAATTGTTCTTGTTTAAGGCTGGATGGACTTTCCTATTCCCCAGTGCTTACCACCCTACTTCCCACTCTTAGAATTAAAATATAGAGATAGCATGCTGGTCACATGATCATGTGCTATCATAGAGAGCCTGCACCATTACCAAAATGGGAATGGTTTGCTCTTGTGAAGTGCCAGATTGCTCCAGATCTTAGACAAGCACAACTTAGTAACTGTTAAAAATAGTTCTTCAGTAGCTTTCAAATGACACAAAACACTAACCCCTGTGATCTATGGTGCCCAAGAAAAAGGTAGTGGAATTTAGGCATTTTAGCCGACTTTGCAGCTCTATTTCTGACTAAAACGACACCTCAGGTGTTTCAGTCATTCATTTTCAATGTCTTCAGGTCATAGACGTTGATTATTGAACTATTTTAATTCTATGTTCCCAATTCAGAGGAAGGTGGATGTAAGTGTGGGTAAAGCTTTATTAACAGTCCAAATCATGGTCAAACCAGACAGAAGACAAACAGGAAATAACACACATACTTGCAAAGAAAAACAATAAAAACTTACCTGAATAAGTTTCTTATATACACTGAGTTGATTGAAAGAAACAGAAAACAGGTGTGTTAGAGTTTAGGTGAGTGTGAGAGTTGTAAAGGCTGGGCTGGATCAGGATTGGGATGGGGTGTGTGTGTGTGTGTGTGTGTGTGTGTGTGTGTGTGAGAGAGAGAGAGACAGAGAGAGAGAGAGATTCTTCATAGACCTACATTATTATTATTATTATTATTATTATTATTATTATTATTATTATTATTATTATTATTATTGAATTTAATTAAAAAAAATGTTTTCTACAGAGAACAGTTTTCTTAATATAATATATTTTCATTTGCTTAAAAAAAGACTTATCATCATGTTAACCAGAGGGTTAATTATGCTATTTTAAAAAAATATTACTCATAACAAAAAGGCGATTCAAGGACTGAAAATGAATTGTAATGCTTTGACAAAATCCAATATCCAACAATATGACAATCAAGGAAGCAAGCAATAGATAAATTGAATGAATGAATGAATATTACACAACCTACAATGATTAAGTGAAAATCATCAAATAAATTGTCTAATCGAGCAAGCAAATGTGGCTAGCTGTTTTTTTGGGGTTTTTAAAAAAATTTTTTTAAAGAAAGTCAAACTAAAGAACACAAGCACAAGCTAACATCAGTTACTCTCCTAACTGAATCACTGGAAGACAAAAGGTTGCTGTGGAACACGTTAATATCACACCTTCAAATAGAAGCTGATCATTTGGGATCAAAACATTTGGACCCAAAAACAGATCATAAACTTCACAGTCAGAAATAAGTACTATTCATGAAATATGTATAAGCTGAAACTACAGGGTGTCCAAAAAGTCTCTGTACATAGGGGAAATGAACACTTTTTAGCGAAATTTCTTCCAAAATATTACATGCTCTTTCATATATATATATATATATATATATATATATATATATATATATATATATATATATATATATATATATATATATTTCAGATAGTCTTTAAGAATGCTTTTGACAAAAGAAGAACGTATTGAAATCATTCTCATGGTTGGATCGGGAAGCTGTCACAAGGTTGCAATGGAATTTAACAGCAAACATGGTGAGCACATCACACGACACTGTTGCCAAACTTATTAACAAATTCAAAAAGACTGGAAGTGTTGGACCAACTGAAAGACGACATCCATGAACATCCACTGACGAAGGCATAACCTACCTGGTTACAATCCTGTTTGTTTAAAATGCTTAATCGTGCACTGCCTGGCCACCAGAAGTTGCTATGGTGCACAGGTGATTGCTTTAAGACTACACAGGAAGCCTGGCTTCCCCTAAAATTTCCCTAAAATGTGGCAAAGAAATGTTTACCAAAGCTTCTGTATTATTCATCAATCAAACCCTTTCCGGTGCACAGCTCAGCCTGCGGGCTTAATCTCATAAAAAAATATGTGCATCAATTTGATATTTGTGTACTCGCTGTTTTAATGGGACGAAAGATTAATGTTTGTTGGACAACAGGTTTTAACATGTTAGCTGTTTTTTGGTTCGAAATGACAGACACTGCTAATGTTAACCTGATTTTAGAAAAGTCTTTTAATACTCATTCTCATGAGGAGAGACCAGAAATTAAACAAAAATGCAGGCCAAACAATAATGATGGCACATCTGTCTAATATTTGAAATTAAATCAAGAGTATGACCATGAGTGTGAGTAGAAAAAGTCACACGCTGAGTCAAATTGAAACAGTCAAAAACAGACAATAGTTGAGATGGGTTAGAGCACACTGTATCCACATGAATGTTAAAGTCACCAAGCAGGGGGACACGAAGCACAGGCGAGAGTTAGCAGTTCACTGAGTTCGGAGAAAAAGTCAGATTGAGCCTTTGGAGGACGAGATAGTAGAATAATTCTTGAGGTTGTTATATTCAAAATAGTATTGGCTATGACAAAACAAGTGCCAGTTATAAAGAACAAATAGAAAACACACAAAATCAAATTTGCATTGTTTTTTTTTTTTTTTTTTTTTAGATTTAATTTCATTTATCCTTACACATTCATGTCTATGTGCATTCATGTCTTCAGTAAATGACCCAGAATAATGACTTTGATTACTGGAAAAACAAACACTAATTGAATGTGTGTGTCTGTCAACATGCACTGTCTGTTCCTCATGATGAACTAAATCTTACAGTGTGCGCACTGCAAATATACTTCCTCCACTTGGTAGCCTACATGTAGAAGGTGTTGTAGTGTCCTTTGTGGGTTTGCACTCCTGATGCTTCTTCTTTTTGTAACCTACAATGGTGAATAAATATAATGGTGATTAATTTTTTCATTATTTTTTTTAAATAGCTCTGTTTGAAAGCTGTGTTTAAGTGCTGTTGGCATCAGATATGCGAATGTAAAGTGCAAATATAATATGAAACAAATTACAAAAGTAATAATAATGGAAATGCACTTGGACAAATTTAATACCTGCCTTTCGGTCATACAAATTTGAACACATAAGTCCCTGAAGTGAATTTTAGGCTTAGTAATCAACTGGAATATATTGTTTACACTATACAGCCCTGTATTTTACATCTTAAGGTCGATATGATACAAATTGCATGTTCATTAAGCCAAAAAATGAACAACACACAGTCATTTAAAAGACACAGTTCCCTGTAGACTGTTAGTAAACAAGCTAGCATGTTTTTTCTTTTTTCTTTAGGTTTGCACATGTTTTACACATGCATACCTTTAGTAAATCAGAGCCTGAGTCTTTTAGCACATGCTGAGATGATACAGTGTCACCTGCCAGATGGTAAAAGGGCGAAGAGAAAGTGGGCAAGATGACTAGATTCCTTAATAATTCTGTAAGTATTAGTTGCAAATATTTTGAATAACGGAATGATTGTAGAATGTATTGGTCCGAACGATCGTCACTACTCTCTGAAAAGTTTTCAATCACTCAAGTGTTGTTGTAGCAGGCTGTGCTGGCATCAGTGAGAATGCTTTTTACAGAATAATACCTAATGTATAATGATTCAGTAACCATACATGTCTAATAAACACAGGAATGTGTGTGTGTGCGTGTGAGGTTGATTAAACAAAGCATAGCTCTGTATTAATCCATGTTTGTTCCTGTGTTGCCATGGCATCATGGATGTCTGTATTTCCTGGTTTGTTGTTGAAGGCTCCGTGTTTGAGATGTTAATGCACCAGTACTTATTCTAGCAGTGACAAGGCTATAATGACACAAAACTATAATGACATGCTGTCAGATCAGTCAGTTTGCCTGCATACACACATGCACACAAATATCCGCACACTTTTGCGAATCACACGTTGCTATTTTTATGGAACTTTTCTGTTGTTGTATTATTGTATGTCCATATTGCATGCCTTTGATATAAACCAGTATGTTCACATACACATCCAAGCCATTTACCAGTACCAACTGGAAAACAAATATTTAGTCATTATAACTTTTATAGACATATCAATAGACCGTCACTCACATACAGACCCTTGTACAAAGACACTACCCCATTGAGAAATCAGACTAAAGTTTGTTTAAATGTGTAACTTGGAACACTACAGCCATACATATGTGGTTCTTCACCAAACTGTTGGAAGTTGGAAGCACACAACTGTCTATAATTTCTTTGTAAGCTGTAGCATTATAATTTCCCTTCACTGGAACTAAGACCAAACCTGTTCCAGCATGACAACACCCCTGTGCACAAAGTGAGCTCCATGAAGACATGGTCTTCCAAGGTCGGCATGGAGTGTTCTGCACAGAACCCTGGCCTCAACCCCACTGAACACCTTCGGTATGAACTGGAATGTATACTGCACCCCAGGCCTCCTCACTTAACATTAGTGACTCACCTCACTAATGCTCTTGTAGCTGAACTGGAAAACCCCACAGCCATGCCCCAAAACCTAGTGGAAAGCCTTCCCAGAAGAGTGGAGGTCATTATAACAGCATGTCTATGATGGCTATGAAGGTGTCCACATACTTTTGGCCATAAAGTATATTTGTCATACCAGGCTAGCAAGCAAAACATCGTGAATTCAGTGTTTAATTTGTATGTATAATCTTTTAAAATCATTTTTAGCTCTGTTTTTTTTTCTAATATATATATATATATATATATATATATATATATATATATATATATATATATATATATATATATATATATATTACAATAATGATAATTTAAAAAAAAACATACAGACTTCGAATGCCACACTGACTGTAATTCATTCCTGTTTAAATTAATCTCAGTCTTCAAAACACGTGTAATAAAATTAAATAATTAAATTATTACATTACAGATGGATCTCTGTAATTACTTTTATTAGAGTTACATATTAATTCTATTTTTCTATTTATTCCATCATACTGTCATTCTGTCTCAACCTGACCTCTCTTAATGTTTAATATCTTTCTCTTGTTTTAAATAAAACTTGTTTTAAATTTTTTTAAAAATCAGATGTGTCATGTACAAAAACATCACCAGTGAAAAGCCTTAGATGCAAATATTATATACTGTATATTTTTGCACAATAACTTTACCGACCTTGGCTTTGTGTAAAGGAGGACATATCTGCTTGCATGAATGTGTGTACATGTGTGTGTGTGTGTGTGTGTGTGTGTGAGAGAGAGAGAGAGAGAGAGAGAGAGAGAGAGAGAGAGAGAGAGAGAGAGAGAGAGATCAGATTATTTTTTCTGTAGTCCAATATTGTCTTTCAAAATTCAGATGGCAAACACACACACACACACACACACACACACACACACACACACACACACACACACACACACACACACACACACATGCTTGAAACTAATAAAGTCCTGAGCAGCAAGGACACACACTTGTAGCTGAACACATTGAGACCAATGTAAATGGGTGAAGCAGCACGTAGCCAGGAGATCGTCTAGGTTACCGTCTCTTAGCAACAGACAGACATTCACCTCCAGTCTGCTGGTTGCCAGGAGTAACGGTGATGTTTGGAGCCATTCTGTATTTGAGCTTGGAGGAGAGAAGAACCGACGGAGTCTGACACACAGAATGATCGGATTTGCTCTGATCAAACACATTAATCTTGCACATCTGGATTGCGGAAAGTCCCGGAACCCTTCCTCGGTGTGAGTGATCGTCTCGCTTATGATATCTCAAATTCATTACATATGTATTCATTTATTTGTATTATTATTTTTTTTTTCTATTTTATAATGTGGGTCAATAGCTAAGGTGATATCTTAACCAATTCTGATTCTGATCTTTATTTGATGTAACTTTTGTTTCTCAGCCTTGAACAATCATTCATTGCAAACGGAAAACCTCCAAAAAGCTCAACTGATTTCTCTGTTGCTGTTACATTACCCACAATGCACACGCCAGCTTCAATAGTGACTGGCATTGTCTTCGCTCCCTTGGGACTGGTGCTGGTGTTCACGGCAGCCATCACTCCTCAGTGGCGGGAAGGCCAGGCTCGTCTGGGGAGGGTTGGGACTGGTGTAGGTGAAGCCAGAGGCATCGAGCTTCTGCTCCTCCGCTCCGATGGATTATGGGAGAGCTGCCTGCAGGTGGTGCACTCTGAATTGCGTGAGTGCTGGCCTGTATCTGGACCATACCAACATGATTCACGTGTCCTTGCCACTCGCGGACTTGTGCTCTCGTCTCTGTTCCTGTGTGGCTCGGGGATTGTGCTTGCCAGCATCGGTGCCCGCTGTTGGACGGACACACCACTCAGAAACGTAGCCGGAGCTGGAGGATTGCTGGTGGCGCTTGCGGGTGTGCTCAGCCTCGTAGCATTGAGCATCTACACTCATCACCTGCCCAAACTGGGTGTGGAGCTCATATCAAACATGTCTGACTTCCAAGGGCTTGACTTGCACAAGTTGCCCAGTCTGACCCTGCGCCCAGCTGGTTCTCTGTATTTCGGGTGGGTTGGTGCGTGGGTGCAGGTGCTTGGAGGGCTGGCTCTGCTGTTTGGGGTTGGACGACCACGATGCCCGGTTCGCACCAAACAAGTACGGAGGGAGATTGTGATGATGGCTTACGATGTCAACTGCTAGACAAAGCTTGTTCGTGAAGAGAGAAGGAATGAAAGGACATTCAGGACTCTACTCATCGACTCTGCTGTAATTGCTTGGATCATCATAAAGAAGGATAACACCAACTGCTTAACTGATGTACTCTGTATTGTGGTGCAGCAGGTAGCGTTGCTGTCTCAAAGCTTTAGTGTCCCTGGTTTGATGCTGAGCTCAGGTTACTGTCTGTATGGAGTTCGGCATGTTCCCTCCAAGGTAACATCTGCGAGATTGTCTGACTTCCCACATCCCAAAAACATGCAGGTAGGATGCTAAATTGCCCCTAGGTGTCAATGAGAGTGTGAATGTGTATACAATGGACTGGCATCCTATTCACGGTGAATTCTCTCACCCTGCGCTCAGTGTTACCACCATGACCCTGACCAGGATAATGTGCTTGCCAATGAGGATCCAACAAAACAACCAAATGAGGGCTGCTGTGTGGACTGCCACTGCACCAGGACCCCATAGTACATGTCTCGCTCCATGTAGCTAGGCAGAGCTTTGTTTAATAATAAGTGCTGGGAGTGTAAGCAGAGAATAAACTAAACTCTTCACAAAGAGACTCTTTTGGACACCTTTTGCCTCCTGAACTGGCTTGCTTTTACTGACAACGCTGGTTTTTGGGCCTTAATCCCATTCATCTGATCAAAACTCAGATGATAACTTTTGAAAAATGGATCAGGGTTGGTATATCTAAAGTCGTGCAAAAGTCCACACAAATCAGGAATATTCATAGTCATATTCATAGTCATAAAATGTTCATTGTAAGAGTACTATAAACTCCCAGACTTTTTAAAAGGGTTTCGGAAGTCTAAATAAATGGACAAAGAACCAAAAAGTGGCAGAGGAGATGTTCATAGAATAAAGCCTGTTCCACCACAGACACAATGTAATACTGTAGATCTGTTCAGCGATATCTGTTCAGCTTATTAAAAGGATCCCATTTGTGAGGGCATCCTATTGATCACAGATTTAATCAGAGATAAAATATTACCGGCAACACAACAAGATAATGCAATAACGACTGAAATGAAGGTCGTCATGACTTCCTGACAAAAGAGAAAAACAATGGAATATACAGACACAATGTAAATTGATATTACAATATATTACATAAATATTCTGCTTTGCTTTGCCTACTTAGAGTCCTTGAAATGATCTCCCCTTTATAGTATCCCAGGAATTGGGTCTGGTCTTGTCCTGGTCAGTTTGAATCTAAATCTGCCCATTATTATTTTCTTTTTCACCTCCATCAGTCAATCAATCAAGGCTGAATCTCTATAAGACCCATGGAGCAACCGCTAGATATTATGGGTGAGGGAATTCAACAGTAATCTTTTGCAGTTATCTTTGCACTTGCTAAAAACTATGCTCAAGTCCCATTCATTATACAGTGGATAACTTCACCTGGATTATAAACTCAAAGCTAAAACTGTACTGAAAAAAAAATAAATAAATAAAAAAATGATGCTGATGCTTATACCGAAGATCTTGCCAACACACTTTGCACTGCTTGACAGTAGAGTATACAGTTGTTAAAGAGTAATTATTTGTATTCTCACTATGTGGTGTCACCAACACAAGGATGGGTTCCTTTCTGGTTCCTCTCCAGGTATCTTCCTCCTGTTTTCTCAGGGAGTTTTTCCTTGCCACCATTGCTTCTGACTTGCCCATTAGAGATAAATCTATATCTATATCCGGATAACACTCTCCGAAGAAAGCGCTATCTACCCTCTTCTGCATACATGAGCTCACAGACACCCATGATTGGCTAGTGTCACTGTGATTGACAGGGGAGAGAGAGTATGCCATGCCTCCCTCTCAGAGAGCATGGTCAATTTTGCTCCTTTGGCTCTCAAACTTGTCATCGCCCAGCGATAGGACGATCGCGTTTTGAGTTGCGCCACTCATGGGCCTATGGTGGTTATTTTTTAATAAGGTGTGGCCACAAATTAATAAATTGAGGCTACAAAGTATTAAGGACATGAGTTAAATTTCTCAAAATCTATTTTGCGGCCATGAAATACTTAACTAGTGGCAACTATTGTATATTAAAATGAGTGAGATGATTGATAATATCACACTTTACGTCAGTGTAAGGTGTACGATGCACAAAAACGTACTGGAGTTGCTGGTGATGCAACATGGACATTAGCCCACGACACCATAAACAAATTCTCAAAGCAAATAGACTTTTTCCCCTTTCCCACCAAATAGTTAACTAGAGGCCATATGTATGATGCTCCCAGTCACGGGCTCAGGTTGCACAACTTGTTACACAATTTGTGGCCATGCCTTTGGTACCTCGTGGCCACAACACAATATGTGACCATGCCTTATTAAAAATAACCACCATATCCTCAGGTTTGCTCAGAGAGTTTCTGACACACTATCTGTCTAGCATTTCTGGTCTTAATTTAAAAAGCTTAATGTATATCAGCCCTGATCTGGAATCAGCTTTGGCCCTGTGATTATATATGACTACAAAAGCAAAAATACTAATGATGAATGGGTGAACAATGCAGCTCCTTGGGTGTCTATTCATGTGTTAATGGAACATTTTGTTTTCGTACCAACGATGCTCACTGCTATGCTGCTCAGGCCGAGACAAGCAAAAACAGCTAATGAAATGTAGGTGTCAGCTGATGATCTGTGCTGCTTGATGGTGTAATTATGAATTATAATTATCAGTATTCATTTGTCATTTCACTTAGAGTTGGTATAATTCACCTATGTATTATTATTATTATTATTATTGTTATTATTATCATCAATATTATCATTATTATTGATTAAGGTATTATTAATCATTTATCGTGGCCTAAACCTAAGGCTAATTAGACTGTTTGCATCCATGTTGCATAATTTTATAATATGTAAGAGCTACAGTATTTCACTTTTTCAGATTACTCTCTTCCTGTAAAATGTTTGTTTGATTTGTGATTGAATATAAACCATCACATGTATTGACAGAAGGCGCTTAAAAGTTATTCATATAAAGCCAAGTAATATTTTGCCTTAAGCCAGTAACTATAGGAATCTTATGTGTAGGTTTTATGTGCTATGCAGTCTGTCTCTTCAGTCCTGTGTATATTTCTCTTCAGTTAAAAAGTGAAATTTTAATGAAATGCATCTCATTGTGTCGAATGTGTAAATATATTTTGTAATGTTGCTAAATAACTAAATAAAGTTCATTCATGCATTCTGTTATAACCTATGGTGTTTACAAGACTGTATTGTATGTGTGTTTGTGGTTAGAAACATAGTAAATACTTCAACCGCAATATTTACAGGAAATTCAGCTATACTTGCTGTGTTTCAGTACTCGTTTTTAGCACTTCTCAGTTTTCACTGGAAATGATCATTCAAGTGCTGCTGGGGTTTAGATGGTAATAAAAAAAAAGACAAATTAAAAACCTATGTGAGGGCCTAGTGTGTAAACAATTAATTGCCAGTGCTGAGGAATGCTGTCTTTGAGTAAAAATGGATTTTATGGAAGAATGGGGGGAAAAAATGTTTGGAGTTGGCATGACTTGTCTGATGAGACCAAAACTGTGCTTGGTACAAAGTGCTAATTTTGTTGGAAACCGAACACTGCTCATCACCATGACACAACCTTCCCCACTGTGAAGCATGGTGGTGGCAGCATCACGTTGTAGGGATGCTTTTCCTCAACAGGGACTGAGATGAGTTACATGACAAGCTTTTGGGAATTAAGCAGCAGTGATCTGTAGATGAACACTAGCAGTTATCAAGCCTGGAACTGACTAGAACTTAGATGAAAATTTGGGCTGGTTTGTAGGTATTGTTCTGATGTTATAAAGAAGGAATATGCAGTATCTTACAGCTGATTTGATGCGCTCAGATAAGTTAAGCTTGTCATCTAGAATCATCCCATCCCATCAATCTTTAAGTACAACGAGAGAAAAACAAACAATATTTAGCTTTTGTAAACTGTAGACATTTTATTTACAATAAGTTGGGCAGTGCCTTAATAAACACTTTCACATATACAACTCACAGTGTTCACATTACTCAATACTCTAAGACATATGCTTTTGTTCTGTGTAATGAATTACAAGATCATCTACATTAGTTCTTTTCCTTTTCTCCCCATCATTGCACATATTGCAGTACAACATGCAGTACAAACAGTTTAAATGACCACTCTAAAACTTAGCTGTAAAAATAAAAGGCCCTATCAACGTCCATTATGTGCACAGGCCACTTTGTTCTATTTTTATATAACATAAAATTTGTCACAGATTATTTACAATGACAAATAACTTCCCGTTTCAGAAAAGAGCTCCGATAATGATTTTTGACAAATATGAGTTCAGAACTCGTGTCCATTTCAACACAGACATCAGTTATCTGCTTCTGGTTCCAGGTTCAGTGTTTATAGTGTTTTTAGTCCATATTGGACTAAAGCTCCGTATCCAGCGCTTCACTTTGCGTCTTCAGCGGACTAACACCAACGCGTTCTTTCCAATCAGCAGTTCTCTGCTTCAGATCTGAGTTGGGATGTGAACTGTACGTAATGTAAATAAATACTGATCATGCTGGACTTGGGCTGCTGATGTGAAGACTTGGAAATCCATATTGAGATGAAGATGAACTTGGAAATCCATATTGAGATGAAGATGAAGACTAGTTGTTTTAAATTACATTGTACAACTGTAACACTACTGTAAAAGTAGTGAACAAAACATGAGGGTTAAGCAATCAATGATTACTTGATTACTTACGAATCTTTGGAGTTTCATTTTAAAAATTGTGAGTAAAACAACAGCCAGACACTGCTACTAGCTAGCTAGGCAGTTAGCTTAAAAAACATCATTAAAGTTGCTCAGCAACACTGACATCGATCATTTCTTGTTAAGAACAAGGTTGGAAAATGAAAACACTCCCCAGAGCAGTTCAAGTCCTGCCCCATTCCTAAAGAGAAGCTCCGACTGGTCAGAATTTCTAAAGTGGGCGGGCACAGGGTCAGTACGTATCAGCTCAGATGAAGAAGTAATTTTCAGAGGAGCTGCTGTCTGCTCTTTCACTACATGGGTCAGCATGACCTGCTAAGTGTTCACGCACAGAGTCAGGGGCGGAGTCTCCATCGCTAGGCAACTCGGCGTCCACTAGCTGCTCTCCGTCACTAAGGCTGAGTCTACGTGCGCCGTCATCATCGGCGGTGGCAGTTTCCACTTGTGGGGTTGTTTGTTTTTGTTTTTTCTTTGTGGCGAGTTTCTCGATTTCCTGGTGGAGATCCTCATTGTGCTGCTTCCACTGGCGGAATTTCAGCGGCGTCAGACTGGAATCTTCCAGAAGCTTATTGATGAGCTGTAGCTCCGCCTCCTTCGCCTGGAGGGACACATTCAGTGTGGCAAAATTACTATATTATGATATTTGAAGGCATATATAGATATACACTCACCGTCTACTTTAATAGGAACGCCTGTACACCTGCTCATTTATGCAGTTATCCAATCAGCCAATGTGGCAACAGCACAGTGCATACAATCAAGCAGATACAGGTCAAGAGCTTTAGTTCACATCAAACATCAGAAGGTCGGAAAAGTGTGATCTCTGCGACTTTGATCGTGGCATGGAAGTTGATACCAGATGCGCTGATTTGAGTGTTTCAGAAACTGTTGATCTCCAGGGATTTTCACACACAACAGTCTCACAAGAGTTTACACAGAATGGTGAGAGAAACAAAAAACACTGAGTGAGTGAGACTTCTGTGGGTGGAAACGCCTTGTTGATGAGAGAGATCAGAGGTTTGAGCTGCCAGGAAGTCTATAGTAACTCAAATAAGTACTCTTTACAACCGTGGTGATCAGAAAAGCATCTCAGCGTGCACGAAACATCAAAGCTTGAGATGGTTGGGCTACAACAGCAGAAGACCACACTGGGTTCCTCTCCTGTCAGCCAAGAACAGGAATCCCCCCAAATCTTCAACTGCCCAGTTTCAGTGACTCTACGCCCATGACAGCCTCAGATTCCTGTTCTTGGCTGACAGGAGTGGAACCCAGTGTGGTCTTCTGCTGGTGTAGCCCATCCACCTCAAGATTTGATGTTCTGTGCAGGCTGAGATGCTTTACTGCTCATCACGGTTGTAAAGAGTGATTATTTGAGTTACTATAGACTTCTTGTCAGCTCAGACCAGGCAGGTCATTCTCCTCTGATCTCTCTCAGACCTTAGAGTCATAAAGATTTTGGACTTTTCTGATTCAATTAGATACGATCTAGAGTGTTCCAATAAAACACAGGCATTTCTCAGTTCACGAAACATTTAATAATAAACATTACTTGGTTTACTTACACCTAATTGCTGGGTAGATTTAAAAATGTATTTACAGCGACATAATTTAAACAAGAATGCTAAAATATAGGTGCTCATAACATGATGGTAGTGTAGACTATTATTCCTTGATATCTCTGTTGATACATATCAAATAAGTGTGTGTGTGTGTGTGTGTGTGTGTGTGTGTGTGTGTGTGTCTCACCTTGAGTGTGCTGTGAAGAGCGCGGAGTGTGTGGACCTTCTCATTGATGACGGGATTTTTGTTTCGTCGGATAAATGACCTGCGGAGTTGGTCGTGAGTGATGGGCTGATTCTGGCCAATCAGAGACACTCCTCCTTCCTTCAGCTTGTTAAACAGCTCGCCCATCTCATCCACCGTTCCTGAATTAGAGAGACAAGAGGAACATGGACTATGAGAAATAACGGACAATGACAGAGTCTATTAATATTACATTCTATAAATATTACATCTACTAATATTACATTTATACTATATTATATCTTGCCTGCAAACTATTAGTTAAATAGTTTTACTAGATTCTGATCTACACATAAATAAAACCGATTTCAAAAAACACATACAGAATAGCATATACAGATCAGTTTTGAGCATTCCACCTCGCAGTATGGTTGTGTACCTGCAGCTTTACTACCCTCTGCTGGTGAAGTGGTTACTGCACCTCCTCCTAGTGGTTTGTTCTTCTTGCCCAGAGATCGAGGAAGTGTGTTCGACTGGGGCTTCTATCACAAGAGACAGTAAGCCGATTTAAAACTGCATGCATTTCATATTTAACACGTTAATAATACATGTGAACATTTGAAAAGAAACATTTATTCTTGCGTATTGGTGCCTCTCTGCTTTGTTTCTTTCTAACATATCATATGTGTGTGTTACGTCTCTCTCCTCACCGGGGGGGGTTTTTTCTTTCGAAGGTGTGGCGATTGTGAGCCGTCCTCCTCCGAATCTGTCTCACTGTAGCACTCTGTCAAAACACACACCACCGTATCACCAACACACAACCAAACAGCAAACACCACCGTCTTACTAAAATCCATCATATCTATACTAACACAACTGCACGAAGCACTGTATATGATGTTCTTGATTTTGCTGTTGATTTTAAGTAAAGAAAAAAAGCGCAAAACTACTTCTAGTAAAAAAAAAAAAAAAAAAAAAGAAGATCTGACTCCACGCACCGGTCTCGTTGTCTGGTGGATTCTGCTGGTGCTTCTTATATTTCTGGATGGCGGTGATCAGACAGTTGATCCACCTGTTTCACAAGATCAGGCAAATCAGACAAAAACGGTGCGCTGCATAGTGGATGTGACAGTCAGTGTGGTACTGTATATTATACATTTTGAACAGCATTTTCTCTTCTCTTCTTTAAACAATTCTCTTCCACCAAGGTTGGTACCTTTAATCCAACAACCATGTTTTTTTTGTTTTGTTTTTTTTTTTTTTCACATTAAACAGTATGCAAGATACAGAAAACAGATTGACCACAGATACATTTGACTATAGGAATAAAAGCATGTGGTTAAAGTGGTGACCAGGTGTAAACCTACAAACCTTAATAAAAAAATTTAAAAAACCTGTGGCCACATGATATTAATGTAATCTCTTCTTGTTGTTATTTGTGTGGTTGTCTTGGAAAACTCATCAGATGTTGCTGTGGCGGAATTCTGCCAAATAATCAAGGCTGAAATGAGGTTTTTCTGGCTATAACTCACTTCAACTTTCAGAAAACACAAAGAAAGTTTTAACAAAACTAGATGCAAATGTTTTTATTTACTTTGTAATTTTACCTAGACTATCTCCTGTACAGATCACGTTGAGTTCGGATACATAAAATAAAAAGTTGGTAAAAGCAGTCAGTGCACCTAACACCTTGCTAGCTAAATGTGATTTCCTCACACACTGAATGTCAGGATTTGATCAAGTTGTTGTCATAGCTATCTGCCATAGCGAATCAGACATAATCCTAATCAATTCAGTTTGTAATCAGATACCGGGTGTCAAAATGTCTGTGACGCTCCTCTGCCACAGTCCAAATGAAATCTTTAAATGCTTTTATTCTCTCTTTTCACTATTTTGGAGTTTACCAGTCTTAAAATGGCAAAACTATAATTTTGTGGTTAACACACAGTTCAGGAAAGCCAGTAGTTGTCAGAAATATATACAGTAGACAATGTCAGAATTTCAATAAGTGAATGTAAAATTTAGATCCGAAATTTATATATTTCTGTAAAGCTGCTTTGTGACGATGTCTATTGGTAAAAGCTCTACACAAATAAAACTGAATTGAATTGAATTTTCCAGTCGCCACACCGGCCTATGACTTTGTAGTTTCTGTGGCCACTACTTACAGTCTTGAATGTAAAAATGAACACAAAACACAACAATTACCTCATATCAACTCCAATGTTGGATAAAACCTAGGCCTGCTTTTTAACACCCCTCCTGTCAATTTCCTGCCTCACGCACGTGGGCTCTTACAGCATAAGAGGAAGGGGACATAATGCGGAGTGGACCTTTGGTTACACAAAACCTACACTGGTGCTCACTTGATTCCTCCACAACCAACAAGTAGTCAACTAGTGAAGTTCACATACACTAATAAAGTATTTGGCCAATCAGATAGTAGTGGATTTTGCTTTAAGGAGAAAGTTGTTATGCGTACTTTAAACACACTACTTGACTGTATGGGTAGGACCCGTGTCCACAATTTCATCTACATTCCCTACACATTATGTGACTTTGATCAACTCTTGAGGCTTACTCAGTTATACAGTCCCTCCAGAATTTTGCGATTTTGCGATCACAAAAATAAAAATTAAATCAAGGATACGCTGCAATATTCATAGGAGCTTGCAATTTTTCTAAATTACTGCAGATTTTCCGCAGATTTGGGCCAAGACGCATCATGTGACATCATCACAACACGCATTTAACCAAAGTCCCCTTCAAAACCAACAAACATCACTGCGAAAGACCGTGCAAAACAATTTCATGCAATTGCAATTTCGCCAATTCTAGTAGTTTTCCGCAAAAAAAG
This sequence comes from Cranoglanis bouderius, assembly GCA_023630585.1. NCBI lineage: Eukaryota > Metazoa > Chordata > Actinopteri > Siluriformes > Cranoglanididae > Cranoglanis > Cranoglanis bouderius. Next base: position 6,932,809 of record CM042543.1, read on the forward strand.
CACAAAAAATGCTGCAAACTGCATCGCAAATTGTTAAAAAGGCCGTAGCATAATCAAGTATTTAACCTGTGAAATCCTGTATGGACTGATTATTATGGCCTTCTGTTCATTCAGTGTTACTGTCAACAATGATTAGAAAACGTTACAGGGAACGAAAATGAGGGTGCAAAATTTTTCATTGAATGTAATCAAAAAACACAAACAAAAACACTCTAAATTGTTCCGGAGTAAAATTTTATTTGATTAACCAGTTAATAGCGTTATTTTTCTGTTCCAGTGTGATTTCTAGAAAGCACAACCTAAACTTGAACATCACAAAAGGCCGTAATTCCTGTCCAGAATTAGTCACTACCTGTATGCTTGGCAACTGGAAAATATAATGTTAGATAAACATTATAGCAGAGTTGTTTTTTTGTTTGTTTGTTTGTTTGTTTGTTTTATTTATATTTTTCCTACAATTCTGTAAGCAACAAATCACACTGCAAAAGTAGAACGCTGTTTTGAAAATAAATACACAAGTTTCTGGTTAAATGCAGCATTTAGTTTTATTTATATCCTGTTATATGTAAAGAACAAGGCTATCGTATGTAAAGAATATTATTAGCCGTTCTTTTATTTAATTATAACCGGATTCCAATGTCCATCCATCCATATTCCATACCATTTATCTTACACAGGGTCACGGGGAGCCTGGAGCCTATCCCAGGGAACTGGGGGCACAAGGTTCACCCATTCACACACTATTGACAATTTGGAAATGCCAATCGGACTACAATGCATGTATTTGGACTGGGGGAGGAAACAGGAGTACCCGGAGAAAACCCCCGAAGCACAGGGAGAACATGCAAACTCCTCGCACAGGGCGGAGACGAGATTCCAACCGGCAACCCCGGAGGTGCGAGGCGAACGTGCTAACCACTGAGCAGCCGTGCCCCGACTTCCAGTGTAAAAACGTAAACATATTGTTTCAGGACAAACCAAAATGAAAAATAAACGTTTCTAATCCCTGATTGTTACGAGTGCTTACAATAAACAAGAACAAAGTCCTCGGGCTTACTCAATAGCTACATTTTATTCAGGATATAATTTTCTTCGCTGCAGTACAATTGTCTAGAAGATCACGCAGATATAAAATGAATCATCCAAGAGCTCAGAGGATCAGGGATTAAATCGGGGCTGTCTGTGAGCTCTTCTTACTCATCGTTGTGTACTTTAATAAGTCGCCGCATTCACACGCAAGGAGTGCAAACATCTCCGTGAAGCTCATAAAGCTTGTAGCTACGCAGTCTGTTTATGGGTCTGATGCGCTGTTTTGACGAAGAGGAAAGTCAGTGCAGACAGAACAACACAATAATCCACGGTGTGGCTGCGGGAGAGTCAGCAAACCTCACAGCACACTCAAGATGAAACCTGTACACAGATTTGTACATCTGTGATAGCAGACCACTGAAATATAAGCCTGGGCTAAACACAGCCGGTCTAATTTCAAATCAATTTCAAATTGAAAGTTGAGACTTGACATAAATCTTGCTACAATGTGATTTAAATTGAAATTATGGTGCACAGTTTTATTTAACTCTGTTTCAGCCATGTATATATTATGTAAGGAAGAAACACTTGGGTGCATGCTGTTATAGGAAAATAATCAATGATGTAGTGGTGTTAAGTGACTCAATGTCACCCCATAGTTGATTATGTTCCAATAAAAGCATGTCCTGAAGTATTTTATTGATATTATACAACAGCAATTTGCAAATTATTACATTTTTTTAATTAATTATAGAATGGTATGTTGTACTTTCATCCATTTATAGTTACATTTAACGTTGAGGAACTTCCGCAAGTTCCTGTCATATCAGCTAAAAACCATTGTTCCCTCGGCTTTTTAAACCTCAAAACACAACACCCTCAGTCCTGAAGACTTTCCGGTGTCATAAAACTTGTAAGATTGGTCTCCCCCCCCCAAGATGAGGTCTGTAACAGCTAGGGGCGTTCGACATTTTAATGTTTTTTTTTTACTCCTTAAACCTATTCTCCGCACATGTTCACGAAACTCCGCCCCCGGGATCTACAGTGTCTATAAAATGGCTGAAAGGAGGAATAAAAAAAAAAAAAATAACAGACTATTGCTCCTTTAAAGTTACAACTTTACCTCTGACTGTTACAAAGCACTGACACTGGAGACTCCTTCCATAAATGTTAAATAAACTAAATATCTCCTCACAGAAAACTTCACCATATCAACTATAGTGTGTCCACTACACAACTGCCTGTGTAAGTTGTTACAATAAAAACAATACTGTATTCATATATTTAATAAGCGCTGCTGTTATTGAAAATTAATCAACACCTTCTGACCAATCAGAATCGAGCACTCAACAGTGCTTAACTTGTGAATAATGCAACACATCTGTAATATCGGTCTTGTTTTCGGGATAATGATCCACACATTTGTCTGTAACTGGGACACTAATCTCTCTCCACACTCTCCACACACTCACAGACCAACAGGCTGCAGATGAGGAGATGAAAATATTTTCATCTCGTTCGTTCTTGTTGATGTGTTAATTGTCACACTCACTTGCTCATGTCAGAAACGTTGTCAGCAGCGAAGAAGAAGTTCTGGAAGCGTGGGTGGAACATTTTAAACACGCTGCAGAGACACAGGAGAGACAGAGATTCATTCTAATGAGTATGTTAACTTCAAAACAAGTGTGCGTGCTTTAATTAAAATCATCAATCATCAGAAAACGACTCCTGTGCATGTGGAGCAAACAGAAAAAATACAAACTACCCAACAGGACACAGAACAGACAAACCACAGTATACGGAATGAAAATGTATTAAATATTGGGCCTAAGAATACTGACTAAAAACCTTAATAATATAAAGTCTCAATATATGCATTGAAAATGTAATAATGTTATATGAAAATCTAAATATATAAAATAAAACCTCAATATATGAAATGAAAATCTGAATGAAACCTGAATATACAAAATGAAACAGAATATATAAGGAATATATGAATAAAATCAGATGGAAATGAAAACCAGGGGCCGGATTCACGAAACATTCTTCAGAATAAAATTCTTCTTAACTGCCATTTTCTTCTTATTTTCTAACTTTAAAAAAAAAAAAGTTATGAATATTTTTGTATTCCCAAAAATTCTTAAGACTTTCTTTTTTCTTAAGACTGTTGTTTCAAATATTAAATGTTACAAAATTATAAAACTTGCAGCATATAATAAATACTGTATAACTGCTACAATATTTTACTTATATAAACTAGCATGCTTGGCTTATTGGTTTCCACTTTCCAGCAAATTCTCCAATGATGGTTCATGTCGGTTAATGTTTACATTTGAATAAACGATTGGGACTTAATAAAATGTATACATTTAAAATCGGGCAGTTTTAAATTTGTTGTAGCTATTACACTACTGTCATTTTATTCTTAAGGGGAAAAAAGGGGGAAAAAGGAAAAATGTATTTGAGAACTTCTTAAGAATTTTTCAAGAATTGAACTTCTTGTGCAATTCTTGTGAACTTCTTAAGAACGTCCTTAACTTCTTTCTTAAGAAGATATTCGTGAATCCAGCCCCAGGTTCCCAATCTGGAGCTTTCTGGGATGTGTGTGACATTATTAATAATCAAAATCAGTGTTGAGCTGGGTAGTGTAAAAAATCTTAAATAAATAAATATGATAATCAATTCAGATATGTAATATGATGAGAATAAAAAAATTACACACAGGCCCAGTTGGTATTAGATAATTAATAATACTAATAATTAATTACATTTATATAGTGCTTTTCTAGACACTCAAAGCGCTTTACATAGTATGGGGGGAAATTTCCTCAACCACCACCAATGTGTAGCATCACCCATCACACACCAGCTATAGGTGGAGAGGAGAGGAGGGTGATGTAGCCAATTCAGAGATGGAGATTATTAGGGGGCCATGATAGATAAGGGCCAATGGAGGAATTTCACCAGGACACCAGGGTGATACCCCTACTCTTTACGAGCAGTGTCCTGGGATTTTTATTGACCACAGAGAATCAGGACCTCAGTTTAACGTCTCATCCAAAAGACGGTGCCGTTATTACGGTATAGTGTCCCTGTCACTATACTGGGGCATTAAGACCCACACAGACCTCAGAGAGAGCACCACCTGCTGGCCTCTCTAATACCACTTCCAGCAGCAACCTTAGTTTTTTAGACCACGAGGTCTCCCATTCAGGTACTGGCCAAACTCAACCCTGCTTAGCATCAGTGGGAAACCAGGCAAGCACTGCAGGGAGACATGACTCTGGCATAGGTAATGTTTTTGCTTCAGTAAAAATAAAAAATAAAAACTGTTGTGTGTTTACTCAAATTGCCTTTGTTTTATCTTAGATTTTGTTTTAATTTCTGAAACAATGTAGTATGAGATATACACAAACAGAAGAAATACTTTTTCACAGCACCGTAGTATTTCCTGAATGTGTGTGTGTGTGTGTGAGAGAGAAAAGAGAAGTACTTACTACTTCCTCTTGTGTTCTCCAGCGCTCTCAATGCTGTAGCTGCCAATCTTCACCATCCCGACTGCCTTCTCCTCCTGTAAACACAACGGAGTTTACAGTTCAGAAACACACAACATATAGACATACACAGCTTTGGCTTCAAGTGTATTTGCTTGTTAAACGTGTTGAGGTGTGTGTCTGGGCATTACTTATCAGTGTGAACCGTGTGTACACACCTATCGGCTTGTGTAAAAGTTAATGGTGTGTGTGTGTGTGTGTGTTGTGTGCGTGCTGTGTTCACCTGCTGGCTGGTGTACCAGTAGATTGTAACTCCTTTAAGGACAAACCAGAAGCGCTGCCATTTCTGTGTCACGAACACACTCATCTCTTTCCTCTTCTTCCAGAGCCATCCGTCACAGTCCGGCAGGCCCAGCTCACGACACGACACCCTCCTACGACTCAACGCTGTCCGTGAGCCTGCGGGGGGGTCAAAGGTCACACCAAAGCTACATCACATAACTGACAGTCACTTTAAAATGATCTTTACTTATCTGACCAAAATGTGTATATAGTTATAAAGTGTTGTTTATTAAATATAATCTCGTTTCTGTTCCATTCTCGAATCTGATTGGTCGGAAGAGGTTTATATTATATTTCTATATATTGTTTCTATAGTAACAGAGAGATTTACTTGGAGGACACTGCATGATAATATAAGCCTCATAATAAACAAATAAAAGAAATTAGCAATTTAACACCATAATCGTTGACATGGTGAAGTTTTCTGTGAGGAGATGTTTATTTAACATTTTGGGAAGGAGTCTCCGGTGTCAGCGGTTTGTAAAAGTCAGAGGTAAAACGGTTCTTTTTAAGTTCTGCAACAGGAGAAAGTATTCAGGACAGAGAAAAACCCCAAACGGAAAAACAGAGAGGCTGAAAAAGG
>CM042543.1:6943259-6953259 GCA_023630585.1 Cranoglanis bouderius
GGCAGTGCTGTGATCCCTTAAGGCCCTTCAAACAACAAGACATCCCCCCAGCCCCCAACATTGTTACATCATCCAACACGGCATATTTAGGATTTATATTCAGCCGCAATCACAAGATTCAACTCGTCGTCATCTGAACTGTGTGAGACTCTCACTCAGTGTGTGCTTGTGAGAGTCTCAGTGGGTGTGAGAAAGAGAGAGAAACAACATCAAAGGGGCCATGGAGATGGCTTTCAGAGCTCTGAACAGGAAGTGACTGTTGTCATACCGACACCTCTCTCGGGACTGGAAGAACACTGAAGGTATAATCAGTAAAGCTTGCGTATGCATTTAATGTAAGTGTCATTATCAAAAAGATGAGCAACTCAACAAACTAACGCTCCGTCCAGCAGTCAGTATCAGTGCGTACTCCGACACAGCTGCTCCCATTGATGCTCATTCAGAAATAACCGTGTGATGCCAGCATGAGCATCCTTATGTGTCCGGATCAGCCCTCAATATGCTACAGCCACATTTGTCTACTCTCTAATTCTAAACACCTCCCAAAAAACATGCCAGTTAAGTGTGTTAGTGATACAAAATCGTCCCTATGTGTGAATGGGAGTGTGTTTGTCGCCTTGAAATGTACTGGCGTGCTATTCAGGGTGTATTCCTGGATGAAGTCCGGATCCACTGCAACCCTGACCAGGATTAAGCGGTTAGTCAATATGAATGAATGAATGAATGAAAGGAATATACTTAAGGAAACAGCCATAGCATGGGCAAATTAGTACAACCGAAGGCCGAAGTATTAAACATGCATAAGCCGAGACGTTTGCTCGGTGGGTAGCATTGCCGCCTCACAGCTCCAGGGTCCCAGGTTTGATCCTGAGCTCGAGTTACTATCTACGTGGAAATTCACACGTTTTCCCACTGTCCCTGTGGGATTCCTCTGGGTTCTCCAACATCCCAAATACTGTACATGCCAAGTGGACTGGCAACACTAAATTGCCCCTAGGTGTGAATGAGTGTGTGAACGTGTATGTGCATGCTGCCCTACGATTGACTGGCATCCCATCAAGGGCATATTACCACCTCACAGTTTAAGTTCAAGTCTGCTTCAGGAAGAATATACCTCAGGAACTGGAATTGCATGGGCAAATTACTACAACCGAAGGCCAAGTATTAAACATGCAGACATTTCTTTTCAATGTCAGCCGCATTTAAACAGACCTTTGAGATGATTTTCACACACATTTACCTTATGAACTGACACTCACCCCTGTCTACACTCATTTATTTGACTTTTTTCTGACACTTCTCATTACCTTTAATCTGTGATATTGGGTTTCAGTTTCAGTTTGACTCATTGAGTCTCTTTGAAATCCGAACTCACCACAGCTATTGAATGGCTCATGCAAAAACCTCATTTAAATGTAGTTTCTTCTGCACGCTGCAAGTTGTTCATGCAGTTCATCCATGTAAATCAAGTACAGCAGTTCTACCTACTGCATGCATAATTTAGCACATCACACATGCAAATTAGAATTTGTTATTTGGGATTTCCAATAATAAGAATCCATTACCAATAATAATAATAATAATAATAATAATAATAATAATAATAATAAGAGCTACTAAACAGTTTATGCTTTACAGTCTGATATCAGTTGTTCAGTTTTACTCAGCTCTTCTTTATAACGTATTCAGAATTTTACTTTTATTCACATTTTTACGATGCTTCTGTTGTCCTGTATTGTAAGTGTGTAAAGTGTTGTCCCTGGTCTGACCTTTTAACCTTTTAACTGTATTATATAGTCCTTTGCACTTTCTGCATCTTATCTATTCACATGTACTGTACTCTTGTATCGTTGCGTGCTGCGGCATTTCCTAGGACTGATATTGCATCCTATTGTACACATTCACGGTGCCGTGCATAAGTATTCACCTCCCCCTTTTCCCCCTGAACTTAATTGGGATTAATGTCATTATTCTACACCAAAAAAATAGACCCATAATATTGAAATGGGGAGAAAATCAAAATAGCTTGCAAAAGTATTTGCAAATTAAAAAACATAAAAGTTGTGATTGTATAAGTATTCGCCTCCCATTTGTCTGAAACCTCTAAACCTGTTGCCACCAGAAGTCACATTATTAGTGACTATTATTGGGGTGTATATTATTGGATATGGATCGATGTATTGATCAAATTAACAACGATCCGATTTATCGATGCAATGCGTAACCATTGATGCATGTATCGTTTTTAAGATGGACCATAGCCGGAGTGGCTATTTGGGAGAATCCCCGGTAAGCCGCTCATAAATTGGGCCGGCAGATGTAGGCCTACCATTCACACGCTTTCTCTCCGCACCTCACACACACGCAGAAAAACCATATGTGTTACATTACTGCGTGACTGATAACTAAAGTAACTAATTACACTACATTTGTATTTAAAGCAGTGCATCGGTTACTTGTGCATGAAAAAGTGACGTTTTCTCAAGTGACTTGGCTCAGAGCGCACATGTGCTCGCTTGCTCGCTCTCGCTCTCTCTCTCTATCTCTCTCTCTCTCTCTCTCACACACACACACACATAAACACACACACAGACACAAGGGCGTGTACCCAGGTCGTCACCATAGAGATAGAAACAAACTGTCGTCACATGCCGTGGCGCGAGGTAGCTGCCAAAAAAAAGTATATTTCTTACTGAAATACTTCATATTTGTTTGAATGCGAACCAAAATTTTTTTCATAACGTTACAGCTGGACATTTTTTTAGCAGAAAACAGTATGTCATATGTTATTTATCTTTATATTCTTGTTGAAACACGAAAAAAAAAGGGCTGGTCTTGGGCATTAAGCTCCTGGGCTGAAAATGGGTTCCAGTCCGGCCCTGAGATGGACCTTTATTTAGGACACTCTAATTCCAGCCACGTCCCGGGCGTGACGTCCATCAAAGTTTAAGTTCATCACAGGTCCTTATTTGCACTGAAATAGGTAGCATTTCACAGTGGAAAAAAGCTCAATACATTTTTCAAAATATATTTTGGTTGCATCTGTGAATTAATAGAAATGTTACTGATTGTGTTAAATAGACACATCATTTCATATCTATCACAGGCCCCTGGATCGATCGAATCGAAATTGCATCGTGGCAGTCAGTGAGGTTCTGGCAAATATCGAATCGCTGGCTTAAATAATCAATATTATTTCGTATCGTCATGAAACTTGTGATTTACACCCCTACTTATTATTATAAGACACTGTATATAGACAAGATGCTAAATGAACATTTGAATTAAAAAAAAATTGTTTAATAATAATAACCCTAAAAATCATTCATATTAACATGTTCGGCCTTTTCCTTACCTTGACAGCAACATGAACTTGTTAGCACTGACTTTATCATACTGACTTTACACATATACTGTACAAGAGCAGGAAGAGAGAGAGTCTTAACCGCCAGTGGCTCACCTGCGTTGGCTTGTCTTTGGGTTTGTGAGAGACAGACAGGGCAGGATGGCGTCTCAGCACCAGTGTCACACCATTTGGGTTCTCCTGAAGCTTCGCTACCAGGTTCTTCCTGCTCCAGCCCACCTGAAACACAATGTGATGAAAGAGACACTTTCTCAAAGATGTCTCAAACATGTTTCTCAAAAAAAAAAAAAAAAAAATCACTGCCAGCATTTAGCATTATGTCACTTATTTATGTTTTTTTTTTTTTTTTTTTTTGTGAACAGACAGAATGAGTTAACCACAATTTCTTAATGCTTAGTGTGCTTAGGTGTTGTTACGAATTCCCAAACCACGGATTACTACCTTACATCTCTAGCAGTGATTATGGTAATTGTGGTCATTCATAAAAGAATCAGTTTAATGACAGTTAATCCGCCATAATAGAGTTTGCTCACCACGATCTGATCATTGACCTTTATGACCTCGTCGCCTTCCAAGATCTTCTCAGAGGAATCTGCTGGAAACTGTGTGTTGTGCCAAGAGGAGAAAAAGCACATACGAGCAGTGAAGGTTATTAGTGGATATTTAATTGCACACAGTGTAGATGAACCCAAAAGAACCCATAGTGCACGGTTTAATAATAAAATCACAACAAGAAGCGCAGAAATTAATCTCAGTCAATGACTGGCTCATGTAATCTTCCCAGCTTCCAATATGTCTGAAATTCTTAATGCTTTGAGAATATAAAAATTACCCTGCTCCACAATAACAGATTGAAAAACGTGTAAGGTTTTCTCTGAGGAGATGTTAATTTATCATTTCTGAAAAGAGTCTCCAGTATCAGTGCCTTGTTTTAAAGTTTTCAAATACAAAAAAGCCTTCATGAAAAAATACAAGCTTTCTCGGTTTCTCGGTAACATGACAAGCTGCGTTTTGTTTTTACTTATTACTTCACGAGAGAGAAAAAGAGGCTGGTGAAGGAGTGACTGTTTATAGCTGCCATAACGCAAGTGATAACAGGAACTAACTTCATGTATCTTTCGTGGACATTAAATATAACTATAAAAGTATGATCTGTCATTCATCAATACTTAAAAAAAAAAAAGTTGATATTGGTAGATTGTTGTGATTTAAGAGGAATAAAACACTTCAGGACATGCTGTTATAACAGTACGCCCTGTCATGGTTTATTGCTTTCTTAAGGCATAACCACATTATGAGACATGAAGTTTATAACTTATTCACCAGGACAGAATTGTATCTTGTACTATGAATAATGTAAAGCTATAATCTCTGTGTGTGTGTGTGTGTGTGTGTGTGTGTGTGTGTGTGTGGGTGTGGGTGTGTGGGAGAGTTTTAGTAAAAATCCAGAAGGCATGGGGGAAATGAGAATATGGCATCATGGAAAGTCAATGAGTTGAGTCTCATTTCCGAAAATGCTCTCACTACCTCTGTCTCTCGCTCACTCGCTCTGTCTTTCACTCCATCACTGTCTCTCACTCCATCACTGTATTTCTCTCCCTCGCTGTCTCTCACTCCTTCGTTCTCTCCCTCATTCTGTCTCTCACTCCCTCGCTCTGTCTCTCTCTACCCCCTCTCTAACTCTTTGCCCTTCTCTCTGGCTCTCTACCTCTCTCTCTGCCCTTCTCTCGGGATTTCTCTCTGCCCCTCTCTCTGTCTGTCTCTCTCTACCCCAATCTCTATCTCTCTCTCTACCCCTTCTTTGTGTCTCTATCCCTCTCTCTCTGCCCTTCTGTCTGTCTCTCTCTCTCTCTCTCATTCCGTCTCTCTCTCTCCCTCGCTCTGTCTCTCTCTACCCTTTTCTCTCTCTCTCACTCTCCACCATTCTCTCTGTCTCTCTACCCCTCTCAGTTCAATTCAATTCAAAGTATTTTACTGGTATGATTGATTACATACAATACTGCCATAGCAACAATATAGATAAGAAAGGAGAGATTAAAATAATAATAATAATAATAATAATAATAATAATAATAATAATAATAATAATAATAGAATAAAAAATAGTAATAATATTAAAAAATATATAAAATAATAAAATATATAAAAAAGTAAATAAAAAATAAAATATATAAATAAAAATGAAAAATAAAGTGACAAAATGCAAGGTCCCAGTGTAGTACAAAAGTAAAAAAGTTACAATAATTATGTACATTCATAAAATAAAATAAAACACAATAAGGTAAATTAAAAATAAGTAAATAAACAGTACGAGTGTGTATGATTGTCCAGTGAGATGTGATCAGAGCAGTAGCTGGTTTCTGAGCATGTGCAGCTCAGAGATGAATTTTGCTGCAGCAGGTGCGTGACTCCGCCCCCAGTAACACCTGCATTTGGCTCGTTTCTGATAGGTTGGAAAACTGTGGTATGAGCTTAGAGAATTTTTCAAAGTATTTTTCTCTTGTGTTACGGAAGGTATTACAGCGAAGGAGAAAGTGTGCCTCTGTCTCGGCCTCACCAGTCTTACAGTGACAGCACACTCTTTCATCCTTTGGAAGCCGTGTTTGTTTGTATCTGCCTTTCTCTATGGCTTGGCCGTGATCACTGAGCCTGGATTCTGTCTCTGTTTTTTTAATCTCTGACGCTGAAGAGGTATTCTGCCAGCTCATACTTTCTGTTTAGGCCCCGATAACATTCTAGTTTACTTTGGTTTTTACTTTCACATTCCCAGCGGTCCAAATATGCATTTTTACTAGCGTTTATGATTTGGCTTATTCTAATTTGGTTTTGTTTAGTTGAGCTGGTCTGAAACTGAAACACAGCCAGCTGGCAGAGGGGACTCTCTGCACTTCTCTCTACACCTCTCTCTGTCTCTCTACCCCAGTTTGTCTGTACTGGTAAGAGAGCTGTATTTCAGCACATAATCTAAAAATAAATAAACACATCAGGAGAAATGATGCACTACCTCAGCAGCTGTTCCAGAGACGTAGTGTTGGCTCGAGGACGTGGAGGTGATCTCAATCCCCTACAAAAGAAAAAGTATAATAATATACACTACATAGGACTATACATAGGAACAGCTAGAGCAACACAAAAACCCTTAAAGGTGCAGTTTATATTTAAAATAAAATATTTTTAAAATAATAAAGGGCACTTTACATATATATTGCAGATCAAAATGCTGTACAGTGAAGTACTAAAAATAAAATAATAAAAGTAATGTAATAGAATACACAGGATAAAATAAAAGGAGATAAAAAGTACACACACTGAACATACGTATAATAATATATATAAAATAATATATAAAATAATTTTTAAAAGTTTAATACAATAATTAAATAAAATAAACAGTAATGTTTATACAAAAAATGTTATTTCAAATAAATGCCAAATTAAAAAGATAAGTTTTTATATATTTTTAATAGGTCAACAGGTTTTAAGCATAGTAACAAAAGTCAGCGTCTCAGCTTTAAATGATTCTAGACTAATGTTTCTAGTAATAATAATAATAATATTTTTGAAATATACATGAATAAATTGCAATTCACAAAACTACCAAGCAATCAGTCAAGATAGTTTCTTCATTTCAGGCTTCTGTTTACATTTTTCTGGCCCTGAAATAGAGTCGGGGTACTCGATCCCGGACTCGGACTCGAGTCCAATTATGAACGAACTCGGACTTGTCACGCACTCGGAAATTTTGGACTCGGAAATTTTCCCGAGTACAGTCGAGTCCGCGTCATGTGCAGGGGTGAAACCTGGCCTGGGCATTTTATCTTTAGCCCTGAATAATTCTCCACTTGGAGCGGTTTGTCACAACGTAACTGAACGTCAGTAAAAGAAGACGGCCTGTAATTTTATATCTTCAGTGAACGGAGGTGAGACCAATCGAACAGGGTTTACAGGAAAACGCGTGGAAATACTCGTGTCTTATTGGCTGACGGTCTCAATTCCGCCAAACGCTAGCTCACACAGTCAGTGTGGGGACAAATGGATAAAATGGATACGCCGATTTTATTTTATTTTTTAAACCAGTAAAGGTGTTGAAACTGAAACAGTAACATCCTCTCGTGCTGAGCAGGAAAACAAGGTGTGTAAAAGTCTATATGAGTTCGTGAATATGATATGAGCAGAGCATAAGGACAGATAACGCACTCTGCATGGCTCTGTAGCAGCTAAACTAAGTTACAGTGATAGCATAGCTGTGCCTCCCATTGGCTAACGACACCAAACTAGCCTATAGTCTTGTGTTAGATAGCCAAAAAGTTTTACATTTTATCGGTCTGGTAGTCCTGCAGGCAAGTTTTATGATAAATCCAACTTTTTGTCCAATTTTCAATTAGCCCTTACAAGCAAGAAAAAAATGCACGCAAACAGTCTATTTAGAAGTATGTTTTAAAAAGTTATTATTATAATTTTTTTGTTATGGAGAAGAATCTTGGCTCAGCCCAGGATGATTAACAGTTCAGCTAACGCCCCTGGTCATGTGTAACATGAAAAGAAAGATAAAAAAAAAACAACAACAACATAAAATTAAGATAATAAGAAATTAATGAATGTCTCCCTGCCTGACCACACACTTGAAGCGCGCGCACAGAAAGCCGCCTCATCGTGCGAGTACCGTACTGAGTTCTCTTTAGAGGCTTATTCCTCTTGGACGGTCAAATAAATACACACGCATCATGTCAAGGTCTGGCCGAGTATTCATGTAAACACAGTCGGTTATATCTTAAGTTAAGAGTAAACAGTTGGGAAAAAATCGGAGGTGTGTCAGTACAGTTTATTGGATCTGTGCATTAGGTCTTAAAGTGACAGCAGTCTAATAAACCTGCTGCTGTCTGTCATTAATGTTAATCACATAACAAAAGACCAAGAGAAAATCACTCACTCACTCATTTGACCGAATAACTTCACTCAAGTCTATTTTATTTTACATTTGATTGCTTTATATTCAATTTCTGTAGTATTTCTTACTTGAATACTGATAGACCTACCAGACAAAACGTATCGTTATCGTGAAATAAGATTGTAGTCATATCGCCCACCTAAACATTAGCATTTGACGATTTGATGATGATCATCTTGAATTTCACATAAAGTGTGAAATGTACTTCTTAATGTAGTAAATATCATAAACTCTGCAGATTTTATTTTTTCATTTTAGGAATTAAAATGAAAGATCAGAGCTGTGTTCAGAAATGGCTTCATAGACAGATTTAAAGCAGTAATAAAGAATGAAGCTTGTTGTTATGACCTGCTGTTAAATGTAACTCTACTCCGTACGTTCTCTCTCTCTCTCTCTCTCTCAGCCTGTATAACTGTGGGGGAGACGCATCAAATCATTGAAATGTCAATTCGAACTGGAGGACACAATGTAGTGTGATACAATAACAAAACAGGTTCATTTGTATTTCCATACACTTGTAATATAACAAAAGTTCTACATATAACTCTATATCACTTTTTTTCTTTGAAACCATTTTTGATAGGAAAATAGTTGAGGTGCTGATGACATGAAATAAAAATATTAAATGGCAATGACAAGATGTAATACTGGTATTTTTTGTTACATTTATGTTGCCATTGGTTTGTGAAGCTTAAAATATTAATTTGACAGCTCAGTGTTGACAATTGCGATCTCAAATCTTTTTTCAATTGAATCAACCCTTTTTGGACTCAGACTCGATTGGTTAAGGACTTGGTCTCGACTCGGGACCCAACACTACCCTGAAATTTGCTCCAGCCCCAGGAAAAGTAGAATTTCTCAAATCTGCCTTTTTGCTTAAAAGGCAAGGAAACAAGTTGTATGTAGTTTGAACAGTGTTGGTGGGATTAGTTAGGGTAAGGGCTCCCAAACTTCTTGGGCAAACAACCCCAAACGGACATTGTGAATGTTCTGCAACTGCAAGCCCTGACCATGCTACATTTTTAATTAAGTCCAGATTTATAATGCAGGACTTGTAAATTCATATTCAATAAATGTTTTTGATTTTTGTTCTACTGAGTCATTTAGAGTCATTGTGGAGGAACTAGTGGAAGCAGATGGATGGAGAAATCTGTATATCTGGCATTTGTATAATCAGCATAGTGAAAAAGTCTAAAAGAAAATGTACACTTCTAATTTAAATGTGGCTTGTTTAACTGTGACGCACAGTATTTCACAATAGTAGCACACTATGTCATGTTCATAATAATAGTGTGACATTTATAATATATATATATATATATATATATATATATATATATATATATATATATATATATATATATATATATATATATATAATTTATATATTTTTATTTATTTATTATATAACCCCATTTGTAAAGTGACTCCACATGTGGTCATGACCCCTAGTTTGGGAACCCCTGGATCAATGGATAATTTATCAATGTATCCAGTACATGTAAATTTCTCCCCAGAGCAGCACAGGGCTCTAAAAATGACAAATCGCTCCTTTAATTTTGTGTAAAATATTTGTGTCTGTTTTTCGGCTTCACAATAAGTTATTCGGCTTCACTGACGCCATATTAACATTAACCAGGAGAAATCTCTGTGAAGTCCAGAGCAAGTTTCAGTGCTGCAGTAACAGG
>CM042543.1:6958259-6978259 GCA_023630585.1 Cranoglanis bouderius
GAAGTAATCTGTTTCTGTCCACTTCTGTCAGATTCTTTCAAATCTTTCTCCATCTCTACATCCATCTATTTCCTTTTCGCTATTCATAAATCCAATTTATAAAATTAGTCGTCTCTTTGACTATCTTTTTTTTCTTAAGGTTCTAGAAAGCTGTTCCAGTACAAACCTGTGGTGCCTTTTCCCTCGTTTGACCCAAAGTGTGCCATGGTCTCATTACACCCTTATAGCAAAATCTCTAAATCACATGACAAAAGACTTTACATGTCATGAGCAGGGGGGCGGAGCCATTTCATTACCATAATAACAACTTAATCAACTCGAGTTGATTGACTGAGAACCTGGGATTTGTCTTGCAGCCAGCGCTACTGTCGGAGTGATATTCTGATTGGTCAGATTATTCATTTATTATTTATTGAATGATTTATTCATAACTCATTTAATAAACAATAAATTAATAATCCGACCAATCAGATTCAAGGATCTATGGTATAAATACATTGTAATACTGCTTTACTGTACAGACTTTCTCTCTCCCTTTGGAGCTCTCTATTAGTGTTTGTTGTGTTGCGGAGCTAAATTAGACGGCTATGTTCAGGTCAGTAACAGCGTCATCAGCAAAGCCCAAAACGCTATAAAAAGCACAGCTAGAGATTTCTGTGTGGATCTCTTTACACCCAGCACATAAACACCAGTAACCTTAACTGAGGCTTGAAATCTGAAAGCTAAACAGCGTGAGTCCAAAAAAATGAGACAGGGTTTTAAAATCTAACTATTTCTAGCAAAAATAATCTATAATCTTTATTACACTTTTATTATCAATTTTGGCAACATCATTCTGTTTTTAATTATTTTCTTTTGTAGTCGACTTGAGGTTATAAGGTTTAAGAGTGCAACAATATGAAATATTCACAACATAATAATTGTAAAACCCAATATCACTGTTTTCATGTTTGACTTGTTGGATTTGTTTATGAAATCGCTTATCGCCTTCGGCTGTTAATTAAGGCAGTGTGGAACTACAGTTTTTATAGATTCGTTCTTTAAAAAAAAAAAGAAGTAACTTATTTCAAGGGACAGAATGGCTACAGTAACTCACATAATCACTCTGTGCAATTGCGGTGAGCAGAAAAGCATCTCAGAATGCACAACACTTCGAACCCTGAGGTGGATGGACCACCACAGCAGAAGACCACGTCGGGTTCCACTTCTGTCAGCCAAGAACAGCAAGCTGAGGATGCAGTGGGCACAGGATCACCAAAATTGAACAGCTGAAGACTGGAAAAACGTAGCCTGGTCTGATGAATCTCGATTTCTGCTGAGGCACACAGATGGTAGGGTCAGAATTTGGCACCAGGAGCATGAATCCATGGACCCAGTCTGCCTTGTGTCATCAGTCCAGGCTGGTGGAGGTGGTGTAATGGTGTGGAGAATGTTTTCTTGGCACACCAACCAATCATCACTTGAATGTCACAGCCTATGTGAGTATTGTTGCTGACCATGTGCACCCCTTCATGGCCACAATTTACCCATCTTCTAATGGCATGATAATGCAGCATGTCACAAACAGGCTTGGGGAGTGACGGAATACATGTAACAGCGTTACATGTACTGTCTATTTAATTGCGTTCTGTGAGGAGGAGCCTGTCGCATAATTTGTTGTGTTGACGTAATAAAATGAGGTCCTGCGCATGAAGTTCAAATTCATCCAGAGCGCTAAAATACGCTCAGGGAAAGCGGGAATCAGCTTTCCGCCTCAGAAAGACATGTCAAAACGAAAAACATCAGACTTTTTCAAACAATCCTCATCTCTGTCGAGCACCAACACTGATGGCGCAGCTGCTAATAAAAAAACAGGCTCCAGCATGAAAGAGAGAGAAAACGACAGAGACACAGAGGATCATCTTTCCGTGTCAATGAATGAACGCCCAAGTAAAAGTGCAGAAAGGCATTTTAAGATTTCTTGGATTCAAGAGTTTGCATGGCTCAGGTATGATCATCGCACACAGAAAATGTTTTGTGACTTTTGTTCCAAAGCGGGCAGAGAAATAACGGGGAAAACTGATTTAATTACCGGAACGAACCATTTCAGGAAAGCGACTGTGAGAAAACACCGTTGGCACAAGCAGTGTCTCGTGCATGTGAACTACACGACGAGACCGAATGGAAAGAGCTAAAAATAAAATTCAACACCGCCTATAAGACTGCATGTGAAGAGCTGCCTTTCACCAAATTTACCTCTCGGATGTTACTAATGAAGAAAAATGGATTGGATGTGTGCGAGACGTATGACAGCGACACAGCATGTGCTTTGAGCAGAATGCATCTAGTTGAGATTTTGCTTGTCCTACCAATTTTGGCTGCTCAGTGCGATTGTGGCTTTTCAGTTCAAAACAGGATAGACTCAAAAGTACGCAATTCAACCTTGGAAGACTTGATCAGGATCAGCACAGAGGCCCATGACCTGAACAGTTTGATCCTGAACCATGTGTCAAACGCTGGCTTTCTGCAACACAGAGGAGGCCAAACTCCACTCAATGGCCAAGTGATGCTGATATAATGACGGTCAGTGACACTGGCTCTGTGTAAAGAACAATTTTTTTGTGACTGTATATAGTTCTCAAGTTGGAAAAGACGTTCAGTTCCCACTTTACGTGAACTTGGATGAAAATGCTGGAGCTGTAAAAGGATGTACACACATGACAGGATGACTTAAAGTAAGTGTTTTAAAAATTTTCAAATGTAAGTTCATTCTTATGTGGCACTTAAAAAATCATTTGGCACCTGTTTTTTTTTTTTTTTCTTATAGGAGCCAATGGCTCCTTAATAGATTTTTTTTTTTTCCTGGAGCCCTGCTTTTGACATAACACAATATAGACAGCAGCTGGATGATTATATATCTGGTTCTCTCTTGCCAATTGTGACTCACATGAGCAACATTGAACATGTTTTTAATCTCTAAAATAAGCTCTAAATAAAAGTATTTTAGATCATATTGATTTTCTCTTGATTTTATTTACATATATGACCTTGAAGTAATCCAAAAGTAATCAGATTACATTACTTTCATATTGTGATACTTGGATTACGTTACTGATTACATTTTGTATGAAGTAATTTGTAACTGTAACGGAGTACATTTTTAAAGTAACCCTCCCAACCCTGGTCACAAAGCAAAAGTCGTCTCAAACTGGTTTCATGAACTTGACAATGAGTTCAGTGTTCTTCAGTGCCCTTCCCAGTCACCGGATCTGAATCCAGTAGGACATCTTTGGGATGTGGTAGAACGGGAGCATGAAAGTGCACCTGGAAAATCTACAGGAATTGCGTGATGCAATCAAGTCAACAAGGACCAGAATCTCAAAGGAATGTTTCCAACATCTTGTGGAATCCATGCCACGAAGAACTGAGGCTGTTTTGAGAGCAAAGGGAGGCCCTACCCAGAATTAGTATGGTGTTCCTAATAAAGTGCTTGGTGAATGTACCGTATATCAGCCCTACATCCTGGAAACATACCGATTCAAATGTGCCAGCATTGCTAATAAGAACTTCTCAGCAGACGAGGAGAAAAAAAAATATTTTTATTACAAAAACCCTACCATGTCAGTGGACAGAACAGCTATTTTTTTCCCATACGTATAAGAAAACAGCAAGGCAAAATTCCAGTCTGACTGCTACTTAATAATAACCAGCTCCTACATTTTTTTCACTGACCAAATAGACCTCAGTCTCAATTTCATGGTCTCTGCTGACCAAAGGCTCCCAAGTGGCACATAAGGAAAGTTTTCACCCTATTATCAGGAAATTGCCAGTTCGAATCCTGACTATGTCACAGGAGGCCAAAGAGCAAAATTGGGGTGAATTTAGTCGCCCTCCCAGTCGATCACAACCGATCATAGCCAATCGTGGGCATATGTAAGGTCATGTATGTGGAAGAGGGCAGAAAGTGCTTTCCTACGAGTGTGTTATGCTGGCCATCAGTTCAAAAAGAGGTGGGAACTGGCTTCACAGGTCTTTGAAGAAGCACATGTTAGCCTTCACCCCAATCCCACACCCCACACCACCCCTGGGTGATAACTTTCATATGACAGGTGTGGTTGGTATAAGGAAGTGAAAGTCTTAAAAGTCAACTTCTACAGCTGAATGGTCAGCACAAGTAAAATCGTTTCTAGACTTTAAAGATTTGATCGTGTCAAGCATAACAACACTTTTCAAAAAAATGTATAGTGAGTGGTTAGTGAGCTTTAGCATATACCCAAGTTATAAGAGAAAAACGATACATTACTTTGACTGTGGCCTGTACACAAACTACTGCTGTAAGTAACCTAAAATAACACTGATCCCGAGATCTCCTTTCAAACATAATTTATAAAAGACCAAACATGCAGACATACTGTATATGGCAAATCTGTGCTGAAATTCTATTCCTACTCTACTGAATTAATGACTGCATCACTGACTACTACCTTTCTTGGTAACATTTTAAAAACAGCACTCTCAGAATCCCACACAGTGTAACACATTAAACCAGAACATTAAACAAACATAACTACGAACTATGAGCTCACGCATGGTCAAAGACACACAAAACACACACACACACACACACACACACACACACACACTTTAGACGTTCAAAGCTTAATTTAGGTTTAAAATAGAGCAGAATACAGAAATTCACACACACACACACACACACACACACACACACACACACACACACACACACACACACACACACTTTTCAGATTGCATGTGCTAATGCAGCCTTTCCCAAACACCACACACACACACCCCCACACACCCCCCCACACACACACACACACAGACACACACACACACACACACACACACACACACACACAGACAGACACACAGACACACACACACACTTATCACCCTATACTTGTGAGGACCTGCCACTGACATAATTATGAATGCAGCTAATAAATGCTATGCTACACCTAAATCTAACTCTAACATTAATCTCCGTAACCAAAAGAAAAGATTTTGGATCACTTAGGGTTTTTTGTTTGGTTGTTTGTTTCTTTGTTTTTTTCTCATGAAAATCAGCCAAATGTCCCCACTAGGTCAAAAGTCTAAGATATTCCTGTCCTCGTGGGGATATTTGGTCCACATTAATATATAAACACATGCCTACACACACACACACACACACACACACACACACACACACACACACACACACACACACACACACACACACACACACACACAGATTTTAGTCCTTAACAATTAGGACACAGTTTCCAGAAATAGACCTACACATAAACACACACATATTTGAGGCCTTTAATCCTCTTTGGAATTACACACACACACCACAACACACCACAACACAATCCCCAAACATTTCAGTGAATACAAAATAACATTTCATCAGATCATGAACGCCAGGAAGCACTGAAAAACACTGCAAATAACAAAGCAGATCAATTATTTAAAAAGTTGCAGAACTGTACCTGTTGCTCTGATGAAAGCGGAGCAAAACTGTCTCACAGCCTTCGTAGTGACCTTCATACAGTCAAGAGTTCTAGTCTGTCTCTCTGCCTCTCTCTCTCTCTCTCTCTGAACTCTCCAGAAGTCCCTCCCTCTTCTCTCTTCCCTCTTTCCAAATCTGTACTTCCTTTTTATCTTTAAATATCCCTCAACTAATCCACTTCACATCCAATTTAATCGTCACATCCCCTTCTTCTTCCACTTTAAGGACCTCTCTCTCTCTCTCTCTCTCTCTCTCTCTCTCTCTCTCTCACACACACACACACACACACACACCGCACCTCTTCTCCCTCACTCACAGAAATACAGGTTTTCATAACCTAGTTCCTGAACAACTATCCATCTCACCTGTGGTATACACACACACACACACACACACACACACACACACACACACACACACACACACACACACACACACACACACACACACACACACACACACACACACACACAGGGATATCCCTTAAGATATAAAACACAGCCTTTTCTCCCTCTACCATGGAAACACACTCATCAACACACCATACTGCTTTTCTAAACAAACAACAAATCAACAAATACATTATCTGGGACTCTGATGATACACATGATATCCGGGTTGGGCAGAATATTTTAAAAGCGCATTGAGATAAGTTAATCTGATAAAAATGCCCTCATCTAAACAAAGATTAACCTGAATTTAAAAATGGACGGTGAAGTCCAAAGGTCTGAGATCAACCCGAAAACATACGATTTTTTTTTTTCATTTATAACTGGAAGTAAAGCGAAAGCTTTGAATAACTGAAAACAAAAAAGGAAA
The DNA here is from genome assembly GCA_023630585.1 of Cranoglanis bouderius. Classification (NCBI taxonomy): domain Eukaryota; kingdom Metazoa; phylum Chordata; class Actinopteri; order Siluriformes; family Cranoglanididae; genus Cranoglanis; species Cranoglanis bouderius. Next base: position 6,964,579 of record CM042543.1, read on the forward strand.
TGGTCAATATCCTGAATATTCAATATTAACTATTTTTACGTCACAAAAAAAAAAATCTAGGTCACTATTTACATACAAAAGGTCATATTCCCTTGAGCCTCATCCTTTCCATTCAAGCATGTGTTCAGACGACATGCTGATGGATTTGATGCAACAACATCAGGATCATCAGGTTCAACAAAAACTTGTGGAGTCCATGCCAGCTCGAGTGCACACTGCCACTAAAGCAAATACGGGCATACCAAGCACTAAGAAATCCTAAAATTCACGCAAATATTTCTATTGTTCTACTTTTCACTCAAGTTATTGCTGATGATATAAATTGTACTGAAATAAATGTATTAAATTAGCAAAGAATGTAAAACAGAAGCATTTTCACCAGAGATTTTTGGACCCCACTATCAGCCATAACATTAAAACCACCTGCCTAATATTGTGTAGGTCCCCCCCTGTGGCACCAAAACAGCTCTGATCTGTCGAGGCATGGACTCCACAAGACCTCTGAAGGTGTGCTGTGGTATCTGGCACTGAGACGTTAGCAGCAGATCCTTTAAGTCCTGTAAGTTGCGAGGTGGGGCCTCCATGTATCAGACTTGTTTGTCCAGCACGTCCCACAGATACTCGATCAGATTGAGATCTGGGGAATTTGGAGGCCAAGTCAACACCTTGAACTCTTGGTCATGTTCCTCAAACCATTCCCGAACAATTTTTGCAGTGTGGCAGGGTGCGTTATCCTGCTGGAAGAGGCCACTGCCATTAGCGAATACTGTTGCCATGAAGGGGTGTACTTGGTCTGCAACAATGTTTAGGTAGGACCCTGTTGCCGGTTCACCGGTTGTCCTTCCTTGGACCACTTTTCATAGGTACTAACCACTGGATACCAGGAACATCCCACAAGACCTGCTGTTTTGGAGATGCTCTGACCCAGTCGTCTAGAATCAGAATCAGACAGCCATCACAATTTGGCCCTTGTCAAAGTCGCTCAGATCCTTACGCTTGCCCATTTTTCCTGCTTCCAACACATCAACTTCGAGAACTGACTGTTCACTTGATGCGTAATATATCCCACCCCTTGACAGGTGCCACTGTAACGAGATAATCAGTGTTATTCACGTCGCCTCTCAGTGGTTTTAATGTTATGCCTGATTGGTGTATAACAGAAGGCAATCCTGTGGCAAGTACTGTGGTGTATTAGATGTTGGCTTTCTATAAAATATAACTTTTCTCCAACATCTTCAGGTTTTAATTTCTCATAATTGAATAAAACTGCAATGTCAAGCACTAATATCAATACTTATGCTGCGTTCAATGAAAACTTCTGGCCTCCAACTAGGAAAAACCAAAGAAAGCGCCTTCCTCAATTCAGTTCACCAAATGACGTCAAATCAACATGGCTGCTCACAGTAAACAAAGTAGCACTTCTTTACTTTAAATGAGTTATACTGTATATACTAGTATCTGCTTTAGATCAATCAACGTACAAACATATTTGCTTGTTAAATCTTTAACACTAACTATACAGTTTTCTGTTTTGTGTTTGGAGGAGGTAAATATGCATCATTTGTCAGTTAGCTGGATGCTTATTGCTAACAAAAGACAAACATAGACGCGTCTGTGTTCCCACTTTGTAGCTTGAATGCACCGAGGTCAAAAATAACGGAATTCCATGTTCCGACTTCCCATGATGGTGACAAATGACATCACAGCCCTGACCTAATAACCAAGAGATGAAAAGGTCACGGGCGATTCTTACGTGACGTGTTATTTTTGCATGACAAGACGTTACACACTGATTCTCATAAAATAGCGAGTGTCCTCACAACTGTCCGGCACAGGTGCTCGTCTACGCTGCCCGTCAGACTCATAACACTCGAGGAGGTAAAGAAAACTGGCGTGCTTTCACACAGTGACTCCACAGTCCTCTGCTAGAGATATGATCATCTTTGGAAGGAGTCATGCACCATGCTGAGAGATGTGACCTTTTCACTATTAGTCAGTTGCTAGCGATGTTAAAGATCACTGCTCTTAACTGAAAAGCTAAAATTAGATCAGAAAAAGTTTACTGATCAGAAAACACACTAAATGTCCATGGCTTTGATGTTATACCAGAAATCATGTAGCAATGAGTTTGGTTCATCTATTGATGAACTCAATAAAGGTCAACCATTATTTGTGTGATATGCTCAGTCATGCCCATTTACCATTTGCTTGCTTTTTTCTTTAGATGTTTTTTTTTTTTGTTTTTATAAGATCCCAAGCACTAATTATTAAGAATTATCCTAATTCTCAATTCTGACTGGTCAGAAAATATGGATTAATTTTCTACAACAGCAGCTCTGACAGTAGTTCTGGCTATAATTCGAATCACAGGTTTATATTAATGCGCTCGTTCTAATACGTCATGGTTTCTGTAGTAACAGCACATGCACAGGGATGTACATGGTGGACGCTCTACATGAACACGTTAACAATGGAAAACGTATCAACTGAGCTGCGGAAAAGCTTCCTGTAAGCGTTTATTTACAATTCATGAAAAACAGCAGTGTCAGTGTTTGAGGTTTTGAGAGCAGGTTACACCTTCTGGTTTCTCAGTAACATGACGAGCTGCATTTTCTGTCTTAATAATTTCAAGAAAGAGAAAAAAAGAGAGGCTGGTGAGGAAATGACTGTTATAGAGTTGCTAGAGTATACAGCTGCTATAACAAGTGATAACAGGAATGAAATGGTTTCATGGACATTCCTTAACATTCAATTTAACTAAATGTGTAGTTCTTTAATGAATAAAAATGGTAATTGTTGGTAACTTCCTGTGGTATAAGAGCAAGAATACATTTCGGGACATGCTGTTACTGAAAAATAATCAACTTCAGGTTGGTAACAGTATACAGTATGTATATAAGAAATGTAGGCTTGCTAATGATTACCCAGCAATACAGTAGTGTTTAATTTTAAATACTGGTACTTTAATATGTTTAATGATATTTGAAATAACATTTTCTATTACAATAAAATGTTAAAAAAAATTAACACTGAAAGGAGAAGAAAATGTTTTAAAATCTGTATTTTTTTTAAGATTAAGTGTAACATTAAATCAGCTCATTTCAGTCAGTTTGTATTTATTTAAAATGACAAAAAAAATATGTGTCACGATATTCACAATAAAAATATATTGTGACATAATTTATCATGATATCAATATTACGGTGGCGCTTGAAAGTTTGTGAACCCTTTAGAATTTTCTATATTTCTGCATAACTATGACCTAAAACATCATCACATTTTCACACAAGTCCTAAAAGTAAACAAAGAGAACCCAATTAAACAAATGAGACAAAAATATTGTACTTGGTCATTTATTTATTGAGGAAAATGATCCAATATTACATATCTGTGAGCGGCAAAACTATGTGAACCCCTAGGATTAGCAGTTAATTTGAAGGTGAAATTAGAGTCAGGTGTTTTCAATCAATAGGATGACAATCAGGTGTGAGTGAGCACCCCGTTTTATTTCAAGCACAGGGACCTATCAAAGTCTGATCTTCACAATGCATGTTTGTGGATGTGTATCATGGCATGAAAAAGTAGATTTCTGAGGACCTCAGAAAAAAAGAGTTGTTGATGCTCATCAGGCTGGAAAAGGTTACAAAACCATCTCTGAAGAGTTTGGACTCCACCAATCCACAATCAGACAGATTGTGTACAAATGGAGGAAATTCCCCAGGGGTGGTCGACTAACAAAGACCACTCCAAGAGCAAGACGTGTAATAGTCCACGAGGTCACAAAGGAACCCAGGGTAATGTCTAAGCAAATAAAGGCATCTCTCACATTGGCTAATGATAATGTTCATGAGTCCACCATCAGGAGAACACTGAACAACAATGGTGTGCATGGCAGGGTTGCAAGGAGAAAGAACATTGCTGCCTTTCTGCAGCATCACATGGACAAACCAGATGGCTATTGGAAAAATGTACCAAAGAATGGTTAAAGAAGAATAAAAGTTAATGTTTTGGAATGGTCGAGTTAAAGTCCTGATCTTAATCCAATAGAAATGTTGTGGAAGGACCTGAAGCAAGGAGTTTATGTGAGGAAACCCACCAACATCCCAGAGTTGAAGCTGTTCTGTACTGAGGAATGGGCTAAAATTCCTCCAAGCCAATGTGCAGAACTGATCAACAGTTACCAGACACGTTTAGTAAATATAATAAATAAATGACCAAGTATAATATCTAATATAATACACACAGAAGAACCAATAGAACATGTGGAATGCCACACAGATGTGTCCAATAACCTGATCGCAGCTGTGTTTCTCTCGCTCACTGACTTTAAGCATGGGTTTAGACCCAAATATGAGTTATGCAGAAACAGGAAGTGGACTAAACAATGGGCTGCAATTAGAGCGCAGTCTGTTATAATAGACACAACACACTGAGGGGGCAAAAGACCGCAAGGCATTTACTGACTCACTGATTATCTACACATTCAAACAGCACCCTGAGATTGTTTAGCATTATAAACACACACACACACACACACATATACTGTACGTACACACTCACTCTCATTTCCACTCCTTCCTTCCTATTTTTCCTTTGTAAACTTGACTCAGGTTGTCGTATCGCTTTGTTCCCTCTGCACGTGTTCAGAAATATTTCACAAATTTGCAGACTTATCTTCGAGACAATCATTCCCATACACAAGTTCCCATGAAAAAAACAAAGCTAACCAGAGCAGATCTCCGTACATAAGCACATACAGTGACACGAACATGCTGTCATGCTGATCAAGAAGATAAGCAGAACAGGTTTGCGCGTGTGTGACTGAGGATTTGCATGTGTGTTTAGAGCAGTTTAGAGAGGATATGCAGCATGTGTGTATGAGGAAAAGAGTAAAAGCAGGATTATATAGTACAAATGCAGGATATAAAAAAGCCATTACATACCTCTGCAGTGTTTATCCGTGTTTGTGCGTGTGTGTGTGTGTGTAAGAGACTTACTCCTCCTACAGATCAGCTTTGGTCGCTGTCTCACTTATCCACCTATTTTCCTCTTGCCCCGCCCACTCTCCCTCCACCACACCCACTTTTGAAGCTCAGTGGTCACAGGTAAACAACTGACATCTGAAAAAACTGATTATCATCCTGCCCTCCTGATCTTCCCCCTTTACACTCTTTCTTTCTTTCACTCAGCCCTCTGATCCTCTCCTCTCTATCTCTCTATGAACCTTTTCCCACACACAGCCCTCTTTATTTTGTGTGTTCTGAGAGAGAGAGAGAGAGAGAGAGAGAGAGAGAGAGAGAGAGAGATAACAGCAGTAAAGATATTAATACACCAACACTGACCTTCTGCATGGCAGAGCCCAGATCTCTGCACAAATCTTGGATGTTTTTAAAGCCTGTATATCCTGTCAACTCTGTGTACTGATACCTGTAAACACACACACACACACACACACACACACACACACACACACACACACACACACACACACACACACACACACACACACACACAGAATTACATGATATTATATGGTCAAGGAAGAAAAATGAAGAAAGAGATCAAAAAGGCCAAATAGTAACAGAGAGCAGAGAGCACATAATAAACAGAAAATGTATAAGAAATATTTAAAAAATGTGTATTTGCTTTTACTGGAATGCAGCATTGCACTTGACTGGATAATATGTGCTGTGTACTGTATGTGTAATCATTTTTACACTTAAGTATATGTATGCTGTATATACTGTGAAATATGCACATTGTTAATACTCCACATTACTGTATATACTGCTCTATCTGTACACACTGTTCAGTCATCCATATCGTACAACCTGAACAAAAATCCATCCATCCCATTTTCTATACCACAGGGGAGCCTGGGGCCTATTCCAGGGAACTTGGGGCACACACTTTCACACACCCACTCTAGACAGTTTAGAGATGGCAATCAACCTGCAATGCATGTCTTTGGACTGGGGGAGGAAACCGGAGTACCCCTGGAGGAAACCCCCGAAGCATGGGGAGAACATGCAAACTCTCACGCAGGGCGGAGGCGGGAGACAAACCACCAAGCCCGGAGTTGCAAGACAAACGTGCGAACCACTAAGCCACTGTGCTCCCCCTCAAATGATCTTGACAGTGGCATGGCTGTTGGTGCCAGACGGGCTGGTTTGAGTATTTCAGAAATATCTGATCTCCTGGAATTTTCACACACAACATTCTCTAGAGTTTACACAGAATGACGAGAATAAAAAAAAAACATCCAGTGAGCAGCAGTTCTGAGGACAGAACCCAAAACTCAAAATGGTTTGAGCTGACAGGAGAGCTACGGCAACTCAAATACAGCCACTCTTTACATCCATGGTGAGGAGAAAAGCATCTCAGATGACACAAGATGTCAAACCTCGAGGCTACAACAGCAGTAGACCACATCGGGTTTCAATCCTGTCAGTCAAGAACAGGAACCTGAGGCAACATGGACAGATTGGAAAAAAAGACCACGTGATGTTTTTCTAATCGTCATCTGTCCAGTTTTGCTGTAGCATCAGATTCCTAGTATGCCATTAGGTTATAAAAAAAAAAAAAAAAAAAAAAAAAAAAAGGCACGCCACTTCTGACATGCACATACTGAATTTATACATCCTGCCATAAAAAGGACTTCCAAAATGATTACCTGGATGTTTATGATTTATTTAAAGTCTCTCCAATTCTGCCCTGGTTAACTCTAATGTGTGTCAGTGTGAGCAACAGCCTACGTAAACTCCTTGCAAACATTTAAAAAAAAAAAAGCTGACTGATTTAGAGCTTTTGTTGCAAACTGCACACACCGACTGTGTTTCTGTAACGGTGTGTGAAAACCAAAGCAGACCAAACCAGTTTTAGATCTATTTCACTGATGTCTGAGAAGTACTGCCTCCCTTTGCTGTATTATACTAACCTGAGCAACTCACACATGAGGGCATGTTATCAACCATCTGATCTCACTTGTCTACAGTTCTGAGGCTCTTAAGAAGGAAAAAAATGCACCTTGGTCACTTATACTGTAGGTTTCGGTATATGAGGAGTTCTGTATTATGATTATAATGCACACACAATGAGGAAACATGGAAGCTGAACATAAGCGATGTTGTTTTTAGGATGCCCATGTCGACTTCCCCTCACGACTCGAAAGAACGTAACACCTACGTAACGTCAAGTGGCAAGTGGCCACTTGCCAAACAAAGGGAAGAAGAGACAATGAGGAGGGGATTTTAAAATAGCAAGCACAAATATGAATGAAGTGATTTCCCTGGGTATTTGGACATTAGTTTGCTACACAGAACCCTGTTTTAATGCATCAAATTAAATATAATGGTTTCAAATGTTAAATATTTCAAGTGTTTTATTCGTCTGGGTCACAGCCAGATCCAGAAATTAAAATTGTGTCAGATCGCAACAATTTAGACATGAAGTCTGTTTTCATGTTGATTTGCCCCGGGGATATGACGAAGGCAAGTCAACAAGGGCATGTTAAAAACAGTACTGAAATAGGGCAAAATACTAATTCACGACTGAATATAAGATATCAACGATTTGGCTAGCTAGCACATAGCCTTTAAGTCTTCAATGCAGACTGTGTCATTTAGAACGACAGTGAAAACAAGGCAGAAACATCCGGAATATTTTCCTAAGATGTGATGGCTGATGAATAAGAAGACTCTGTAAACAAAACGACACTGTATTTACAATCAACTTGCCATATTGAAAAAGGTCAAGACTATGTTATTAACTCAGAGATGTTTGTATCCATAACATCAGAAGTCGAAATTTTCAGACAAAATAAGCTGTTCATATATGAGATCGCCTTCTCCTCATGAATCTGAATCAAAATGCAACATTTACAATGCTGTGAAAAAGCCCCCGTCCTGATTTCTTCTGTTTTTGTGTACATCTCATACTAAATTGTTTCAGAAATTAATACAAAATCTACGATAAAACAAAGGCAACCTGATTGAACACAAAATACAGTTTAAATGATAATGTTATTTATTGAAGCGAAAAAGTTATCCAATACCAACTGGACCTGTGTGAAAATGTATTTGCCCCCATAGTTACTAATTCCCCAAATCTATGAAACTGCATTCATAATGGGGTTCAGCTGGACTAGACACAACCAGGGCTGAATGCTGCAAACTCTGTTCAATCAAATGAACACTTAAATAGAACTTTTTTCAAGTTGGTTAAAAGGTCTTACCCAGTAACACACTATGCCAAAGTTGAAAGAAATTCCAGAAATGATGAGGAAGAAGGTGACTGAAATAAATCAGTCTGGGAAGGGAAGGGTTACAAAGCTATTTCAAAGGCTCTGGGACTCCAAAGAACCACAGTGAGAGCCATTATGTCCAAATGAAAAAACTCGGCACAGTAGTGAACTCTCCCAGAAGTGGCAGACCTTCCAAAATTCCTCCAAGGTCACATGGGTGACAGGTGTTAGATAACTGAAGCTTATTAAAAATAAATAAATAAATAAAAACTAAATAGTGTGTTTACTCAGGTTGCCTTTGTTTTATGTTGTATTTTGTTTGAAGATCTAAAACTATTTAGTATACGATATACACAAAAACAGAAGAAATCAAATACTTTTTCACAACACTGTATATTGATGGCATTGTAACACAATGTGATGTAATCATAAACCACTAACACCACTGCTTTAGTTAAAGTCCCAGTGAAGTGCCTTGAAACGGCGCAGTGTTATTCACAGCTTTATTCGATGTGTTGACGTAATTTCCACTGAAAAAGGAAGTCAGGGCAGGCCATATCGAGTGGCTCCGCCCCCTTTTTAAATACACAACCCGGGCTAATCTGTACTTGACAGTTAGTACCATGGATTTTTATAAAGTCTGGGATAGGACACTTCAGATTCTAGAGAGCATTTGATTAGACAGAAAATCTGATTAGAAACTGAAGTGCAGAATGATGTCATAAAAATTGTTGATCCATAGTGGTGGTAGAGAGAGACTGTACATTTTGAATGCATAGATCTTCTAAATGTGAATTCTGTCATTGTTTTGGAGCACACTAGCTTATAGATAACCTTAAGGCGAACATATTCATACTAAAAGTCACAAAACTTCCATTTTGATTTCATGGGGCCTTTAACATCAACAAATCCTAAAATAAGTGCATATATACTAGCATAAATTAAATTGCAGCATGTTAGAGGAAATTATACCTCTAACATATATACTAGAATCTGACTGGTCAGAAGGTGTGCATTATTTAGCTCTTTCAGTCGTGGTTATGCGTGTTCCCTTTTCTAAGTAAAATGACAGGCTGTGGTTCGTGTGTGTGTGTGTGTGTGTGTGTGTGTGTGTGTACTACCTGTTGAGCACAGAATACAGGGCTTTGGCTGCGACAATGAGATCCAGTACCAGCTGCAGTTCTTGATTAGGCACTTTCGTGGCTCTGTGCCCATCGTATGTGTTGACACGCCATCGACTCTGAATACCCATCTGCAGCGAGTGAGCCACAGCGCGCAGCTTCCCTGCTACACTGCACAGGCTCTCCTCAGCCAGACCATAGGTCTGCAAACACACAGATTATTTTCAGTTTACAAGTAAGAATTATGTTCAGTTTACAACCACTGATGTCACATTACATTTAATATATACAGTCCTGTGAAAAAGAATTTGGCCCATCCTGATTTCTTCTGTTTTTGTGTATATCATACTAAATTGGTTCAGAAATGAAAACAAAATCTAAGATAAAACAAAGGCAACCTGAGTAAACACAAAATACAGTTTTTAAATGATAATGTTATATATGGAAGCAAAAAAGTTATCCAATACCAACATGTGAAAATGTATTTGCCCCCATAGTTACTAATTCCCCAAATCTATGAAACTGCATTCATAATGGGGTTCAGCTGGATTAGATACAACAAGACCTGATTACTGCAAACCCTGTTCAATCAAATCTACACTTAAATAGAACTTTTTCAACAGCATGAAGTTGGTTAAAAGGTCTCCAATATTCCTCCAAGAGCAAAGCAACTACTCATGCAGGAAGTAAAATAGAGGCAAGGACAACATCAAAGGACCTACTGGCCTCTCTTGCATCAATAAAGGTCACTGTTCATGACTCCACTATCAGAAAGACACTGGGCAAAAATGGCATCCATGGAAGAGTGGCGAGGTGAAAACCACTGCTAACCCAGAAGAACATTAAGGCTTGTCTGAATTTTGCCAAAACACACCTTGATGATCCTCAAACCTTTTGGGAGAATGTTCTGTGGATTGATGAGTCGAAAGTGGAACTGTTTGGAAGACAGGGGTCCCGTTACATCTGGCGTAAACCAAACACCGAATTCCACAAAAAGAACATCATACCTACGGTCAAGCATGGTGGTGGAGGTGTGATGGTGTGGGGATGCTTTGGTGCTTCAGGGCCTGGGCAACCTGCAATAATTGAGGGAAACATGAATTCTGCTTTCTGCCAGAAAATCCTGAAGGAGAATGTCCGGTCTTCAGTCCGTAAGTTGAAACTCAAGTGCAACTGGATTATGCAATAAAACAATGATCCAAAGCATAGGAGTAAGTCCACCCTGAACGGCTCAAAAAAAGCAAAATTAAAGTTTTGGAGTGGCCTAGTCAAAGTCCTGACCAACCAATTCAGATGCTGTGGCAGGACCATAAACGGGCAGTTCATGCTCGAAAACCCTCCAGTGTGGCTGAACTAAAGCAGTTCTGTAAAGAAAAGTGGGCCAAGATTCCACCACAGTGTTGTGAAAGACTGATTTCCAGTTATCTGAAGTCTTTGTTTACAGCTAAAGGTGGCACAACCCGATTTTAAGTTTAAGGGGGCAATTAGTTTTTCACATGGGTGACAGGTGTTGGATAGCTGTTACTTCAATAAATAAATAAATAAATAAATAAAAACTAAATAGTGTGTTTACTCAGGTTGCCTTTGTTTTATGTTGTATTTCGTTTGAAGATCTAAAACTATTTAGTATGAGATATACACAAAAACAGAAGAAATCAGGATGGGGGCAAATACTTTTTCACAGCACTGTAGACATTAATCTCAGCCTCAGACCCTCCACTCACAGGCCACAGCGAGTCTGATATGTTTTGTACACTTTTCTGCATACAAGCTTCAGAATGGTGAAGGCTCCGATCTGATTGGCTCCCTGCGTTTCCAAGTTCTTTAAGCAGAAAAACAAACTTCTTAACAAAATGATACGATCATTGCATGATACATTGAATTGATTGAAATGTTTTGTGTGAAGATGTTAGTGATGAGGAAAGTTTTTTTAAATTTTTTTTATGTATTTCTTTAAGGCAAACTTTTTGGGATGCTCAGTTTCTGTTTTGACCAGGAATTTTCATTTTGGTGAATCACCGAGTCTTACCAAACTCTCTACAGAATGCTAGAGGTCTGGCATGTGAGACTGTGCACATGGGCAGAAACATTACTTTCAACATATGCACATACATTCACTGGCCACTTTAATAGGAACACCTGTACACCTGCTCATTACATGCAATTATCCAACCAGCCAATCACGTGGCAGCAGCGCAATGCATACAATCATGCAGATACAGGTCAAGAGATTCTGTTGGCATGCAGACTGGTTCAAGCTGACAGCAAACTCAAATAACCACTCTTTACAGTCGTAAAGAGAAAAGCATCTCGGAATGCACGAAACCATAAGGCGGATGGTCTAAAAGATCACATCATCACAGTCACTCTCAGCCAAGAACAGGAATGTGGTGGCTCAGTGGTTAAGATGTTGGACTACTTATCAGAAGGTCGTGAGTTCAAAAAAGCCTTTGAGCAAGGTGCTTAACCCTCAACTGCTCACTTTTATAAATGTGATAAATGTAAGTCGCTCTGGATAAGGGCGTCTGCCAAATGCTGTAAATGTAAATGAATGTGAGGCTACAGTGGGCTCTAGTTCACCAAAACTGGACAGTGAAGATCACCTGGTCTTTTCCCAATCTTCAGCTGTCCAGTTTCAGTTGCAGAACTGGACGTTTTTTTTTGTTTTTCGCACCATTCTGTGTAAACTCTTGAGACTGTTGTGAGTGAAAATCCCAGGAGATCAGCAGTTTCTGAAACCACCACACCACGCCAAGTCACTGAGTTCACATTCTTTCCCTTTTTGATGCTTGATGTGAAGATTAACTGAAGCTCTTGACCTGTACCTGCATGATTTTATGCATTTATGCACTTAACACTTAAAACAGTACGATTATACAAAGTAATTTACAATAATGACAGGACACAATCCATGATTCTTGCTGATGAGTTGAGGGTTACGGGACTTGCAGTGGCTCTCTGGAGATCATGAGATGTCATCTAACAACCTTCTATTCACTAGCTAAGAACCTTATCCACTGAGTTACCACAGCCATGGTTTTAATCTGGATTCATGTTGATGCAGTCAACCCAATGTCTATCTGTCTGTCTGTCTGTCTGTTTCTCTTTCTCTCTCTCTCTCTCTCTCTCTCTCTCTCTCTCTCTGATTAGAAGTGTGATCTCAAATTCGGACTCTTTTAATAACACTTACTCACTCATGCCTAAATAAAGAGTTGACAATTCACTGCCTAAAATAGAAAAAAAAAATGCTTCTGTTGCTGAGCAGAAAAGCTGATTAGAGTTACCCAGACATTTATCTCATACAGACTCCAAACCCAAACATGGTTTTGGGATTTTTTTTTCTTTTCTTTATGCAGTCATGTCCATAAGTATTTGGACAGTGACAAGTGATTTTGCCAGGACTTTTGGTGTTGCTGAGCTTGCCAGTGCTTTCCTTCTTTTTAAGAATGTGCCAAGTTGTTGATTTGACCAATCCTAAAGTTTCTGCTATCTCTCCGATAGGTCTGTTTTTGTTTTTGGTTTTTTTCAGCCTAATGATGGCCTTCTTCACTTGCACTGACACCTCCTTGAACCGCACATTGAGAGTTCCCATGAACAACTACCAAATGCAAATTCAACATTAGGAATCATCTCCAGACTCCTCATGAAATAATGAGGAAACAGGCCACACCTGGCCATGAAACTGCTTATCAGTCAATTGTCCAATTACTTTTGAGCCTGTGAATATGGAGGGACTGCAAAAAAAAATGGCTGTAATTCTTAAAAGTTAATGCAATATGTTTGTTATAGGCCTTGAATTAAAGCTGAAAGTCTACACTTCAATCACATCTTGCTTCATTTCAAATCCATTGTGGTGGTGTACAGAGGCAATATGATGAATATTGTGTCACTGCCAAAATACTTAAGGACCCAACTGTACTTCATGTACACATTTGTGTACAGTATGCAAGTAAAATCAGTACATCAGTCCAAGTGTGTTTGTTCTCAGGGAGGTTTCTGGAGGCCTCTAGGTGCAAATATCAGCAGTGACTTTGCATACATAATGCACATGTAAATGTAATCAAACATGCACGCACACACACACACACACACACACACACACACACACACACACACACACACACACAGCAGAGGTAGTAAGAAGTACCAGAGTGCAGAGTTTCTCCACAGCATCCAGGATGAGCTCCTGGTGTCCGATCTTGTGCACTCCGAGCTGTTCGAGCTGCTGTGGGGATAACTGCAGCAGATCCCCGCCACACAATCGCCACTGTTCAAATGTATACTGCTGCAGAGATGCATCCAAACCTGCACACAGCAC
>CM042543.1:6983259-7110759 GCA_023630585.1 Cranoglanis bouderius
TTCACACAAAGGTTTCTTTTCTCCCCCCCCAGCACTTTACAAAACAACATTATGCCTGTGTTTCATTCTATTTATTATTCCTACAGTAAAACATGAAACTTTGTTTTGTTTTTGCTGTTATTCGATGTCTATATTGGCTGGTTCATATGACACCGCCCCCTAGTGGACATACTCACATTACCTGCAAGATTTTGGACATTTAATTAGTATGAATGGAGCTAGTGAGTGTTGTAAAAGTCCTGAGCATACCTGTGATTTAAAAAAAAAGAAGCATAAAACAACTGATTACGGTAACAATATCATATCATCATATAACTCAGCTCTGTTACGCACCTAGCACTCTTTAATAAATTGTAAAAATTGTTAGTGTTGGCTAATTGTTGAGGACTAGAACACTTCCGGATGGTAGCAGAAACTATGCTTAGCTTGACCGCATCACACCACCCTGTCGTTGATTATTTTCCTATAACAACACACCCCGAAAGTGTTTTATTCCTTATATACATAAATACATATGTTAGAAGGTTCAAGGGCCTTTGATTTCTGCATGGACTGACAGATTTCTTTTTTCCCCCCACGTTAATTTAATAAATTTAAAAATCATTACTTCACAACAATCATTACTGTTCATTCAGGCTATAACTGTACCTGTAAAGACACTAATCTGTATTATATCACAATAGCATGCCTATTTCATTGTCCATATTGTTATTATGGACAATCATATAATGATTATGCAATCACTATGCATTTTATTTGCGAGGAGATGACCTGCCTCAATACTCAGCCTTTTTCGGTGGCAATTGTGCTACTAATGGCTTCTACACACTACACGACTTTCAAAGACGTCGGGTTGTGGGACAGTTCATATTACACAACTGTCTGTCTTGTCATGGAAGTCGTAGGTTTTTCAAATTACGCGAGCAACCGGCGACAGAGGTGAACACATTACAAAACATTTCACTATTGACGAATCCCCGACGACTCTGCCTGGACTCCACTGGCAGGAGTGCATGCGAGAAGTGATACGAGAATTACACAAGATCACGCGTGAGTAGGCGTTCTCGTGCTTGTCCGGTACACTTTGTTTGTCTGATGATTTGCAGCGAAAGGTCAAAGAAGAAGATGAGGAGGGAATGGATTGGGAGACGCCGGCAGCAAGGATTGTCTGTTCTGCAGAGAGACTTGGAGGTAAATAAGAAATGATGCAATGAACTCAGGTAACTGCCTGCTGGTGTTTGTTGTTTCTAATGATTTAAATTATTGGAAGAAATGACATGAATGCAGTAAGAATACATCTGTTGCACGTACATCAGGACTCCTCCGACCGAAACTTCTCGGGCCGGGCTCTGTTTCCTGCTCTCTCATTGGCTGTAGATCAACGCTGCAGTTATATTCAGTCAAAACACATTTTACATTAAATGATTTGGAATCGCAGACAGGTCCAGATATTTAACATGCTAGATATCTCGTAGACATCAGCGACGCGTCTGCGCTTCTCTCAGATCCCGTCTTTTATAATTCATACACTGCGTTCGTCGCTCACGGGAGCGAGCTCTTATTTCGGGCTTTTGTCGGCAATCTCCACAAAACCGTCGGCGAGTGAAAATCGGGCCTAAAATCGTGTAATGTAAACTCGGCACAAGAAAAAGACTGACTCATTCAGAATTTTCATTCATTTTCTGTATTTTAATGTTTTTTTTTTTCCAAAAACGATGCCATACACTACAGGTGTAAACCTCAGGCTTCCAAACAATACGATACGATTTTGATTCTTAAGGCAACAATTCGATATTTTTGACAATACCACTGAATCTCCTACAATATACGGTATAATAAATGATGCGATTACAATTCATATGGTAACAACTCGATATTTGATGATACCACTGAATCTACTATGATATAATACGATAGAATTCGATTTAACAGCCTCCGATTGATACGTGACCAACTTTAATTATAATCTAGGGTAGGCTTACTGTTAATTTGTGAATGATGAGGACACAGAGATGGACTATTTTAAATCACCTGCTAACCTATTTACACTTATCAGTTTAAAAGTATGAATTATTTTTAACACATTATATATCCTTTTTTCAATAACAATCATTGTATAGTCAGTTATAATCAATAATATCCTAACTATGATTGTAAATTGCCTTTTAAAATGATGCATCGATCCAAATCGTCTGATCCTTACACCACTAACATACACCGGCATTTTATCTACACATCACGTTGGAGCTATAATCACTGACTGTAGCTCATCTGTACCTCTCGGCTCTGTGAAAGATCGATTTTGTTATAGCTGTTTTTCCAAATCCCACTGACTTGTAACTGATTTTGAGCCTGTTTAATCTATTGTCAAAATAAATGCACTGACTCAAGTATTTATACACGCTAATGAGGCACAGTCAAATAAATTAACTAGAGCAGGTCAACTGGGATGCAGACTTTGGAGCTTACTAATGAAGATAACTGCTGAATCTCTGAAATACATTCAGGTCCGTAGGTATTTGGACAGTGGTACAGTTTTCTTAATTTTGCTTCTGTACATCAACACAATGGATTTGAAATGAAGCAATCAAGGTGTGATTGAAGTCTAGACTTTCAGCTTTAATTCAAGGGGTTTAACAAAAATATTGCATTAACCATTTAGAAATTACAGCCATTTTTTACAGAGTCCCTCCATTTTCACTGGCTCAAAGTAATTAGACAAACTAACAGTCATAAATATTAGGATTATTTTAATACTTGGATGCAAATCCTTTGCAGTCAATGACTGCCTGAAATCTGGAAAGCATAGGCATTACCAAATGCTGAGTTTCCTCCCTTGAGACGCTTTGCCAGGTCTTTACTACAGCCGCCTTCAGTTGTTGCTTGTTTGTGGGTCTTCCTGCCTTCAGTTTTGTCTTCTGTAAGTGAAAAGCAGGCTCAATTGGGTTGAGGTCAGGTGACTGACTCGGCCATTTAAGAAGATTCCATTTCTTTGTCGTAAGAAGCTCTTGGGTTTCATTTGTGGTACGTTTTTGGTCATTATCCATCTGTACTGTGAAGCACCGTCCTGTCAGTTTTGCAGAATTTGCCTGAATCTGAGCAGAAAGTATAGTTTTATACACTTTCTGTTCTTTCTTAATTCTTTCTGTTACTTCTATCAGCAGTCACATCATCAATAAACACCAGTGACCCAGTTCCATTAGCAGCCATACATGTCCATTCCATAACACTTCCTCCATATGTCTGACAGATGATGTGGTATGCATTGGATCATGAGCCCTTCCTTTCCTTTTCCATGCTCTTCTCTTTCCATCATTCTGGTGCAAGTTAATCTGTCCAAAGAGTCTTGTACCAGAACTGGTCAAGCCTTTTTCAGAGTTTTTTTTTTATTTTTTAGCAAAGTCTAATCAGTCCTTTTTGTTCTTGAGTGTTACCAGAAGTTTGCATCTTGAGGTAAACCGTCTGCATTTACATTCATGAAGACGTCTTTTGATTTGGCGTCATCAAGGCGTCTCCTTGACAATGATACGCCTACCTCCTCCCGAGTGTTCTTGACTTGGCTAGATGCTGGGAAGGGGTTTTTCTTCAACAAGGAAATTCTGCCATCATCCACTTTAGTTGTGTTCGGTGGCCTTCCAGGCCTTTTGGTGTTGCTGAGCTCGTCAGTGCATTCCTTCTTTTTAAGAGCGTACCACATTGTTGATTTGGCCACTCATAAAGGTTCTGCTATCCCTCTGATATGTCGGTTTTGGGGGGATGGGGTGGGGGGCTATTCAGCCTCCTTCGGGGGACTATTCAGCCTCCTTCACTTGCTTCGTCACCTCTTTGGACCACATTTTGAGAGTTCCCATGAAAAGCTACTAAATGCAAATTCAACACTTGGAATCAACTCCAGACCTTTTATCTCCTTAATGTGTCAGGAAGAAGGCCACACCTGGCCATGAAAGATGGCTTGTCATTCCTAAAAGTTTAATGCAATATTTTTGTTAAACCCCCTGAATTAAAGCTGAAAAGTCTACACTTCAACCACATCTTCATTGCTTCATTTCAAATCCACAGCTGTGGAGGCAAAATTAGGAAAATGGTGTCACTGCCAAATACTTATGGACCTGACTGTATTTACAATGTAGGTTGTTTTAAGATGTTTTCACACAAATAAGCATGAAAATAAAAGCACTATTATATAATTATATATAAAAGCATTATTAGTAGTATTAGTATTAGTAGTATGATCCAGGAGTAACAATGTGCTTCTCCTTGTAAATATGGAGGCATAATATGACTGTTTTTGGGTAATTATACACATTAATGAGACGCATTTAAATAAATGAACTGCTGACTTAGACTCAGCTGCTGTAATATTTAAGCTGTATGATGCAATGCAATAAACAAGGATTTCTGTTTTATAGTAAATAAACTATATAGCCTAACAGAGACCTTTTTTCCACCCAGGAATCAAGAAGGCTTGCAAAAAAGTTTCTGCACTCCACTGTGGATATACTGATATACTGATATACTAATGGCATGGTACTATCATGTCTCCTAAAGTAAAATAAAACATGTTAGACGTCTAGTCACATTCTTGTAGGTGTAATGCACTGAAAGTAGTTTGGGCCAGTTGATACTCGCAGTGAGTGTAGAGCCTGCGGCCAACTCCCAGCTGTGTGTGTGTGCGCGTGTGTGTGTGTGTGTGTGTGTATTTCGTAAACAGAGAAAGGAAATGATATAAGGTACTAGGTATTTTCTGACTAGGTTTTGCACTTTGCGTGCGTGTGTACGTGTGTGTGTGTGTGTGTATTTACACTTATAAAACATGTTATATAAAACATGATCACACACTCGTTCACTTCCTCATTCCTGCTCTCCGCCATCCCGGGGGATTGAGCTCCGTTTCTCTTTTATTTATTCCTCGACTCACATACAGTATCAGCTCCAATACCCGATACACAAAGTCACCTGTGTTTAAATAATAAAGCCGGAGTTTACCTCTGAGCCAGGCGCTGACTCTCTCGGTGCTCCAGGACGTTATAGGCTCCATGAGCGGAGTCTGAGAAGCGTTTAATCCCGTCCCAAACCCGGAGTGTTGAGCAGGACCTCTCCCGTTGTACAAACGTCGGAAAACAGTTGGTTCCTAACAGAAACACGCCCACCACCAGGTAGACCACGCCCACTTTCAGGTAAGCGGCCCCGAAGAGCCAATAGCGTGCGGCCCGAGCCGTGATTGCGAACTCTTTGATCTCGCCCATTTTTAAACGTCTGTTTACTCAACACTATATTAAACTATATTTAAAAACCGATATATATGTATACAGCTCAGCTTTTGCTAATTTTAATGCTAATTTCATTTATTTAAATATCTCATTAACATGAAACATTTTAGCAATAGATAATAATAATGTTTTTATGTGTAGTTGTGTAATTCTCAGTGGCCGCTCATCCCAACCATTTGTACAACTCCATACATTTTAAATTCTGTTGAAATACTGCCCTGCCGAAAAAGAAAAAAAAAACAATAGAAACCGTCACAGAAATTCGAATGGTTGCCACTACAAATACCACCAGTATTTACAGTGGTAGCTCAGTGGTTAAGATGTCGGGCTACTGATTGGATGGTCGTGAGTTCAAACACCACTACCACCAAGCTGCCACTGTTGGGCCCTTGAGCAAGGCCCTTAACCCTCAATTGTATAAATGAGATAAATGTAAGGCCTCTGGATAAGGGTGTCTGCCAACTGTCGTAAATGAACCATCACTAACCATTAAAACCATTATTGGTTCTTAATGTTATCCACTAGACATGCCACCAATAGAAGGCAACAGATTACCAGTAGAGACCCACAGGGACCATTACAGTTTCCATTAAAACCAATACAGTTTACATTATAACCATTAAAACCACTACAACTTCTATGAGGGTTTTTATTGGTTTTTTTTCTTTTTTCTTTTAGCAGGTTAATTACCTCTTTTGACTCACCAACAACTTTATTTTTTTAAAATGGACACTTAAATATTCCATAGGCAGTGGTGGCTCAATGGTTAAGGCTCTGGGTTACTGATCAGAAGGTCGAAAAGAAAACACTTTCGCTGTGCTGTAATGTATATGGCTTCTTCTTCTTCTTCAAGCTAGCCAGCTAACTGTGAGGACTGATGTATATTTTCCTCCAAACTGTATAACCTTTTTAATTTAACAAGCAAATATGTCTGTATGTTGAAGTAAAGTTATGTAATAGCTGTTTTTTTCCAAATCCCACTGACTCTTAACTGATTTTGACTGTGTTTAATGTTTTCTCAAAATAAATGCTTTTGATCTTGCTAATAAAGATAACTGCTGACTCAGTCGCTAAAACACTGTTGTAACAGGTTTTAACACAAATAGAGAAACTTGAAAATGAATAGTGCTTTTTTTTATTATTATGATTGTTCTTATGCATATGCTTATTATCTGAGAATACTTTTTTTAGTCAGATTTCCTTCTTATTTATCCTCTTATTTACATTCCCACACTCTTACACAAAAGGTTCATTAAGGGGTCTTTGCTAACCATAAGTGAAACTGATATTTATGGGGTTTGTTTGGGAAGCCAGTACATTGCAGGGCACCATGCACATACACACACTCATTTACACCTAGGGGCAATTTAGACTAGTCAATCCACCTACATGCCTGTTTTTGGGAGGTGAGAGGAAATTGGAGAACATGAAGGAAACCCAAACAGACACAGGGGGAACACGTGAAATTCCACACAGACAGCAATGTGAGCTCAGGTTCAAACTAGAGATCCTGGAGCTGTGAGGCAGCAACACAGTTGCAGTACTATACAATCTTAGAGTTCAGTTGTTTCATGTGTCTGTGTCTATTATGATTATACCTGTGTTACAGATCTGGAAGGAAGGAAGCAGGATGCACTCGCAGGGGAATGTTGTCAGTTTATTAGGAACATACAAAATAAAATAGAACCTTCAAAAGAAATGGGACAGTCTAACAAAAATCCAAACATAAACTAGGCAATGTTCCAGAAAACAGGGCAGGTATTCCAAACAGCTAGTCAATAATCCAAACACTTACAGGGCAAAAATCCAGGAAGTCATGAGACAATAATCCAAGGTCGAGGAAAAGCAAGGAAAAACAGATATGGAGGAATATTCCAAGAAGTCATGAGGCATAAATCCAAGAACCAGGGAACGCCTGGTAAACAAAAACATAGGGAAAAAACTACGATTCTTTAGCTTCGTCGCTACTTATCATTAACATCATTACTTTCAGTTACATTTAGCTACACATAGTTATCAAGAATCACTTTCCGTGACATTGCGTTACATATGGTTAATACTCTGCCACGAAGTGGACACAGACAGGGGCTTAAGTAACACGGGTAATTCAAAGCAAACAAGATCAAAACACACAACACCTGGAAATAATAATCAGACAATAACGGGAGAACCAATGACAGAACATGGGAGGAAACATGACGTGACACAAACCCAACGGACCAATAAGGAAGCGGGGGCAGAGACATGACGTAAACCAAACACAAACGAGCACATGGCAAAGTAAACAAAACCAGAGTACATGAATGAGTCTGGAGATTTATGAATTGTGCTGGAATGCGCTCAGTGGAATGCGGAAGAGGGAGATGCTAACAGAGCCCCCCCCCCAAAACGCGTGCCTCCAGAAGCGCCGAAAGTTTTGACTGTTCTGGCAGACCCGGGCCCCTGGAAAACTGGAAAACTGGACAGAGGATAGGACAGAGAACTGGATAGAACACTGGATAGAGAACTGGACTGGAGACTGAACTAGAACTAGAATCATCCAAAAAATCAAAAATCTGAGCCGGAACAGAACCGAAAGGCTGACTCAAAGCTAAATTGGGAGCAGAACTGAAAATCAAATCAGAACCTGAGCTGTAAATTGAAGTGGAACCAGGGCTGGAAATTAAAGTGGAGACGGGGATGGAAACAGAGCTGGAAGTTAAAGTGGAGACGGGGTTGGAAACAGAGCTGGAAGTTAAAGTGGAGATGGGGCTGGAAACAGAGCTGGAAGTTAAAGTGGAGTGGGGCTGGAAACAGAGCTGGAAGTTAAAGTGGAGACAGGGCTGGAGACAGGGTTGGAAACAGAGATGGAAATTAAAGTGGAGACAGGGCTGGAGACAGGGTTGGAAACAGAGATGGAAATTAAAGTGGAGACAGCGCTGGAGACAGGGCTGGAAACAGAGCTGGAAATTAAAGTGGAGACAGGGCTGGAAACAGAGCTGGAAATTAAAGTGGAGACAGGGCTGGAGACAGGGTTGGAAATTAAAGTGGAGACAGGGCTGGAAACAGAGCTGGAAATTAAAGTGGAGACAGGGCTGGAGACAGGGCTGGAAACAGAGCTGGAAATTAAAGTGGAGACAGGGCTGGAAACAGAGCTGGAAGTTAAAGTGGAGACAGGGTTGGAAACAGAGCTGGAAGTTAAAGTGGAGACAGGGCTGTAAACAGAGCTGGAAATTAAAGTGGAGACGGGGCTGGAAACAGAGCTGGAAGTTAAAGTGGAGATGGGGCTGGAAACAGAGCTGGAAGTTAAAGTGGAGTGGGGCTGGAAACAGAGCTGGAAGTTAAAGTGGAGATGGGGCTGGAAACAGAGCTGGAAATTAAAGTGGAGACAGGGCTGGAGACAGGGTTGGAAACAGAGCTGGAAATTAAAGTGGAGACAGCGCTGGAGACAGGGCTGGAAACAGAGCTGGAAATTAAAGTGGAGACAGGGCTGGAAACAGAGCTGGAAATTAAAGTGGAGACAGGGCTGGAGACAGGGTTGGAAATTAAAGTGGAGACAGGGCTGGAAACAGAGCTGGAAATTAAAGTGGAGACAGGGCTGGAGACAGGGTTGGAAATTAAAGTGGAGACAGGGCTGGAAACAGAGCTGGAAGTTAAAGTGGAGACAGGGTTGGAAACAGAGCTGGAAATTAAAGTGGAGACAGGGCTGGAGACAGGGTTGGAAACAGAGCTGGAAATTAAAGTGGAGACAGCGCTGGAGACAGGGCTGGAAACAGAGCTGCTGGAAATTAAAGTGGAGACAGGGCTGGAAACAGAGCTGGAAATTAAAGTGGAGACAGGGCTGGAGACAGGGTTGGAAATTAAAGTGGAGACAGGGATGGAAACAGAGCTGGAAATTAAAGTGGAGACAGGGCTGGAGACAGGGCTGGAAACAGAGCTGGAAATTAAAGTGGAGACAGGGCTGGAAACAGAGCTGGAAATTAAAGTGGAGACAGGGCTGGAGACAGGGCTGGAAACAGAGCTGGAAATTAAAGAGGAGACGGGGCTAGAGACAGGGCCGGAAACAGAGCTGGAAATTAAAGTGGAGACAGGGCTGGAAACAGAGCTGGAGACAGGGCTGGAGACAGGGTTGGAGACAGAGCTGGAAATTAAAGTGGAGACAGGGGTGGAGACAGGGCTGGAAACAGAACTGGAAATTGAAGTGGAGACAGGGCTGGAGACAGGGCTGGAAACAGAGCTGGAAATTAAAGTGGAGACAGGGATGGAAACAGAGCTGGAAATTAAAGTGGAGACAGGGCTGGAAACAGAGCTGGAAATTAAAGTGGAGACAGGGCTGGAAACAGAGCTGGAAATTAAAGTGGAGACAGGGCTGGAGACAGGGCTGGAAACAGAGATGGAGACAGGGTTGGAGACAGGGCTAGGAAGGTAGGAGGAGACAGAGGAGGAGACAGAGGCTAGGGACAGCACCATCAACAAAATCTAAAACGGAGCAGGGAACGGAGCAGGGAATGGAGCTGGCAATTAACTCAGCAACCGAACTGAGAATTAATGCAAAAACAGTACTAGAAATTAAATATAAAACCGAGCTGGAGACTAAATCCAGAATGGAGATGGAAACTGGGTCGGAAAGTGGGTTGGAAACTGGACTAGGAACAGGGTTGGAACCGGGACCGGGAACGGGACCGGGAACTGGACTGGGAACCGGACTGGGAACTGGCTTTGGGCATAGGCTGAGGCATGGACTGGGAACAGGACTGGGAACAGGACCGGAAACTGGACTGGGAACTGGATTTGAAACTGGCCTTGGAATAGGGCAGAAACCTGGACATGGAGTTGGACATGGACTAGGAATAGGGCAGGAACCTGGACATGGACTTGGACATGGACTAGGAATAGGGCAGAAACCTGGACATGGACTAGGAATAGGGCAGGAACCTGGACATGGACTAGGACTAGGGCAGGAACCTGGACATGGACTTGGACATGGACTAGGAATAGGGCAGGAACCTGGACATGGACTTGGACATGGACTAGGAATAGGGCAGGAACCTGGACATGAACTTGCACTTCATTTTGCACTAAAACATGGGCTAGAACTTGGAGAGGAGGTCATCCTGTGGACCTCAGACATGGACTGGGCTAGAGAAGAGGTCATCCCATGGACCTCTGACATGAGCAGGACAGGCGAGGAGGTTTCCTTGTGAACTTCTGGCCGGATCGTGGCCTGGGTGGAGGTCTCCTCGTGGGCCTCCGATATGAGCAGGACAGGAGAGGAGGTTTTCTCTTGAACCTCTGGCAGGAATGTGGCTTTGGCGGAGGTCTCCTCGTGGACCTCCGGCATGAACAGGACTGGAGCGGAGCACCCCACTTGGGTCTCCGACAGGGACAGGACAGGAACGGGGGTCTCTTCATGGACCTCCAAGAGTAGCTCAGCTGAAGGGACCTCCTGCTGGGTCTCTGGCTGGAGCTCGGGGCTGGAGGTTGCCACGTTTACCTCCAGGAGCAGCTCCATTGAGGAGACCTCCTGCTGGGCCTCCTGCTGGAGATCGGGGCTGGAGGTTGCCATGTTAACCTCCAGGAGCAGCTCCATTGAGGAGACCTCCTGCTGGGCCTCCTGCTGGAGCTTGGGGCTGGAGGTTGCCTCGTTAACCTTCAGGAGCAGCTCCGTGGAGGAGACCTCCTGCTGGGCCTCCTGCTGGAGCTCAGGGCTGGAGGTTGCCTCGTTAACCTCCAGGAGCAGCTCTGTTGAGGAGACCTCCTTCTGGGTCTCCTGCTGGAGCTTGGGGCTGGAGGTTGCCTCGTTAACCTCCAGGTGCAGCTCCGTTGAGGAGACCTCCTGCTGGGTCTCCGGCTGGAGCTCTGAGGGTGCACGCCTGTGGAGCCATCTGTGCACCTGCCAGCTGCCCTTGAAACAGGCTTGTGAGCAGAAGTAGCTACTCCTTCTTCCCTGTTTCCTGCAGGTGGGGCACTGCAGGATGGCTGGTCAGGTGCATCCTTCGGTGGCACACTCCAGGGTCAGGAGTTGAGAGGTGCAGGCTGCCATGTTAGCCTGCTCCCTCTCATAAAAGTCCAGGAATGGCTGGCAGGGTCCGTCACCCAGACGGTCCTTCCCCAAAAAGCTCCTGAGGTCAGGTTGGAAGTCTGGGCTCCCGAACACCTGGACCAGTAGATCCACAAAGCCTGAAACTGTCTTGAGCTTCGTGGATCCACTGGCGAGGTGAAGCTCCGCCCATTGGCGAGCAGAGCCGACCAAACGAGAGAGGAGGAACCCCAACCACTGTTCTTCGTCAGGCTTGTAAAAAACATTGCGGCCAAGTGGCAAAGCCGTCGTAGGCATTGGGGGGGATAAACGAAGGTCCATTGAGGAAAAAAAATTGAATTGTAGGCAGGCATTTTAAATGTGGCGTGGCGTGCCCTCACTTTCCCCGCTGCATACATTTTTTGGGCGGAGTATTCTGTTACAGATCTGGAAGGAAGGAAGCAGGATGCACTCGCAGGGGAAAGTTGTCAGTTTATTAGGAACATACAAAATAAAATAGAATCTTCAAAAGAAATGGGACAGTCTAACAAAAATCCAAACATAAACTAGGCAATGTTCCAGAAAACAGGGCAGGTATTCCAAACAGGCTAGTCAATAATCCAAACAGTTACAGGGCAAAAATCCAGGAAGTCATGAGACAATAATCCAAGGTTGAGGAAAAGTGAGGAAAAACGAAGACATGGAGGAATATTCCAAGAAGTCATGAGGCATAAATCCAAGAACCAGGGAACGCCTGGTAAACAAAAACATGGGGAAAAAACTACGATTCTTTAGCTTCGTCGCTACTTATAATTATCATCATTAACGTCATTACTTTCAGTTACATTTAGCTACACATAGTTATCAAGAATCACTTTCCGTGACATTGCGTTACATATGGTTAATACTCTGCCACGAAGTGGACACAGACAGGGGCTTAAGTAACACGGGTAATTCAAAGCAAACAAGATCAAAACACACAACACCTGGAAATAATAATCAGACAATAATGGGAGAACCAATGACAGAACATGGGAGGAAACATGACGTGACACAAACTCAACGGACCAATAAGGAAGCGGGGGCAGAGACATGACGTAAACCAAAAACAAATGAGCACATGGCAAAGTAAACAAAACCAGAGTACATGTACATGAATGAGTCCGGAGATTTTTTATGAATCGCACTGGAATGCGCTCAGTGGAATGCGGAACTGCACTACTCCGCTAGCCTCCGCTAGCGGCGCAGCGCGAGAGGGAGATGCTAACAACCTGTATCGGAATTATTCACATAAACATACAGGTGTAACTGCAGCACGGCCTCTTTTTTTTAATACTGTTTTAAATCAAGATGCAGTTTATTCTGATGTTATCCAGGTTGTACAGTAAATATATCCAGCTCTCAAGCCACATTAGGCAACTGAAACCTCTTACATTACATTACATCATGATGCAGGTAGTCCATAACTGTTTTAGGATATTTACAACAGGCATGCAAAATACAGATTTTTCATGTGAACAACTGCCAACAGCACAGTTAAGGATCAAGTATTACAAACTGATTTGCGTAATATGCAGATTTGTGCTTCAGTTTTGTATTTGACTCAAAGTGTACAAGTGGTGAAAATCGTATCAGGAAATAATTCACACACATACACATGAAAGGACTAGAGGTATACAGGGTCAAAGAAATAGCCTGGACCAATGGGACATCATTACAAAAAAGTTACCAAAATGAATTAATGTTATTTTGGTCCCTTCTTTGAAATGATGTCCCATTGAAGGCTAGGTCCCATGGTCTGATCCCATAGAAGAGCTACTGTAGCACAAATTGCTAAAAAAAAAAAAAAGTTCATGCTGGCTATGATAGAAAGGCGTCAGGAGATGGATTCAAAAAAATTTCAAAGGCTTTATCAATGCCTAGAAGCACAGTGAAGTCTATTATTAAGAAGTGGAAGGTATTTGGTACAACACAGACCCTCCCTGGATCAGGACGTCGCTCCAAACTGGATGAAAGAGACAGGAGGAAACTGGTCAGAGAGGCTACCAAGAGGCCTACAGCAACTCTGAAGCAGTTGCAGGAATTTATGACAAAGAGTGGTCATTGTGTGCATGTGACAACAATATCACAAATTCTCCACAAATGTGGCTTGTATGGGAGGGTTGCAAGAAAAAAGCCACCCACAATTGAGTTTTGCCAAAACGCACCTTGAAGATTCAGGTCAGACTAAAAATTGAATTATTTGGCCTCAACACCAAACGATATGTCTGGCGGAAATCCAATACAGCTCACCATCCAAATAACACCATTCCTACAGTAAAGCAAGGAGATGGTAATATCCTGTTATGAGCAAAGATGCCTTCAAAATAATGAAATTAAATGTTTCTACATTTTGTTTGGTGTGACAAAAAATAAAAATAAAAATTTAAAAAATAAAAAATAAAAATAGTAGTCTCCAGTACAATTTGTGCAGTTTTATAAGGAAATGGTGAGTAATAGCTGGTAAGTTTTATTGAGCATCTTGCAGAACCAGCCACAGTTCTTCTGGAGACTTTGACTTTCGCACTCACTTCTTATTTTTGCACCAAAACCCAGCAGCCTTCATTGTGTTTTTTGTCTGAAAAGTGTCTCTTACGTAATATACTGCTTTCTTTAATTACATACAAACATTTTTCTGTAACATTTAATTTTGTGCTAGAAAACTAATGTTTGGGAATCTAAAATGTTTTTGTACTGACTTGATAATGTAGAAGTCATAAAATAAAACATCTATAACAAAGTTTGTACTAAAATAAATAGGGTGCCTAAAACTTTTGCACAGTACTGCACAGTATATATATATATATATATATATATATATATATATATATATATGTGTGTGTGTGTGTGTGTGTGTGTGTGTGTGTGTGTGTGTGGAACATACATATATGTATGGAATATGTATATGACATGCATCCATCCAGATTCCATCCCATCTTTACTTCTGAAAGACTCAGATACTTATACCCACTCATGTTACTGACCTGTTGCCAATTAACCTAATTAGTCGAAAAATGTTCCTCGAGCTTTCTTTTTAGTAAGTTTATGAGATATATATATATATATATATATATATATATATATATATATATATATATATATATATATATATATATATATATATATATATATATTAATTTGCTTCTTTGAAGGGCCTGCTATCAGGTCTGAGCTGTACACGACTTTATGGTGCCCCACCCTCTGTTTCAACAGGCTAATGTTTCACAGAAAAAGTCTTCATTACAAATTCTTCACATAGAAAAAGAATCATTTCTCTGTAGATCTGATGCTTTTCAAAGACACCTCATCACAGACAGTACCAATTATGCTCACAAATTGACTATGCTCACAAAATAAAGTGGTTCCTTTTTAAAGAGCTTGTGTTTGGGAGAATATCTGAAATTAGTAGAATCATATAATAGTATAATTATAGAATATAGAATTCAATTTCCTTTTATTCAGATCTACAGTACGTGCCCACTGAATCAAAAACTTTTATCATGAGGCACCATTGCAACGGTGTTGATTCATAGTTTACAATGTGCTCTGAATATATGGGTTAAAGTCCACAAGTCAGTCTGTTCATGTTGCTCCAGACAGAAAACTAACCAAACCTCATGTGCTGCTGGGAGCAAAATGATTTTAGTGCTCATCATACTGTCTTTATATAGTCATGTGTACAGAGAGCTTGTATTGTTTGCCGAAGCACAATCCTGGAGGCATGATATTTCATTTCATTGTATATGTGTACCTAGATGAATGGGATGACACTCAGAATGAGTGCATTTAAAATCTTTTAAATCTGCAATTTAAATGCTTTGAAATCAATAGCTGAATAACAGTTCATGGATTTAAAGAGTTTAAGGAGCATTTTTATTTGAATAATCCGTATCTAGATATAATCCTAATAATCAAAACACATTAAAGTGTAAACAGGTTTCTGGTTTAAACAGATAACTGTAGATGTTAAGAAGATCCCCATAAAGTATCCCCCAGAGGAACAAAACACTTCAGGATTTGCAGTTATTGTAAATGAATCGACGTTGGTGGGTAAAACTACCTCCACGTCACATCAGGCCACATCACACCACCCAGTTATTGATTATTTTCTTATAACAGCATGCTTACGAGTGTTTAATTCCTTACACAACCCCTGAGCTAACACATAAGAATCGTGGCTTCTCAGTATAACCTCCTGAGGCCTGTGTAGATATAATCAATTCCCACAAAATGCACTCATTTTTTAAAAAATCTGATGTTATATATTTCACATTGCTGCCCTTATATTGTACATATAAAACAACATATCACCTCTGAGTCCAGAGATGTACATCTACATTAGATGTATCTCCTGTACATCTAATACACTGATACTGCTGGAACATAAAAGCCAAAATCTCTTCAGTAGCAGATGAGGGTTTGCTCTAATTTGCATTTTCATTCTCATTCAAGCTGAAGAGTATGCTTGTGTCTTGTCTCGCATGTCCTCGAAACTCCTAAATGAGCTGCATGTAAGATAACAAATGAATGAATGTGAAGCGTGCACTTAATCCAGTTTTATACTCCTGCTGATGAATGCATGCTGTACTGATTGTAAGTGAATATATATATATATATATATATATATATATATATATATATATATATATATATATATATATATATATATATATATATAATAATTATTATTATTATTAGTATTATTAGTATTTTTTTTTAATTATTATTATTTTTTATTTACACCGTATCATTCTCACTCTTAATAATTAATTGTAAGGCCAAACAACAGCAAAAATAAGCCACACTCAAGAGTGACAAAGCAACATGCAACCATTCACTTTCTTTTCTTTTCTTTTCTTTCTTTTAAAAAAAAAAAAAAATCTTTCTCCCTAATTTGCTCATGGCCAGTTTCCACCCATCAGGCATCTCTCCCATATCACACAACAGCTACCAACTAGGGAGGGCGAAGGATATCATGTGCTTCCTCTGAGGCACGTGAAGCCAGCCAACTGCACCTTTTCGAACTGCTGCTCATGCATCGTGAGGGGGTGGCATAACACTCAGAGGAAAGCATTATCCACATGCATGAGGTCACAA
The DNA here is from genome assembly GCA_023630585.1 of Cranoglanis bouderius. Taxonomy (NCBI): domain Eukaryota; kingdom Metazoa; phylum Chordata; class Actinopteri; order Siluriformes; family Cranoglanididae; genus Cranoglanis; species Cranoglanis bouderius. The sequence goes on from CM042543.1 coordinate 6,999,664, forward strand.
GTGTCCATGATTGATTAGAGTTTTGTGATTGACAGGGATGGGGGGAGAGAGAGTATGCCCTCCCTCCCTCCCTCCCTCCCAACCTAAGTCCCTCCCTCCTAACCTAAGTCCCTCCCTCCTAACCTAAGTCCCTCTCTCCTAAGTTCACTGATTTGAACTCTTAGCTTGAATTTCTTAGCTTGAATTTCTAATCTGACAACAAAGCGTGCAATCAGTCCATGGCCCAAATCTTCTGAAAATCTGCTTTAATTTTGAAAAATTGCAAGCTCCTCTGAATATTGCTGAGTTTGCTTGATTTTGCATTCATTTCTGCAATCGCAAAATCCTGGATGGACTGTACAAAGTGCATTATTATTATTATTATTATTTAAAAGCTATATATAGTTATTTCATATCTGAACTAAAAAATGCATCCTGTTACAATCACATTACAAGCGTGTATGGTCCATAAATAGACTTTATTGACCAGAACATGACACCAGATCTTTGTCAGAAGAAACAAACCAGGTCAAAATGTGTAAAAGCAGGCAACTGGTATATTAATCGAAAGGAGCAGGCAAAACAGTAAACATGAGAAACAGTCCAAGATTCAAAAGACCAGAATGCTGACTGTAAGGTAGGCAAGACTTCGTGAAGAGTAGCTGGAAACTACTGTTTATATAGTGTCTATGAATGAGGAAGTGATGGGAATCAGGTGCGCTAGGTAATGCAGAAGTGGGTTAATACTCAGGTGGTGTTGAGTGAGATCACCTCCCCACAAGCAACAACAACAAAAAAGGAGTATATAAACTACAAAGTGATAGTAGAAATTTGTGGCTTGATAGTGTGAACATAGGATGAGTCTTCATTTGCATTCTGAAGAGAACGTAGAAGCTCCCACTGCTTTCAGTTCAATTCAATTCAATTCAGTTTTATTTGTATAGCGCTTTTAATGATGGATATTGTCACAAAGCAGCTTTACAGAAATATATAAACGAGCAAGCCAGAGGCGACGGTGGCAAGAAAAAGCTCCCATCCAAACATCCCAGTTCACCACAATACTCTGTGCCTGTGAGCCCTCTAGATCTGCTCCTTTACCTAAGAAAAAAAAACTATTCACAAAAAGCTTGACTAAACAAATATGTCTCCAGCCTGGACTTAAACAGTGAGACTGCGTCTGAGTCCCGAACACTAATTGGAAGGCTGTTCCATAACTGTGGGGCTTTGTAAGAGAAAACTCTTCCCCCTGCTGCAGCCTTCACTAGCTTCAAAGTGGCTCAGCAAGTTTACGTTATTATCTCTGATATTGATTGTGAGCCACTGTGGGAAAACACGAAGACTTTCTTTCTGATAAGAGCTTTAACCTTCTCTCTTTATATCTGAAATATCTAAGATCAAAATTTCCCCATTTAGAGCTGATTGCAGTCCTAGTGTGTGTGAATGGCGAGCGGGATGGACTGAATACCACACATAGCTTCTGCATGTCTGAGCACACGCCAGCTTACAGAAACACAACTCTAAAGGAAGAGCATGTTTCGTATATTTTATGCAAATATTGAAGGGGGAAAAAACATTGAAAGCCAGCCCTAATTCACAACAGTGCCACGGTAGAAAAAAATGACAAAGAAAATGACAGGACAAGGAGAAAGAAAATTCAAGAATACAAAAAAGATGAAGAGGAAGAGGGCGACAAGTAATCATTTACATTTATATGATTTATATAGTTCACAAACCAAATCTGACAACTACACAAAAAATAACCTTCATCACACAATCATTTTATGCAGAATGACAAAACAAGGAAATAAGGTGAACAACACTGACATTCACATTCACAGTGGTATAATGGTCTATAAAAGCAACAGTTTAAGGATGCATTAACAGCCTAGTGCAGGGGTAATCAACTATAGATTGTGAAAGTCCAGTTATATAAAATTCCTTGCTTATAAACATCTGGATAAGCAATTAACGTGACCGAATGGCAACAACACCTCTTACCTTTTAATTCTTAACCTTTAGTGATTATGGCTATAAATAAGATCACTGAACTATGCTCTGCTGCATGCAGTACTTTTTCAATCCTGTTGAAATACTTTGTTGGGTCCACATCTGGTCCAGGATCTGCTACTTGACAATCCTTGGCCTAGAGAGTAGTATATAGGGGTGTAAATCTCGGGCTTCTACACGATACGATTCGATATTTGATATTCGATATTTTACGATACTACTAAATCTGTCGCACAAACCTAGCACCTGTCTCCAACATAACTCTTCTTTGAATAACCAGTAGCCCTTCTGGACTTTGCCTACACTTAAGCTGTCGTTTTAAATCTCCAGCTCATTTTTTTTTTTTTTTAATAACAAGAGTAGTGTTTTTTGGCTTCACAAGGCAGCTAATTACACTTAATGAAATCCGCTCCTCTTTCTGAACCATTACTTGTATTTACATTTATTCATTTAGCTGATGCTTTTAATCAAATCCACTTAGAAGCGAGGCAGAATCAGAAGCTGTTTAAGGAGTCGACGCCGATAGAACTGAGCTGTAGGGGGGAAAAAAGGTGTGAGCTGAAGCTAAGCACACCTCAATAAACAGAGCAGCACAAATACACTTGTACCCTCTAAAAACACTCACATGCATTCAGAGAGATATACATTTGCTACACACACTGCTCACAGAACAGTCAGTTTAAACATGAGTGATACAAGCTCATAGGTAAAATGTGTGGCATGCTAGTATTTGGGAGTGAGGTGGATCCGGAGTCTATCCTGGGAACACTGGGCATTATGTGGGAATACACCTTGGCACTCCATAGCACCAAACAGGCTCCTTCATTCACTCACTCACACCTATCAGCAATTTAGCATAGCTAATCCACCTACCAGCATGTTTTTGGAAGATGGGAGGAAACCGGAGAACCCGGAAGAAACCTATACAGACTGTATAGATACTGAAATTTAAAATATGAATCTCTGAGCCCTGGGCAAAAGAAACTAATCTGTATTTCAAGGATTCATTCAAAATAAACGAATACAGTGGTTTGGTTTTCAACCTAAGATATTTCAACAGTATGCATTCAGTGGTCTTTAATTTTTATTATTATGAATTCAAAGGCTTTTATTATTACCATTTTTTTTTTTATTCAAACCTTTTGTGTCTCGAGGGGTTTTTTTTGGATTCTGATTTTAAAGTTTGATTTTGAATTAAAACACTCCTTTTTCTAATGTCCATCTCTTTAAAAAAAATTATTAAAAAAAACACTAAACCTTTCTTTTCATTGTTATAGACCTGACTTTTCACAGCTATCTAGAGGGGAAAAGCGTGCTGCATCAGCAACATTTTGCTCTAATGTAATGGGAATTAGTAAAAATCAGTCAAGATCATTTAAAACACTATGAAAAGATTTGGTCTCAATTTAATTCAGTTTATGTATCCTCTTTATTAAACCTTGTGTTGTAATCACCAACATGCATACACTGTATAAAACTACTGCAGGAACAGAGAGTATTCGTATACACTTTAGAAAAGTGTACTAGAATGAAAAATGATTAACGTGTGCAAAGATGCTTTTATATATCTACACATAGACAGAGAATCAGAAAGGAAGGTATCACAAATCTTTTTGGACCATTTCAAGAACCAAACTGGGACATGTGGTCATACATCACTGTCCTCTAGGTGGCCATAACCTATAAATCTCAGCACAAAGAGTTTTGGTTTGTTTCCTCTCTGCACTCAGTGTCTTCCCTGCAAAAGTGCACCTCCATGTAGAAGCATGTCATATTTCTTTTGTTGTAAGGAGACATTAATTTGCCTCATCCATAATTTTAAGTTTCTGATTTGAACCACAAAAGAACGTTCAACCTAAAGGGTTCCTCTATGTAGAAGAGCTTTCAGTGACCTGTGAATTTTTAATCATTTGTAAATAAATAAATAAATAAAAATAAGTAAATAAAAAGATAGATAGATAGATAGATAAATATATAAATAAATAGATAAATAATAATAGTAATAATAATAATAATAATAATAATAATAATAATAATAATAATAATAATAGATAGATAGATAGATAGATAGAGAGACGTTAGCATGTTTGCCTCGCACCTCCAGGGTTGGGGGTTCGAATCCCACCAACACCCTGTGTGCTCAGAGTTTGCATGTTCTCCCTGTGCTTTGGGGGTTTCCTCCAGGGTACCACCGTTTCCTCCCCCAGTCCAAAGACATGCGTTGTCGGCTGATTGGCATTTCCATACTGTCCGTAATGTGAGTGTGTGTGCGATTGTGCCCTGCAGTGGGAGGCTCCCGACCAGGGTGTTCCCCGCCTCGTCCCCCAAGTTCCCTGGTATAGGCTCCAGGCTCCCCGCCTGTGTAGGATAAGCGGTATAGAAAATAGGTGGATGGATGATTGTGTCATCCTGCTCATCATCAGAACCGTCATTCATTCATTCTTATATTCATTCAGTAACTGGTATATCCTGGTGGATCCAGAGCCTGTCATGGGAACCCTTGGCACAAGGACAACGAACATCTTCTGACCAATCGGATTCAAGAATTCAGCAGCTCTGTGATATATAATCAAGATTTTTGGCACATATCTGCATAAAACTGTACAGTACAGTGCGGTACAGGACTAGAAGTGAGAATGTGATACCCATAGTGAAAGCAGGAATAAGGGGAATTGGAGCAATCCATCATTCTTCAGTGCTTTGTCACTGAAGATTCTTCTGTTTCTTTCTCTCTCTCAAGGCACAAGTGTTTTTAGATTGCTTAATGATGTGTGTGGTGAGAAATATACAGTATTTGTGAGCTATCTTTGCAGTGTGTGAAGCCGTGCTGAGTACTGAGCTTTGTTTGGAATGCTTTAAACAGCAATCAAACTCCTCTCCCACTGTGCTGCAAGTCTTCACAGCCTCACCTGATACAATCCACATGACAGAATCAATTAAGAATTTAAAAACGCTGAATGTTTTTATTGTTGCTGTGTAATAAATTCCCCTTCAGGGTGCAGTGTCAGTATGACTTAGTACAAAAGAAGGAAGGACAATGTAGCTAAAGCAAAATCCTTAAGAATTTGTAAAGTCCATCTCTGTAGAGGTATATACAGAGACATAATGGCTGGCTGAGTACCTTGCTAGCTTGCTAACTATTTAAGTTACATCAGCTGTGTTATAGATACAGTGGGTATAGAAAAGAATCACCCCCCTTTAAAATAATAAAAATTTGTTGCTTTTCAGCCCGAAATGAAGACAGACACAGTTTTTGTTTTATCAAGCTGTATTTACTCAGTGCAACTTATAACATCGAAGTGAAAGATATAACGCCAACATGTCAACATGTTTTTATAAATAAAAAAACAGAATCACTGAGTTGGAAAAAGGATCACCATCCCTCCTAAAAATGACTTGTAAACTCAATAAGGTGTAGCTAATCACCTTCTCAATGGCACACAAAGCCATTTGACTTTCAACTGTGATCGGCTGTGGTCATTTTGATTAGCTCAGCATGAAAAGAGCTTTCCTGGAGCATTTTGTAGTGCAACTGAAGCAAACAATCAACTATGGGTGGCAAGGCACTGTCAAAAGATCTCCGGGATAAAGTTGTGGACAGGCACAAGTCAGGAGATGGATACCAAAAAATATCAAAACCTTTATCAATGCCTAGAAGCACAGTGAAGTCTATTATTAAGAAGTGGAAGGTTTTTGGTACAACACAGACCCTCCCTGGATCAGGACGTCGCTCCAAACTGGATGAAAGAGCCAGGAGGAAACTGGTCAGAGAGGCTACCAAGAGGCCTACAGCAACTCTGAAGCAGCTGCAGGAATTTATGACGAAGAGTGTTCATTGTGTGCATGTGACAACAAGATCACAAATTCTCCACGAATGTGGCTTGTATGGGAGGGTTACAAGAAAAAAGCCACCCACGACTGAGCTTTGCCAAAACATACCTTGAAGTGGATGGGCTACAAAAGGAGATCACATTTGGTTCCACTCCTATCAACTAAGAATAGGAATCAGGAAACAGGAGTCTATCATATCAAATCACTTGGTCTTTTTCCAGTCTTCAGCTGTCCATGGCCCTGGTGTGTCAGGATGTACCGATCTGGTACTGGGGTAAATTGTGGCTTGAAACTCAGTATCTAGTTGGGTTCTAACTCTATCCAGTGATGTATTTTTTGCAATGAATGTTATTTTGAGGATGTCCTCAAAATATGAGGATGTCCGTATTGGCTTGTTATTGGTATTTGCATTGCTTAGCAGCAACATGTTCATTCTGCTTGGAAAAAAATAGCCTGACATTTAAAAACATACTTTTTTTTTTTATTTTTTAATGTAATGACCAAGTAAATTAATGACCATACCTAACCTTGCCAAAGTTCACTTAATGTTGCACTGACATTGTATAGGGAGGGGCAACATAGCAACCCAAAATAGGTTTTGGGCCAATGTCAGATTGCTATGGGCTGATATTGATAACATATAAAACAAAATGGAAAAAGTAGGATTAGTGCATCTCCAATAAAAACAGGTAACACGTGAGGTAAAGGTAGTTAGATGGTGTGTTTATTTGGTCATTTGCAATAATCTTGGTCACAAATGAATTGGCTTGCATTAAAGGGTTAATGCAAGCCAATTCATAACTGAAAAAAAAGAACCAAAGTGAGTTTTTTTAAGCTGGATTGCTGGCCAGCTCATATTATAAAGTCTTTTGGCATGCATTCCCTAGAGAAAAATCACATTCCATCTGCCTTGCTACTTAGGATTAAATTAAAGTTAAAGTACATTTCTGAACAGACTCCCAAGCAAAGTTCTTCTAGTAAAGTCTTTCCACTTGCTGGCCAACTTTCAATACTTCTGGGCAGATATTTATAGCCATGAAGATCAGGCTTCTTGAATCGACTTGAATGGGAAGAGACTCATATCAGAAACGGCTTGACATGACATTTCAAATGCAGATTTGACCAAAAAAAATGGTGTAGCTAATGTGTCGTTTTTGGTATAAAAACTTACTTTTTCAAGTTTCTTTCAGTGAATATTTGAACACGCATCTTAACCAATAAGGCAAATGGCTCTTTTTACTAGAGAGGCTCACATATTACAGCTACATTTCACATTTCATCCATATCCATATCTAATCTATAAAATAGAAGAACACAGGAAAATTTTGTCCTAACAAACACTATCAAAGCTTCTCAAAGCATAGTGTGAAGATCGATATTAGAAGGTCAATATTTCTGGATCTCACATCAACCCACAGGCTTACTTCTAAGAACTGATCTTCACATAAAATATGGATATCAGTAATTTCATCCATTTTGACTGTAAAATGAACAAAAAACGTTTTGTTTTTTTTTTTAATGTGCTTGCATCCGTACCCATGATATTACCTTTTATTTGATGAAAAATGATAAATGAGTGGGATCACATATCCTGAGCACACTGCGACAACAGGACAGTTTATACACAGAAATACATCACACAGGAACAGGTGCAGATGTGAAGTAATGGTAAGATGTGAAGACATGGCATAAAAATGGCATAAAAAACCCAGATCAGACAGGAAACATGAGTTGCTTCATTTATATAACAAGTCGTGTGATTAAGCATTTTTCCTACAGAATAATATGTGATCTAAACTAACTAATTGTATCTGTAATGCAGAGTCTCTTCAATTCACTGGGCATCTGTTAATGTTGTGATATCCATTTATCAAGGTGCAATTAAAACATTTAGAATCGCTATATTAAAGTTGGATGAAATGGGTCGTATTCTGGACACTAAAGGGAAAATAAGTGCTGTCCTGATGGTTGTGTCTTTCATTTCATTTCATTGACATAAAATCAGCTCTTTGTCATTTCATACAATTCAAGAGGCTTTTAGGCACCATTTTGATGCACAAAACAATCCCCTCACACCTATCACCGTCTGAAGTGACCGTATTTGCTTTATATTTTGTTTTAATCTCTATTCAAGCATTAAGTGAATAATATGAACCGCATATTTTATATGAACTGAACCATTATCCTCAAATGGCCTTGCTGATCACTGATCCCCAATACAGCATGATTACTATAATTACGATAAATAATAATGCTCATGGGGGGCATGGTGGCTTAGTGGTTAGCACGTTTTCCTCACACCTCTGGGGTTGGGGGTTGTAGACATGCGTTGTAGGCTGATTGGCATTTCCAAATTGTCTGTAGTGTGTGTGAATGTTTGTGCAGTTGTGCCCTGCGATGGGTTGGCACCCCGTCCAGGGTGTCGAGCTGCCTTGTGCCCCATAATTTAGTTTATTGACCAAAAAACCCCAATAGTTCTGTAGTTTTTCTATTAGCATTATTGTATTCTATATTATAGAATTATTCTATTCTAAAACTATATAACTTAAAAGAATATTCTCAACTCCATCTCTCTGACATTAACAGATTTACAGTAGTGTTTGATATACTTTTCTATATATCTGCATAAATATATAGTCCTAAAAATAGATAAAGAGAACCCACTTAAACAAATAAGACAAATATTATACTTGCTCATTTATTTATTGAGGAAATTGATCCAATATTTCATATCTGTGACCGACAAAAGTATGTGAACCTCTAGGATTAGCAGTTAATTTGAAGGTGAAATTAGAGTCAGATGTCTTCAATCAATGGGATGACAATCAGGTGTGAGTGAGCACCCTGTTTTATTTAAAGAACAGGGACCCGTCAAAGTCTGATCTTCACAACAAGTGTCTGTGGAAGTGTATCATGGCATGAACAAAGGAGATTTCTGAGGACCTCAGAAAAAAGAGTTGTCGATGCTCATCAGGCTGGAAAAGGTTACAAAACCATCTCTGAAGAGTTTGGACTCCACCAATCCACAATCAGACAGATTGTGTACAAATGGAGGAAATTTAAGACCATTGTTACCCTCCCCAGGAGTGGTCAACCAACAAAGATCACTCCAAGAGCAAGACATGTAATAGTCCACAAGGTCACAAAGTAACCCAGAGTAACTTCAAAGCAACTAAATGCCTGTCTTACATTGGCTAATGTTAATGTTCATGAGTCCACCATCAGGAGAACACTGAACAACAATGGTGTGCATGGCAGGGTTGCAAGGAGGAAGCCACTGCTCTCCAAAAAGAACATTGCTGCCTTTCTGCAGTTTGCTAAAGATCACGTGGACTAGTCATAAGGCTATTGGAAAAATATTTTGTGGGCAGAGGAGACCAAAATAGAACTTTTTGGCTTAAATGAGAAGCGTTATGTTTGGAGAAAGGAAAACACTTAAGGAAAATGTCAGGACATCTGTCCATGAACTGAATCTCAAGAGAAAGTGAGAGAAAGTGGGTCATGCAGCAAGACAACGGCCCTGAGCACACAAGTCATTCTACCAAAGAATGGTTAAAGAAGAATAAAGTTAATGTTTTGGAATGGCCAAGTCAAAGTCCTGACCTTAATCCAATAGAAATGTTGTGGAAGGACCTGAAGCAAGCAGTTCATCTGAGGAAGCCCACCAGAAATTTCTAAAGGGTAGAAAATTCTAAAGGGTTCACAAACTTTCAAGCACCAATGTATTATACAAACATATACTGTAAATTTATTGTTCCAGAGTTATGTCTAAAATCTAACACTTATGTGTTAGTCTAGACGATTTTTGAGTATATTTACAGTTAAAATAAGCTTAGACAGAAATAATGAGACCAACATGACAGCAATTTAATGTAAGTTAGACTTTACATTATATGTATGTCCTTTAGTTTCATGTTCATAAGAAGCAAATTCCAAAAGTGTATTTTTAAGACATGAATTGTAGAACAAAAACATATTTCTCAATGTGATATAAATCCAACTGCTTTTCCTCCACTCTTTGCTAATGGTTTTGTGTCTGTCTTTCTTCCATTTCTACACATTTCACATTCCTCCAACACTGTGAAAAGTCAATATTTTCCATATTAGGTCTTACGATGGCCCTTATGGTCTTCCTGATTCCTGATCGACTTTTCACCTCACAGCTCATAAAAAAAACTGCTGGAGAGCTTTAAACTGTTTGAAATTTTATACCCTTTTCGGTATACTAGATTTGGTCATACAATAAAAATGGTTGAGTGTAATAAAGAAGAACATGTTCTGTATACTTGTGAACATTTATATTAAATCAATCCAGGAAACTCCAGGAGTGGAACTGACCACTGCATTAGCACTTCCTGCGGGTGAGTAGTAGTCAGAGTATTAAATTAGGGTATTACGTTTTTGGTGGCTTGCCAGATTCTCTGGAAAATGAGAGTCTCAGCACTGCAGCCAGTCTGAGCCAAAGAAATACAGATGGACAGATATGCATATTAGAATCAAAATCAGAATCAGAATGAGCTTTAGTGCCAGGTATGTTTACACATAGGAGGAATTTGTTTTAGTGACAGAAGCTCCACAGTGCAACAGAATGACAGTGACAAACAGGGCACAGATAATAAAGAGAATAATATAAAAATATACAAAATAGACAATGTGCAAAAAAGCAAAACGCAAAATATAATATAGACAATTATGTATGTACAGGTATGATATGTGCAAATTTGAAATGTAAATAAGTATGTGTGTTAAATAGATAATGTATATGGTATTGTGATTCCAAGATTATTGTTAAGTGTTCATGAGATGGATTGCCTGAGGAAAGAAACTGTTCCTGTGTCTGGCCGTTCTGGTGCTCAGTGCTCTGTAGCGTCGACCAGATGGCAGCAGTTCAAAGAGGAAGTGTGCTGGATGTGAGGGGTCTAGAGTGATTTTGCTAGCCCTTATGTTCGCTCTAGATGAGCACAGTTCTTGGAGAGAAGGGAGGGTTGTACCAGTGATTCGCTCAGCAGTCCGGACTATCTGACGTAGTCTTCTTAGGTCAGATTTGGTAGCTGAGCTGAACCAGACAGTTATATCAGTGCAGAGGACGGATTCGATGATGGCGGAGTAGAACTGTTTCAACAGCTCCTGTGGCAGGTTGAACTTCCTCAGCTGGAGAAGGAAGTATAGCCTCTGTTGGGCCTTTTTCACAATCGACTCAGTGTGATTGTCCCACTTCAGGTCCTGAGAGATAGTGGTGCCCAGGAACCTGAATGTCTCCACTGTCGCTACAGTGCTGTTCATGATGGTGAGTGGGAGGAGAGCAGGGGGGGGGTTCCTCCTGAAGTCCACGATCATCTCCACAGTTTTGAGCGTGTTAAGCTCCAGGTTGTTAAGACTGCACCAGACAGCCAGCTCTTTAACCTCCTGTCTGTAAGCAGACTTGTCTCCGTTCTGAATGAGGCCGATGAGTATGGTGTCATCTGCAAACTTCGTGAGCTTAACAGAGGGGTCTTTAGATGTGCAGTCATTCGTGAGTTCAAATCACAGCACCGCCAAGCCGCCACTGTTGGGCCCTTGAGCAAGGCCCTTAGACCTCAATTGCTCAGATGTATAAATGAAATAAAATGCAAGTCGCTTTGTATAAGGGCGTCTGCAAAATGCCATAATGTAAATGTAAATCTAAATGTAGAGGGAGAAGAGCAGTGGGGAGAGGACGCAGCCCTGGGGAGCGCCAGTACTGATCATACAGATGCTGGATGAGAATTTTCCCAGCCTCACTAGCTGCTGCCTGTCTGTCAGGAAGCTGGTGATCCACTGACAGATGGAGGTGGGCACAGAGAGCTGAGTTAATTTGGGCAGGAGGAGGTTTGGGATGATAGTGTTAAAAGCCGAGCTGAAGTCCACAAACAGGATCCTCACATAAGTCTCTGGTCTGTCTAGATATTGTAAGATGTAATGCTGTCCCATGTTGACTGTATCATCCACAGACCTGCTTGCTCTGTAGGCAAACTGCAGGGGGTCCAGTAAGGGTTCAGTGATGTCCTTCAGATAAGCCAAAACCAGTCTTTCAAATGATTTCATGGCCACAGACGTTAGAGCCACAGGTCTGTAGTCATTAAGTCCAGTAATTTTGGGTTTCTTTGGGATGGAGATGATGGTGGAGCATTTGAAGCATGAGGGGACTTTGCACAGCTCCAGTGATCTGTTGAAGATCTGTGTGAAGATGGGGGCCAGTTGGTCAGCACAGGTTTTCAGACAGGCTGGTGTAATACCGTCTGGGCCTGGTGCCTTTCTTCTCTTGTTCTTTCTGAGGACCTGACGCACATTAGCTTCACTGATCTGGAGTGCTGGGGGGGGGGGGAGAGGGGGGTTGCAGGAGGTGTGAATGGTGTTTTTTCAAACCTGCAATAAAACTCGTTCAGATCATCTGCCAGTTGTTGATTCTCCACAGTGCTGGGGGATGGTGTCTTGTAATTGGTGATGACTTTCAGACCTTTCCACACTGAAGCAGGTGTAGAGGCGCCACACCTAATAGAAATCGGACAATTCCCAGTGCAACTGTATGATTTTGTATCAGATATGTAAGCCTATCTGATCTATATATCTGTGTTACTTTATGTTACTTTATGTTGCTATTTAGGGGAAAAGAGTCATTTCTCTCATCAGAGAGAGAGAGAAGACAATTCTGATCTCTAAAAGCCTTTTACTTGTCTTGTGGTTTTCCAAAGCTTATACTAAGTACCATATGAACAGGAAGGCCACAGGGTGAAGTGTTTAGACAGAATAGTCAATAGGATTCATGGTTTTAACACCACAAATAAACTGCTGTGTTATGAAAAATCACTGCAACATAAGATCGACTAGAAAGAACTGGTATATAGTAATGAAGAAATATTGCATTGTGTGTAACGTAAAAAATATATTACTAGATATAATTTTACTTGTATGCGTGTTGTTGTTGTTGTTTGCAAAACTGAATGTAAAACTGTATGGTTATTGAAAAAAAAAAACTTTGTGGTTGGCCTTTTAGTACTTCCAGTCTAACTGCAGCACAGGAAGGACTGAAAAAGGACAAACAAAAATGGAGCAGAGATATTGACAAAAGAAAAATCACAATAAACTGAAAATAGCCTTTTGAAAGTAGGTCTAATCCTCTGAGTAGAAACCAGCTGGCATATAATATGTTTCGAATACAATATAAGTGAAAATTCAAACTCCTTCTCATTGCCTAAATTGTGCCAATTATTCTTATTTTGACACAGTGACTTAGTGGTTAGCACGTTTGCTTCACACCTCTGGGGTTGGGGGTTCAAATCCCACCCCCTGCCCTGTGTGTGTGGGGTTTGCATGTTCTCCTCGTGCTTAGGGGCTTTCCTCCGGGTACTCCGGTTTCCTCCCCCAGTCCAAAGATATGCAATGTAGGCCGACTGGCATTTCCAAATTGTCCGTAGTGTGTGAATTGGTGTGTGAATGTGTGTGCCCCACCTTGTGGCCGGAGTTCCGTGAGCTCCTGACTCCCTGCGACCCTGTGTAGGATAAGCGCTATGGAAAATGGATGGATGGATTTCCTTCAAAGCACCCTTAAAATGCATGCAAATATTAGACCACTGCCAACATGACCCAGACTAATAATTTTCTTGTGTACTTATTCAAATTATGCATAATGCATACCAATCAGCTTATCTCAGCAGTGTACATGAAAAAAAAACATTGATTAATACGGTATATATATATATATATATATATATATATACACAGTACTGTGCAAAAGTTTTAGGCACATGCAAAGAAATGCTGTAGAGCAAAGATGCCTTCAAAATAATGAAATGAAATGTTTCTAAATTTAAACAAAAAAAATTTAAAAAGAGCTGTATACTGTAGTAAATGAAACAAAGTCAAAATTTGGTGTGACAAAAAATAAAAAATAAAATTAAAATAGTAGTCTCTGGTACAATTTGTGCAGTTTTATAAGGAAATTGGCTGGTAAGTTTTATTGAGCATCTTGCAGCATCTTACAAACTTTTTTCTGTAACATTTAATTTTGTGCTAGAAAACTAATGTTTGGGAATCTAAAATGTTTTTTGTACTGACTTGATAATGTAGAAGTCATAAAATAAAAAACCTATAACAAAGTTTGTACTAAAATAAAACAGGGTGCCTAAAACTTTTGCACAGTACTGTACATACTTTTCATATGTGTATTTTTTGTATGCTCTTGCGTGTGTCATCTTAACCTTATCCTCGCCTGTAAGCTTATACCCATATACTTTAAACCTTAACTGTTTGTTATGCACAGTCTTCGGAGTTGCCTCATCTCATTTCGCTGCACCTTTTCACTCCAGTCAGCCAAGACCAGGAATATGAGGCCCACTCAAACTGGATAGCTGAAGATTGGAAAAAGACCAATAAGTTTTTGACTTAAACAGTCAAATTTTGGTGAACTTGTGCCCACTGTAGCCTTAGATAACAGGGTCTGGCTGATTAAAACAGGAGTACAGTATACACCGATCAGCCATACCATTAAAACCACTGACAGATAATGAGAATAACATTGATTATCTTGTTACAGTGGCACCTGTCAAGGGGTTGGATATATTAGGCAGCACCTGAACAGTCAGTTCTCGAAGTTGATGTGTTGGAAGTAGGAAAAATGGGCAAGCGTAAGGATCTGAGTGACTTTGAAAAGTGTCAAATTGTGATGGTTAGAGGACTAGGTCAGAGCATCTCCAAAACGGTAGGTCTCATGGGGTGTTTCTGGTATACAGTGGTTAGTACCTACCAAAAGTGGTCCAAGGAAGGACAACCGGTGAATCGGTGATGGGTGCCCAAGGCTTATTGATGCACATGGGGAAAGAAGGCTAGCCCGTCTTGTCTGATCCCACAGAAGAGCTATTATAACACAAATTGCTGAAAAAGTTAATGCTGGCTATGATAGAAATGTGTCAGAACACACAGTGCATCCCAGCTTGCTGCATATGGGGCTGCGTAGCTGCAGACTGGCCAGAGTGCCCATGCTGACCCCTGTCCACCACCGAAAGCACCTACAATGGGCTCGTGAATATCAGAAGTGGATCATGGAGCAATGGATGAAGGTGGCCTGGTCTGATGAATAACGTTTTCTTTCACATCATGTGGACGACCGGGTAAGACGACTGGAGAAGACATGGCACCAGGATGCACTATGGGAAGAAGGCAAGCTGGTGGAGGAAGTGTGATGCTCTGGGTAATGTTCTGCTGGGAAACCTTGGGTCCTGGCATTCATGTGGATGTTACTTTGACACATACCACCTACCTAAACATTGTTGCAGACCAAGTACACCCCTTCATGGCAGCGGTATTCCCTAATGGCAGTGGACTCTTTCAGCAGGATAATGCGCCCTGCCACACTGCAAAAATCGTTCAGGAATGGTTTGAGGAACATGACAAGGAGTTCAAGGTGTTCAGCTGTCCTCCAATTTCCCCAGATAGCAACTTACAGGACTTAAAGGATCTGCTGCTAACGTCTTGGTCCCAGATACCACAGTACACATTCAGAGATCTTGTGGAGTCCATGCCTTGACAGGTCAGAGCTGTTTTGGCAGCACAAGGGGGACCTACATAATATTACACAGGTGGTTATAATGTTATGGCTGATCAGTGTAAATCTCATCACAGACTCAGCAATGTTTTTGAATTCATAACCACAAGCAAAGCTGGAAACAGAAACACAGGTTTGCATGTAAACTGATGAAAAGAAATAGGTTTCTGTGCTTATATAAACACATTGTATTGTACATTATATAACCATATAGGCCCCGTTAACACATCCATGGTATAATTCTTTAGCAAAACCTTTCTGGGTTTTTTTAAAAATTAAATTAAATTAAATTAATTTATTTTTTTGAGCGCGCGCCGAACATTTTAATGCAGTTGTGCACGCGGCAGCCGGAAGGCGGCGCTGCACAGCACGTGCACGCGGCGGGGCTCGGGCGCTTTTACGCTTCTCTTCTCTTCTCCGTTCAGAGAGTGACAGCTTCGAACCGTTTCATAGCGGAATCGGTCAGTCGAGGAGGGTCACGCCGGTGCTCGCAGATTTAGAAACACTGTCAGCCGTCCAAGCGCGCGCAGCACGGAAGTATCGCTTTACCAGAGTAGCGTTACCGACAACCGTTTGTGAGAAAGCCGTGTTTCCATCGCCTTTTAAAGGAATGCGCGTATAAAAAAGGGGGGAAAAGGGAAAGAAAGAAAGAAATAAAAAAAAAGATCTTCGCAAACCGCGAGTTCACCTGCAAAACCGCGAGCTCTTTTAGAGGAGAACCGTGCGGAATCCCGTCGCGTGCGTCATCCACAGCGAGGGTTGCGTTTGTTCAGCGCGTGAGCTTGGGAGTACGAGTGATCATCCCGCTGCTCAGCCGAGGACCGACGCGGTAACCGAACGTCACCACCGGGATTTGCTTCATCAACACCGGAGAAAACAACCTCCCGTTAGATTTCTACACTTCAGAGGGATCAAAACTAAAAAAGACCGGGGAAAATGCCGCTCGCGCAGCTTGCAGAGCCATGGCCCAAAATGGAGCTGGTGCAGCTGGAGACGGAGGTAAGACGCTCAAATACAGTCCTGAGGAAATCAGTCATTAACCCGGTACAGGTACCACAACTCACCTGTCGTCTCTTATCAGCTAAAATGCTAACTCGGGTTGTGGGTTCTTCTGTTAGTGCTGAATATAAAGCACATTCCCAAGCCTCCTCAGCTTTACAGCTAAGATTTAGCTCATGTTAGAGATAGTTTGGTGGTTTTCGGACGCTGAAACTTTTTTTTTTTCCCCAGAAATGTTGGAGTAAGAGACCAAAATGGGACTTTTAAAAAAAAAAAATAGGATTATTTATTAATTCAGTGGCAAAATATACATATATAACTACAATTAGGAAAAAAATTGGGTGCTAGCTACACTCTCAGGAGGGGAAAAGGGTAATAACCACACTTTCAGGAGAGGAAAAAGATATTAACTACACTGTTAGGAGAAAAAACAAGTACAAACTACATTCTCAGGTGGAAAAAGAGTATAACTACATTCTCAGGAGAAGAAAAGAGTATAACTACGTTCTCAGGAGAAGATAAAGAGAACTAACTTGTTATCGCTTATCACTCAAGTGGTTCTCTCAAGGGTAAACACTGCCAAGTTGTATCTTTCACCTGGAAACGTAAATACAGTCCTCTCTGAAAGTATTGGAACGGCAAGGTCAATTCTTTTGTTTTTGCTATACACTGAATACATTTGGGTTTTTACCTGTTCCACGTCTGGTTGTTCGTACACCAGTGGTTTCTTTCTTTTCAGGACATTCCAAATAATTGTATTGGCTTGTGCAATGGCTGTGGTAGATTTCTCTCTTTTCCAAGCTTCAAAACGGCTTTCTTTTCTCCCATAGATCGCTCTCAGGTATTTATCCTTTTTAACAACAAATGCAGTCTTCACAAGTGAAACCCGGGGCTCAAACCAAGAGTAGACATTCGGAGCTATTCATTCTTTAAACAGTCAATGTAACAGGGGCACATCTGGGCAGCAAGAAACACATGCGCCAATATTTTTGATCACTTGGAAAAAAAAAATATGGGTGGGTTCAAACAAGATGTCATGTTCCGAGTTGTTAAACACATCTACATGTAAATATTAGGAAATGAAATGAAATTCTGATCGGTCATCTCATATTCATCTTTTGATCTCAAACCCAAATGTCTTCAGTGTATAGCAAAAACAATAGAATTGGCCTTGCCGTTCCAATACTTTCAGATGGGACTGTATAATGTACATTAAAAATACATTAGGACTTAAGGACCACTGATGCACCTTTTATGTTAAAGGTACACCACACGCACCTTCCAAGCTTAACAATCTACTGGAAGTACCCTTGATGTTACCACCCCAGCGACAGTTTATTTACCTTCATTTCCGAGAGTGTACGTCTGGGGGAAAATGAATGGATTATACTTTTAGTGTACATAATTAGAACTTAAGGACCACTGATGCACCTTAAAATTACACTGCATTCACTTTCCCAGCGGAAAGAGGCACGATTGCGGATACCGCTTTAGTGTTGAGACTCATCAGGGGAAGGTAGCTAATTCATGCTCCAACAGTTGACATGATTCGATGAATATGCAAATGAATCTGTGACCTCATCACAATCGTTTGCATATTCGTGTTGCATGAAGAAGGAAGATTTTCTGAAGACGCTTAGAAGAGAGTTTTTTTATCAGAATGGGAGGTTATGGATTATAACTTCTTATGCAAGAGGTCAAATGAATCGGTGGTAGTGAGTAGTTAGAAAGTAAACAGGAAGTGCATGTTTTTTTTGCATTTCATTGCAATGGCTATCAAGTTAGTCGGAAAAAGTGGTGTCTGCAGCTTTAAGGTCGGCAAAAACAAATCGTGTTGTATCCCACAGAATATGGATTCTTTAAGCCTATTTTGTAGTCCTGTGTGAACCTTAATAGCCTATGTTGCCTGAAAATATCTCTCTCTGACGCATCTTTGCTTCCCTTGCTCGTGCAGGTCAAACAGATAAAGCCGTGCCGGCCTATCACGCGTGGAATGTCTTTGCTCCCCAAATATAAATGGAGGCTTAAAAAATGAAACAACATTCATTATCAGGGCTACTTCGCTATATAAAACTTCAATAAGTATCTCTGCTGCTCGTTAACACCTAGCACATGCACACAAATTTTATATGATTTACTTCATTTTTATGAAGAGCTTAGTTACAGCTAATAACTCGTTGGGTTTATTTATAGTTCCGACTTCAGGTGAGCAAACATTCCTGACCTTGCTAATGTGGTAATTAATAAAAAAACAAAAATAAAAATGCTAGTGACTAGCAGCTACAGTTGACTTGTAACCAGCTTCGTTTGTTTTTTTTGACGCAATGTGAGCACATGCTTATCTACATAATGTGTTACTGGCCACGCCCCCTTCTTTTCTCCCAAGTCAGCGTCTCTGCAGCCTGCACCCCTCCAAAGCCATGAGCAACACTGTTGTCAGATTGTCACTGGATTTGTCGCTAGGCTCTATTTTGAAATAACACTTGTGATCGATGGGAAAGTGAAAATCTGGGGAAGTGAGAGTCTTGTACCTTTAAAATATATGTAATATTAGTGCTAGTGGTTATACTGTTCTGGGAAGCCTGTACAGAACCATGTTCTGTATGCTTGGCCAGCTGTGTTTGGGTGTTTTAGGAGTTGGAGCCTTTTAAACGCTTCCTGTTCGCAACCTCATGCCAAATGAACATGTTTATATTTGGAGGTCAGCCCCTTAAGCCTACTCTCAAATGGCTCAAATGAAGTGTTGTGGTCTGCACAGCTGTGCAAGTGTCCACAATCATTGTTTGGAGTTAAAGAAATTGCTTATGAAGGCCCATCTTTTTTTTGGTACGTTAACATAATCAGGCGCATACTCGGCTCTGTATGATCAGTATAAAACACTACAGGACGTACTCTTAACGGAAAATAGTCAACTTGGGGGTAATGCATCACACCACCCTGTTTTTAATTATTTGCCTATAACAGCACATCCAGGTGTTATATTTCTTACATACAGTATATCACAGTGCTGTTGAATTCTCAGATCTGATTGGTCAGAAGGTGCAAGGCAAACCGCAAATCCCCGTGAAGTGCCTCGAAACGCCCAGCGTTATTCCATGTGTTGACGTAATTTCCACTGAAACAGGAAATCAGGGCGGGACATATCGAGTGGCTCCGCCCCCTTTTTAAAAAGCCAATAGTGTTTAGCTTACCTCACAGCCCGAGCTAAACCGTACTTGACCGTTTGTACCGTGGGGTTTTTATAATGTTGGGGGCAGGATACTTCAGATTCTAGAGGGCATTTAATTGGACAGAAAATCTGATGAGAAGCTGAAGTGCAGAGTGAGGTCATCAAAATTGATCTGTATTGGTGGTAGAGAGAGAGAATTTTGAATGCATAGATCTTGCATATAAATGTGAATTTTGTCATTGTCTTTGAGCCCACTAGCTTATAGATAACATTAAGGCGAACATATTCATACTAAAAGCCACAAAACGTCCATTTTGAAATCATGGGGACTTAACTTGTATGAGCCCATTTATTTAATGTTATGGTTTCCATAGTAACAATTTTCACAGGGACTTGTATGGTGGAAGCTTAACATTAAAGAATTAAAAAAATGGAGTAATTGTTGATATGGTATAGTTTTCTGTGTGAACTTCTGTTCTTTTACACCAGAATAAAACAGATTTTAAACGTAAGGGAATGTAAAGGAAAAATTAAATAACTCCACACATCTGTAGAAGGAGTCTCCAGTGCGAGCACTTTGTAACAATCGGAGGTAAAGCTGCAACTCATTGCTCTTTAATAAGTAAACAATTGTTGTCAAATTGCAGTGGTATAAGATGAATAAAATGTATTTAAAAAAAAAAAGTGCTGTTATAGGAACATAATCCACTTTAGGGTAGTAACTGCTTTGCGTCACGCCCCATGACACCACACATTCCTTGATTATTTTCCTCTAACAGCACATACATGTGGTTGGAGATTTCTGAGCATTGCTTTGGCTAAATTAGGTGCCTTTGTAATATTGATATCTCAAAGACCAGCGTTGTTGTAATGATTAACAAACGATATATTGCGGCAGGATATCACGTGACGTTATATGGAGGCAGGGACTCACTCGCTATACGCGCGCACACACCCATAACTACACACACTCAACCAGTCATAAACTGATGATAAGTGACACGATGACTGATGTGCTGTGTGTGTGTGTGTGTGTGTGTGTGTGCGGTGTCCTGGAACAGGAGAAATACTCATGGAGTCTCTCTATCTGTGCCTGGGAGTAAATAACGATGATGATGATGATCTGCAACAGCCATGCCAGCGTGAGCCTTGTCAACCAGGATAGATTCCTTTAGACTGGTGTATATTTGATCTCAAACAACCTCCTCTATGTGTGTGTGTGTGTGTGTGTGTGTGTGTGTGTGTGTGTGTGTGTGTGTGTGTGGAGTGGTAATGGTCCACTTGGCGAGTAGTGTGTCTTCTCAGTCTTAAGCCTGGACAGCTCTTAGACCTGGTCTGATGACGGCAAAAACGTGAAGCTTTGGAGCCACTGAAACGAGTGAATTGTAATTGCACACTGTTTATACACACCCTAAAGTTAGCACAATGCTGCAAATCTGTTTGTTGTTATATGTAATCCCAGCGGTGGACAAAGCAGTCAGTCCCTCCAGGATTTCCCGATTTTACGATCGCAGAAATGAACGCAAAAATCAAGCAGATTTCAAGTTGAAATGAGAAATAAATGAAAAAGTTTGAACATTTTTGTGTTTATTTAAGTGACACAAGACATGCCTTCCAAAACTGCTTATTTCATCGTTTTAACACTCAAATCATTTTTTGTGTTTTGATGTATCATATCCTGTGTGTGTTTGTGTGTTTGTGTGTGTGTGTGTGTGTGTGTGTGTGTGTGTGTGGTTGGGGGGGGTGGGGTGGGTGGGTTTGTTTTAATCCGTCACAAGCGCCGTGTCTGAAATTCTCTCACTCACTTCCACTATTCACTATAGGGCAGCAGTGAAGGAGACACTGCAATGAATTCAAATACATCCTCAAACAAAATACAAACTGAAAGTAAGTGAATACAGTGATTGTGTGTGTGTGTGTGTGTGTGTGTGTGTGTGTGTGTGTTGGTATTTCTTATTTAGAGAGTGAATGAGGGCTCCATCCAGCCTCTCTCATTGCTTGTGCTTATCTGTAGTGTGTGTATGAATATGTGGGTGGGTGTGTGGGCGGCTCACTGTTTGCGTAGATTATTTTAAAGTATGTAAAATGGTGAGAGAAGGTCATCCAGATCTCAGACGTATTCATGCACTGAATTGTTCTCTCTCTCTTTTAAAAAAATTTATTTTTATTTTTTTTTTATCCCCGTCTCTGGCATTTTCTCTCTCTCTGTGTCTCTGATTTCTCTTTTTTTTTCTTCTCCTCCCTGCTTTCTGTCTGACAGTTACCCGTACAGATTTGCAGAGCGCACCAGGTTTCATCCGTCATGTTTCAGTAAGGGAGTGCGGTGTGTGTTTAGTCTTCTGCCAGCTTTAAACACACACAGATCTTTTCGAGCTACAGTGTTGTCACTATATATGGCCATATAATATCAATAATGTGATCTGCAACACAATCGCATTGTTTGGAAGCATCTGATGTTAAAAGTTTTAAATCACATTCTCCTTTTCAGTGTGTATTTTTTTTGTGTGCAAGTGTAATTATCACAGAATTGTTTTTAATTGTCATGACAAAAAAAATATCATGTCATATCTCCCACAGCTACTCGCACAACCCTAGTTGTTACTCGAATTTATTCCAACACATAACACTTGTTGCAATCTTGCAAATTGTGACCAGGCACATGAACTAACCAGGTTAAAAAAAAAAAAAAAAAAAAAGACTGGCTTTGAGTTCAGGATGTTTGTTAACCCCTTTATTAGGCTTGATTAGGCCCGATTTTTCGTGCTCGCATAGGTGTCAGGCCAAATATTTGGAAGTAACTTGAACAAATATACTAAGAAAAATGGGTATAAAAGGTGCATGTTTGTCTGCAATGGGAAGAATAGATAGAAGAAGTAAGGGACTAAATGTGATTGAGTTGTTTATCAGGCCGTTCAGGAATTTGCTGAGCTGTTATTTATGATTGTTGCAGCAAAAATGCTCGATTTTGCTGCGGCTTGGTCAAAATTTGCGATGCAGCTTGCAGAGTATTTTGTTTTTTTTTTGTTTTTTTTTGCGGAAAACTACGTCTTTCACAGTGATGTTTGTTGGTAAATGAGACCTTTTAGCTGTACTCGCGTTCAACGCACACGGATCGAAGAGGGCTTTGGCTGAATGCGCGTCACATGACGTGTCTTGGCCCAAACCTGCAAAAAAATCTGTGGTAATTTAGAAAAATTGCAAGCTTCTCCGAATATTGCGGAGTTTACTTGATTTCGCAATAATTTCAGTGATCGCAAAATCCTCGAGGGACTGACGTACACTGTAGTTGAGGATAATTTGTGGCGATTTCTCACATTCTCATTTTCCAGATGAAAAAGTCGCAGTGCAAAGAAAGAGAGCACAACGTTCTGCCAACCCACGTTTCTGATGGCTTGCAAATTGGTGTTAATGTTTCACCTAGATGAACTCGACACAAAGAGAAACTAATCACTGAAACGAATTCCTATACTTTTGAAATTAATTAGCCTTTTCACCACGTCTGGTGTCCTGGCTTTTGAGCTGCAACAGAAATCAATCATCCCGTTTCATGTGGTCATTAAAGGGAAAGAAAAAGCTCCCTTAGCACTGCTTAAACATTATTTCTTTATATCTGTCTGATTTCTAACGGAGTTAATTAGGAAATGTTGTGGGTGGGTAGAAACACAAATAACTAGTTGGAGGGAAAAAAAAAAAAAAAAAAAAAGCGTTATATGGTTTCAGGTCCCAGCGCTAATGCATACGGTGGTGCTTGAAAGTTTGTGAACCCTTTTAGAATTTTCTGTATTTCTGCATAAATATGACCTAAAACAACATCAGATTTTCACACAAGTCCTAAAAGAAGATAAACAGAACCCGATTAAACAAATGAGGCAAAAATATTATACTCGGTCATTTATTTATTGAGGAAAATGATCCAATATTACATATCTGTGAGTGACAAAAGTATGTGAATCCCTAGGTTTAGCAGTTAATTTGAAGGTGAAATTAGAGTCAGATGTTTTCAATCAATGGGATGACAATCAGGTGTGAGTGAGCACCATGTAATATTTCAGGCACGGGGACCCGAAGCAAGCACTTCATGTGAGGAAACCCACCAACATCAGAGCTGAAGCTGTTCTGTACCGAGGAACGGGCTAAAATTCCTCCAAGCCGGTGTGCAGGACTGATCAACAGTTACCAGACACGTTTAGTTGCAGTTATTGCTGCACGAGGGGGTCACACCAGATACTGAAAGCAAAGGTTCACATACTTTTGCCACTCACAGATATGTAATATTGGATAATTTTCCTCAATAAATAAAAGACAAAGTATAATATTTTTGTCTCAATTGTTTAACTGGGTTCTCTCTCTTCTGCATGCCGTCACGAGATACAGTTACCCATAATCCACTATGCAGAAGTCCCTCATTCCTCTCTCTCTCTCTCTCTCTCTCTCTCTCTCTCTCTCTCTCTCTCTCTCTCTCTCTCTCTCTCTCTCTCTCTCTCTCTCTCTCTCCTCTTATGAACTCTCTTCCTCTTGCTGTAAAGTTGTGCACCAGAACAGTAGCCTGAGGTTATATAATATTGAACATAGACTTATATAACAGGAACTGTTTTATTATGGCATCTTAACACGGTCGGACGAATCCACTGAGGAACTGCAGGACGATTTTCTGTCTCATCACCATTCATTTTTTAGCGTTTTAGTCTGATTGTGGTACAAGTTCATGTTTAAAATAACTATTTCACATGTTAGTAATAATTTAGTCTATACGATGACTTTGGAAGGTGCTTATAATTGATCATGTCTTGATCTTTAGCATGTTTTAAATGCTGGTTATAAATACAGTTTCATGAATACTTTGATGTCGGACTGAAACCAGATAATTGAAGATTGGTAAAAGAGCAGGTGATGCATGTTGTGGTGAAAAATAAAGTGTTCAACAAACTTTGCATACTATGCTTAATTATTTCTACATCCATTATTATTACTGCAGTTACGTCTCTGGATTCTTCACTGGATTGTTTTATTTACTTATTTATTTTACTTGATTCTTATATGGATATATAATTTTCCTTTCAGTTTTATGGCTGTTAAATGATCAGATACGCATTTGAAACAATTAGTGAATCTTAGACATTAATCTTAGACAAAGGCCCAACGAAGTGCCTTGAAACGCACGGCATTATTCGACGTGCTGACGTAATTTCCACTGAAACAGGAAGTCAGGGCGGGACATATCAAGTGGCTCCTCCCCCTTTTTTAATATCCGATAGCATTTAACTTACCTCCCAACCCTGGCTAAACCGTACTTGACAGTTAGTACCATGGTTTTTTTTATAACGTTGGGGGTGGGACACTTCAGGTTCTAGAGAGCATTTGATTGGAGAAGCTGAAGTGCAGAATGATGTCATCAAAATTGTTGATCCGTATCGGTGGTAGAGAGACTGTAAATTTTGAATGCATAGATCTTCTAAATGTGAATTTTGTCATTGTTTTGGAGCACACTAGCTTATAAATAACCTTAAGGCGAACATATTCATACTAAAAGCCACAAAACTTCCATTTTGATTTCGTGGGGACTTTAAGGACTAAATCATAATATATTCCTATATAATAAATAAACAAGACTAGAATTTCATTTTATTCGCCCGATTTTCTCCGGATTTGGTTACCCACTAATGCCCACCCACTTAAGCGCTCTCCATCACATGATCGCTACCAGCCACATCTTTACCCACATCTCCTCAATCTACTCGAATGGTTTTTAATTCTAAAGCCACCTCTAGTTTCAGATGTGATGGAGTTTAAATCAGCAGTAACTAAAATATGCAGAAAAAGATTTCTAGATTTAAATATTGCACTTTGGGTTTGTTTTTACTCAACTCACAACTTTATTTTTAGAAGGTTGACATTTTGCATGGCCATTATTTTTTCATGATTGATCGGAGCCAGTCACGGCATATGTCCCTGATGCATTAATAATAAATGATTTCAGTCTGCTGAGGCTTTGCCAGTAACAAACTACTGACTCATCACTGATTTTCACGAACCCAGTGCAGTCTGTTTTCAGTCATCTCATCTCCTGAGCTGTGGCTGAACAACGCGTCCGGACACGTCGTCTTACGAAGCGTTCGTCAGAATTGCTCCCATTTCACCATGGGTTACAAGCTTATCACAGACTAGTTTTAGAAAAGAGCTTTACATTGTGAAATAAAACGTATTCATATCCAAGCGCTGAATTTTCTGTAACAGCAGATCTGACGATTATGCTGCAGTAATTCAAATCACAGGTTTATTTTAATGCGCTCATTCTAAAATGTTGTCGTTTCATCGACGTGTATGACCGACACTTAGACATGGAGTAATATCTAATAGTCGATACGATGAAGTTCTCTGTAAGGAGATGGCTTTTTTTTTTAATGTAGCCGTAACACTAATTCATGTGCAGGTGAGAAGTTGTTCAGTGTATGCCGCCTTATTGTTTTTTTTTGTTTTTTTTTTTTTCCCAACACAGTCCTACTAGTTAATTGAGTTTAAACTGTCTCTTTTGTACAAAGCCAAAGTGTATAGGGAATTATCTGCTTAAGAGGGTTGTGCCATGACTTTGTTGTCACGTTGTATTAATTAGACACGGGCCAAAGTCCTATTTTCCGTTGAATAGTGAAGCAGCTTGTGCAGTTACCACGGTAACACCTTTGCTTTCATGCTGTTATTGTGCCCTGAAGCTCTGCAAGAATAAAACTGTGTGTGTGTGTGTCTTCCTTCCTTTTACTGAAAGGAATCGATGAGGATGAGCTTCAGATATTGAGCAATGTAGCCTTGAATTCTTTATCTCCCCCCATTACTTTCTCTCTCTCTCTCTCTCGCTTTATTTTTTGCTCTCTCTTTCGTTCCTCTCAAGGCTGAATATGCACCAGCTGCTTTCTCTTTTTATTTTTTCCTTCTACTGATTGAAATGATAAAATAACAAAAAGGTATGTGTTCAGTATTCTAAGATCTGCACATTTTCTTGATGAAGGAAACTGAAACCCTGAACTGTTTTAAAACAGAATTATCAAATTTGACATTTGCTCATTATTCGCTCATATTATACTGAATATCAGAACGGCTGGGATTTGGCCGTAGACACGAACCGGCAGCGTTGATATTCAGCATAACTGCACAAACCGTGAGTGCGATATTTCTTTTATACAACAGTTCTATAAACACGAAGTTATTATGAAGTAAGTGACATTTCGGACACAATATGGCCAAATGTTCTGTTTATTTTTGCTCCGTTACCGGAAAATAGATCCCAAAGAAGCCGCACTGACTTTATAGCGTATTGTCTAGCTGGCTAGTTAGCTCATATTTGTTGTCCCAATACTTATACTATGCACTAAAAGTATGTTTTTTGTTTTTTTTTGGTGAAGAAAAAATACATACTTTTGAGTACAGCTGCAATCAAAATGATTCAACCCCCATTGCAAATCAGGCTTATTGTCAGAATTTATAGACTGTCAGCTGTTTGCAATGAACAAATCAAACAAAAGCAATTGAAATAATTCAACACAACGAATGCTTCAAGTGGTTTCCCCAACTTCACCTGAGAAGGCAACTTATAACGACCATAGTGACAAGTGACAATAAAAAAACCTTTTGGTCGGTGCTTAACATTTGAGTTCTTACACTTGAATACTGAAGACGTGTCACCAACGTTACACTCGTCCACCAGGTTGAGTTCGCACCACACCACCCCGTCACTGAGATTTCTATATTTCTGTATATTTTTCGATGCTTTGATTTATTTCTTATGCATACATACATACATCAGATTCTGATCTCCGATCAGCACGTACACTCCGTACTTTTTGATTACAGGCCAGTGTATCGACCTGTATACAGAGCGAGTGAGAAGACCGAGAGAACTCCCCAGTGTTCAGGCTCTTCAGGCTCTTTGTAAAGATATAACCTCACCATTTCCCTTTTTGTTTCTGCATCACCATCTTAAAGCAAAAAAAAAGTCTGCAAAATATGATTTTATCCAGCATTGTGAGTTGAAAATGATGTTTTGTCAAATTGTAGAATTATCGCTTCCTCCACAGGGCAGGCTTTAGTTTAAAGAGGATTGTGTAGTCTATAACTGAAAGCATGAAAACAGTTTGGTGATGTCATGTCTAGCCAGCCTTTTGACCACGTGCCAGACATCTTCCTGCTAAAAAGAATGGCCATGCTTTGCCCATTTTGAACGCAAATCAGATGCATCACAACCGTTTACTAGTGTACGAGTATAGCTAAGGTAAGTTTCACGCTTTAGTTTTTTTTTCCCGCACCCGAGGGCATTTTGAGCTCAGAGTTCAGTACAGTTGTTGAAGTGTGAATGCTGATTTCGAGTCTGGGAGCGGCCCAGAGATCCGATCCATCCCTGGTCCCGTTGAAAATGGGGTCCGCTTCGGCTTAGCCACGGCACGTTCGGTATCCGACGTGGTAGCTATCCACGCTCAGGGCCCCGTGCCAAGTAATGCGTTTGGTTTTTACTTGCCCCATTACATCCTGTTTTATACTTCCGTGATGCTGGGGAAACGGTTATTATGGTTACTGATGTATATAAAACCAGACTTTCAGAGCAGTTGAGTACTGTAATCTTTAAACACATCTTGTGTCTGCCCCGATCCAAAATTGCGTTTCTTTGCCGTGCGATTGTTGGTACCACAGAAAAATAATTTAAAAAAAAAAACAGCAAAACCTGCAGCACAAAAGTGGCATATGGAATTGTGCAATCGAGCTTCGGTTCTGAAGGAATTCTTCTGTGTGAACGCAAACCTGTGATTATGAGCCCCGCCTTCAACGACCCAAAAACTGCTCCTGAGTGCAGACTCAAGTGTTCGTACCAAGTGTGAAAACACCCTAAAACAACGTTTGCGATCTCTGCTGTCTGTTCAACGAGGTTAAAATGTTTGATTTACCCAAATAGTTTGGCAAAATCGCCAGAGAACGAATATACAGAACTAAAAACACCTGGACAATGTTACACAGTGCGATAAGGGGAGATTAAAAAAAAAAACAACCCACAGTCCTACCTTGTATCAGTGGCAGTCGCCATATTACTTATCCATTTTTTCGCTCCACCCCCATTGTCGTTAACGTAGGGCTGGGTGATATATCGATATAATATCGATATCGTGATAAATGATTACTCGATACACTTTTCTGAGATATCGTTGGTACGGTGATGTTTTTAACGTTTTAAATAATTGCAAATTAAATGGTAGTGAATGGATGCCATTGATTCGATGTATAAATTTCATCTTTGTAGGCATTAAAGAAAACTCATTTTAACGTTTATTTTTATTCATCTTACTACTGTTTTGCAGACAGTTTGTTAGCTAAATTATACACCGTGATACGCATGGTGTATCATAGAAATGTCCTCAAGAATCGTGATATGATGTATTCGTCATATCGCCCAGCCCTACGTTAATGATTGGTCTGCCTTCTGTCTCTGCTGATTGCCAACTGTGACTGAAAAGGAGTGACTGAACGAGAGGCTGTTTCGTTGCGTCACGTCACTGCGGGTGCGAGCGCAGGGTCTTCCGAAAGGTTTTGTCCAACAAATGTCTCATGCTCTGTTCTGAAATGAATAATTAGCAGACAGATTTCATGGTCAGGGTTTCATTGGCAGCCGTTCATGTCTCTGCTCCACAGTGTCTCTGTTACAATGCTAATTTCTCACCTCGGCTTCACCCAGTGTGTTAATACGAGCAGTGAATATCCACAGGTCTACTAAGCAGCAGTGTTGCTGGGAAGGGGTGTGTGCGTGTGTGTGTGTGTTACTATGATAATGTAGTAACGTATGACAAGTTAGTTAAGTGCACTAAGAGAAAAATGATGTATGCTTATGTAGCACATCGCATTTGCGCCCTCGAAAAGAAATCATGTAAAAGACATTACTTGAAACTGTATCTGGCTAGAGGTTTTATTTCTCTTGATGTTTTTTAACTGTGAGGTGACGTAGTGAGCTTGCAAGAGAATCCTATACTGGCGTTGTGCTACACTTTACTGTTTACGTGCACCTGTGTGTTCCCGTTTCTGAAAAGATCGTGTCATCCTTATACACAAATGAATCCGACTAGTAAAAATAGTTCTTCCATCAGCCAGATCAGATCACACCTCGGCCACTGTATGTAATTTCAGAAGATTTAGAAGTATGTACTATAGTTGCAGCGTCGAAGAACGCGTGCGTTACGTTTAAACACGCATCATACGGCCAAAAGTTTGTGGACACCTCGTGTGTGCTACTAACACTGTGGACTAACACTCGTATGTGCTCCTTGAAGATCCCATTCCAGATTTAGTCCCGCTTTACTTTTATAATAACCTCCACTCTACTGGGAAGACTTTCCACTAGATTTTGTGCGGGACCGTGGGGATTTGTGTTCATTCGGCTAAAAGAGCATTAGTGAAGTCAGGCACTGATGTTGGGTGAGGAGGTCAGGGCTCTGTGCAGTTCTTCCACTCCAGATTTGGCCAACTATGTGTTCATGGCGCTTGCTTTGTGCCCAGAGGCTGGAATGGGTTTGGGACCCTTAGTTTCAGTGAAGAGAAATTGTAATGGTACAGCATGCAAAGACATTCCATACAATTGTGTGCTTCCAACTTTGTGGGAACAGTCTGGAAGAACCACATATGGGTGTGATGGTCAGGTGTCTACAAACATTTTAGCCATATAGTGTACATACCAAGTGAAAAATGATGTTTTGTGAAAGTCAGTTTAGGAGTAGAGTTTTTTTTTCTTCCTTTTCTCGTTGTTCATCCCTTAGTTAGAAACGTTGTGCCTTACTTGCATCTAAAACTAGGGAAAGGCAACATGGGCCTAAAAGACACTAAAACAAACTGCACATGCAAAATGAAAGTTTAATACTTAATGATACTGGAAGATTATTTGTCTTAATTGTATTTTTACAAAGTAGAGACATGATGTAACGACCACACATTGACACACCTGCAGTGATTCAGAGTGCTGCGGGTGTGGTTGCTAAACCTCGATGATGAGGCCAGCCTTCCCCTGCGGGCATGGAATCAGCACAGGGGCTTGTCAAATAAATCTCTGCTTGTACTGAGTTTTAAGTGCCTTAAAGGTTAGCAGTGCTGATCTAAGTAGAGAGTAGAGATTGTGGGCACTCGAGTTTGGGTGTGCTTCATTTTAGGAGTGTGGTGGGCCTTGAGTTTGGAGGCTCTCCACTTTAGGGGGCCTTCAAGGTTTGGAGTTTGAGGGCCTTCAAGTTTTGGTGTTTGGGCTCCATTGAGTTTTGGGGTTCTCAAATTTAGGGACTCTAAGGTTTAAGATTTTGGTGGCTTTGAATATGGCTGCTTGGGGGCCCTTGAGTGTGGAAATTTGGGGGGGACCTTTGAATTTGGGAGTTTGGTGGCCTTTGAGTTTGGAGGGGACCTTTTTGAGTTTGTGAGTTTGGTTGCCTTCAGGATCGGGTGTTTTGGAGCCCTTATGTTTGGGAGATAGGGGGTCCTTGAATTTTGGGACCCTCAGGATTGGGAGTTTGGAGTTTTCCATGATTTGGGAGCCCTTGGGTTTGGGATTTTGATGGGCCATGTGCCCTCTAGTCTGGGAGTTTGGTGGGCCCTCTTGTTTGGGAAGTTTGGGCCTTTAATTATAAAGTCTTGAGTGGAGTGTTTAGAGGAATTTACTACAATACAAAAGCATATATAATGTACTGCCTCTGTAGTGTATGTGTAATTGCCATGGATAATACTTTCCACATGTTCTCTGCATTGAGAAAAGACCATAAAACCTGTTTACTCCAAACTGAATTAGTAGTGAGCCATTACATGTTTACAGCGCATGGCTACATATAATGCAAATTCAAAACCCACAGCTGTTGCACTCTCATTTAAGGACATACATGAGAAAAAGGCTTACCAAGGCTTCTATCAGTGTTCTTATGTAACTTTATCTGACTTGCAGTAAATGTGGGTACTTCTGCTTTCCCAAAGATGTTGTGGTCTCCATGTGATGCGCTAACATAACGATGTTAACACATAACCATAAAATCTTTCTTCTGTAAAAGGATTACAAAGAAATTATACAGATAATCAACCTTTAAATTTCTGTTGTGAGTTTGTTTTTGTAACAGGTTTTTCGTTCGTTTCTCAGCGCAGGGACACGTGTTGAAATTCTTGTTTGTGGTAAGCACACGTACTCTAAAGATGTGGAGTTTACTATACTGGAGTTTTGCTCCATCGTTACAGTCATCATGCAGAGGGTTGCTGTGAGTAGTGAGTAGTGTGTGAGGTGTAGCAGCTTTAACAGTCTTCTTTAATAGCACTTTTATTGCACACTAAACTGGCCTCCAGTGTCTCAGCCACAACTGTAAACTCTTTTTGCCTTTCTCGTTTTCTCACACTCATTCTCTTGCTCTGTTTTCTCTCTCTATTTATTTTCCTCGGTTAATAAACGTAGCCCTGTAATGTTGTCAGTAATTAAATGTAATTGTATCAGTAATACAGACGTCACCTTGAATCTTGACATATTCTTGACGGTTGATGAAGATTTGGCGCAGCAGCAGTAGTAGCAGTGGATAAATCAGTATCCTTGGCACCTGGGACAAAATTATGTGTCCAGGCTATTTCCATTCATCCATCTATTTTCCATACCGCTTATCCTACACAGGGTCGTACGAAGCCTTGAGCCTATCCCAGGGAACTCGTGGCACAAGGCGGGGGACAGCCTGGACGGGGTGCCAACTTATCGCGGGGCACTGTCGCACACACTCTCTTGCACACTACGGACAATTTTAGAGATGCCAATCAGCCTACAGTGTCTGTCTTTGGACTGGGGAGGAAACCGGAGTACCCAGAGGAAACCCCCAAAGCACGGGGTGAACATGCAAACTATGCACACACAGGGCGGAGGCAGGAATCGAACCCCCAACCCCAGAGGTGCGAGTCAGATGTGCTAACCACTAAGACACTGTGCTCCCCTGTCCAGGCTATTTAAAAAATAAATCATTCGTAGTTGCCTGGCGAACAAGCAACTTCAGTGTGCTGTTGGTTTAAGTCACCAGAACTTTTTTTTTTTTCTTCTCGTGTTCAACAAACAAAAAAAAGCAAACAAACTACCAACTTTTGCAAAACAAAAATATATATTTGGTACGTAAGTATGTTTACATAAAATGTGCTTCACAGTGATGCAACGCACCTTGATGCTATAACTACAGCGCATGTGACTCAGATCACAGACAGAGTTGGCACCACAGTTGGCAGATGTCTTGCTGACTTTTCCTTGACCCCATTTTCTTCCAATTAGCTAATCTGCCAGTTCTCACCCACTCGCCAGCACTCCCCTATTACATGACGGCTACCAACTGGAGAGGGTGAAGGCTAACACGTGCTTCCTCAGACATGTGAAGCCAGCCGGCTGCGTCTCTTTAAACCGCAGCGTCGCGAGGCAGCATAACACGCTCGTAGGAAAGCGGTGTCCGCCCTTTTCCTCGTATGTGAGCTTTCATACGTCATGTGATTGGCTAATGCTGCAGTGATTGTTGCAGGAGAGAGTAAGACCATCTGTCTCACCCAGACATCTGTCTCGGCCACAGCCTTTCTTCGCACTCTTGGACTCCCAGCCACAGATGGTTGTGGCATCTTCAGGATTCGAACTCATAATCGCCTGTCAACGATGTTCCTTTGCCTCAGACACTTTGTTAAGAAAGGATGATGTCTGGCCAAGTTGTCTATACATCATTATATTGTTAGTTAGTACTTTTTAGCTAATACAGTTATGTTTCCAAGCAACCAAAGTATATAACTGGGAAGCACACTGGAGCTTTAACTTGTCTAGTAGGCTAGCTAAAGAATTTATGATTTGTCTAACCCGGTTCTTTTTTTTTTTTTTTTTTTTTAGTGACACACTTGGATGAGGTGGAGCTAACAGATTTATGCACATTGTAATATTTTTCTTTAATCTATTGTATGGACATTACAGATGAATTCGACTGAGCTGCATTTGCTTTTTTCTTCTTCGTCTCACTTCCACTTTAATGGTGTTTAATGGATTGTTTTGTTTGAATAGACTTTAATAAAGGGCTTTGCATGTGCAGGCTTGTGTGAGAGTGAGTGAAGCTATAAGAATGGCCTAGTGGGGGGTGGGGTGAAGGTGTGGGGGTTTGGGGGTAGGTGAGGGGGGTCTAATCACTCTACAGAGGATCCTGCTGTGCTAGTAGTGATGATTAGGCATGTATCTGCAGGCCGAACGCACCTTTATGTCAGCAAATATAAAACGCCCGTCCTCTGAAAAATGTCTTTCTTTTTTTTTTCCCCCCCAGAATGGACAAAGCACAGCTGAAGATGGAGTCGCTCCAGGGGTCAAGGTAAGACAAGATGAACAAAAAAAAACCTTGTTCTTCATTGTCATGTGTTATGTGTTCTCATCCAATAAAAGTGAAGTAAGTGTACTGGGGTCAGAAATACACGCGCACACACTCGCACAACTTAATAAGTGACCCTTTAGTCCAGCGACTAAAACGGATTTGATTGCTCTCATTAGTAAACTAATTATCAAACAGATTTTAGGAGAAATTTAAACTGAAGCCAAATCAGCAGTTAACTGGTTTGTAAATGTATTAATATCCATTAGAAAGAATTAACATCTGAACATCTTATATCCAGGTTTACTTAACACTAAGATGTAAATATGTATTCTCACACCATTTCACAGCACGGAAAAAAAAAAAAAGTATCCGATAATGGATTGGATAACATGCAGTCAGATACCAGGCCAGCATTCCAGGTCGATATTGGTGTAATACTGATACTCAGGATGTCTCTATGGTTGTGCTTTTGCGTCAAGCTTGGTGCAGTTGGGTGATGATGGCTGTGGGAGTTTAACAATACACATAAGGAATCTGAAATCTTTTAATTTTTTAAATAAAAGAATAAATAAATACTTTCTCTGTCTCTTGCCTGGTGTGGCTCTGTGACGAGTGGAGTTCCTCAGGGCAGCATGTTGGGACGTCTTTCATTTTCTTTTCTGATTTTTAGCAGCAGGGTATCAGGCGTTCTGGAAAGTAAGTGTGTGTGTGTGTGTGTGCGTGGGTGTACAGGCGAGCACTGCAAGATATGCTATATTTTTTGGCCTGAATATATAAGATAAGCACTTAAATAGGTGTAAATAAAAAGGCTGTATATTGAGTAGTGAGTGAGTTGATCTGTAACACTCCCTCCTTTTTTTTTGGAATAATTACTAAATTAAACAAATGCATTAAAACACTTTTTTTTTCTTTTGCTAAGTGACATGAAAGATTAAAAAAAAAAGATTTTTAAATAGACCAATAGAAGTATTGTATATAAAAATCACTTTTATTCAGTATTTTATTTATTAATTCACTGTTTTTCATAGAAAGATTCAAATAAACCAATAGTAAAAAAGTAAAAGTAATAAAGTAATTAATTGCATACATTAATTTTTTATTCGGTGTGTATTGCTAAGAGGTATTATTTTTCAATAATTCAGTTCAGTTCATTTTTATGTATATAGCACTTTTAACAGTGGACATAGTCACAAAGCAGCCTTAAAAAAAAAAAAATCCAGATAAGGATTTAGATCCCTAATCAGCAAGCCAGAGATGGTGGCAAGGAAAAACTCCCTGAGATCAAATGAGGATTCATTTTTTTTTTTTAATTAAATTGTTTTTTTTTTTTTTTTTTATTTTTCATTTTTGATAGGAAGATTCAAATAAACCAACATTAGTACTTCATTTAATTAATTAATTAAAACACATTTATTGATTCCATTGCTAAGAGGTAGGATTTTTCAGTTTTTATTTATGGAATTTTTATAGGAAGATTCAAATAAACCAGAGTAACTAATTCAATTAATTAAACTCATTGATTGTGTTTCTGTTACAATTAATTAATTCATTTAGGAAAATAAACCAGTAGTAGCAGACACACTATGGCATGTTTGCAAACAGGGTTGAAATTGGTGGCCATTTTGATTCCTGTGAATCTCAGGATTCATTTGTAGCAGCTGAGATTTTTGATCATAGAGCACAAACATTTACAGATTAATTAAGGGCTCTCGTTCTTCTGCAATATCACGATTGCAAAGGGGAATACTGTGATAATTAAAAAAAAATATTGTGCTGCATACACACAATACAAATGCTATCAGTATCACAAAAAAATTAACCAGTATGGTTAACGATCAGTAATGTGTGACCCTATTTATTCTCTTTATACGTGATGAGTGACTTTCGTGGTACGTTCGCATACAGAAGCAGTGACTTTGATCACACACTCGCCTGCATATCCTACGTGCATCTGGAGGATTAAATGTGACATACACTAGAAGGCATTTCGGAGATAAAACATCCCTGTCCGTCTGGTTTCCAATACGAACTGTAAAATGTTTTGCGATTTCACACTGACGAGCTTCTGTTAAACCTTTTCGCTGTCATCTCAAATCAAAAACCCTTACCTTAAACTAACTGTAATAGTAAAGCCAGTTAGTACTCAATAACAGTCTATAATATATAAGTGTGCGATTTGAGACACGCTAGTTTGTTTAGTCAGTTGAGGGCACAGTTTTACATGGTACTGTACTGACCCAGTTATTTATGTTGGTGTTGTTCCACAAGGAAACGTAGTGTTATTTTCTGAGGATGTGCACAAGCGACACTCTAAACAACCACAGGATACAGCCAGCAGCCATCTTGTATGTGCAGACATACAATTAATTAAAAGCAAGTATAATCCAGCTTTAAGGGGGCTTCATCGTCACTAACCCTCCCACCAGCTCTGAGTCCTCTGGGATTTCATAAGTGTTTTTGAACATGTGTGTATGTTTGGGTGTTTGAAGTGCTGCCTGACCTTTAGAAATGGCCTTTGCAGTTGGGGGGAAAAAAACTGTCTGTAGCTCTCTATTCCTCTTTATCGCTCTATCTCTTTCTTTCCCCCTCGCTAGAATCTCTCTTTGGACATTTCAGCTGTGGCCGAGAAAATAAGTGAATACTCAGATCTCTGAGGAACGGTCATTTGACCAGTCACAAACGTTCTAAACGAACACCTCGCCTTCATTTGTGTTTCAATAAAGCTGCAAGATAATATAAAAAATACACACACATATTTACACATTTCTTGTGTCCATCATCATTGTCACCTTGTTCAAATACAAATAATCTCTTGTCCTCGTTATGTTTTGCCCTCTCCTTCCTCCCTTATCTCTTTAACTCTCCCAGTCACGACTGACACATGAGACTACGAGACGTCCACAGCCCAGCTCTCTCTCTCTCGCCATACACCTCTCTCTTTGTTCCTCTTTCTCTCTACACTTCTCCTTATTTATACCTCTGCAAGACCGAGTGTGTTTCCTTCTTTCTTTCATTCCAGCGTCACTGTAAAATTAATTCAGTTTGATGTCGAGACCTCACATTCGGTCATATTTAGATGTAAAAGGTTTCTCAGCTTCTTGGAAACTAGCAGGATTCTAAGTTGTAAGAGAACGAGAGTCGCAGATCTGTGATGGAGACTGGTTATTTCGGGTCTGATTGCGGAGCATGTGTGTGTCTGTGAGAGTGTGAAGGAATGACACCCACAGCAGGTCTGACTGCTAATGAATACACCCCAGATTTTCACTAATCTACAGAATAACCACACACACACACACACACACACACACACATGCACACACACATGCACACATTCATTCGTGCTGTTGTACATTACAAATGAATATTAATTGTATTGATATATAAATGGCCCATTAATTAAATGATTAGACATTTTGGATTGTTAGTTGTGTAGCTCTCTATTATTAGGACACACCAAGGCCACACCACCATTATTAGGACACCCCTCCATTATTAGGACACACAGAGGCCACACCTCAATTATTAGGACACACAGAAGCCACACCTCTATTATTAACTTCCACAGAGGCCACACCTCCATTATTAGGACACACAGAGGCCACACTTCCATTATTAGGACACACAGAGGCCACACTTCCATTATTAGGACACACAGAGGCAACACCTCTATTATTAGGACACACAGAGGCCACACCTCTATTATTAACATCCACAGAGGCCACACCTCCATTATTAGGACACACAGAAGCCACACCTCTATTATTAGGACCCACAGAGGCAACACCTCCATTATTAGGACACACAGAGGCCACACCTCTATTATTAACTTCCACAGAGGCCACACCTCCATTATTAGGACGCACTGAGGCCACACGTCTATTATTAACTTCCACAGAGGCCACACCTCCATTATTAGGACCCACAGAGGCCACACCTCCATTATTAAGACACACCCCCATTATTAGGACACATAGAAGCCACACCTCTATTATTAGCTTCCACAGAGGCCACGCCTCCAAAATTAGGACACAGAGGCCACACCCCCACTATTAGCTTACACAGAGGCCATGCGTACATTAGTAACATACACAGAGGCCACACTTCCGTTATCTTTCGCACAAGTGTTTTGGTTAAATCGTGCATGCTGTGCTTTAACCATAAAACACTTATGAGTCTGTAGCCTTGGGCCTGAGTGGTGTGTGTGAATGTGCATGTGTGCGCGTGCGAGAGAGAAATGGGACCACAGTCGTGACCACTAGATACTAATGAGAGACGCCCACACATACTCCATCACCTCATATACACCGTGTTCTCTGTCTCTTGCTCTCAATATAGTATTACTACATTAAAAAACAGACTTTTCGCTTTAATAATGGAAAGAGCTGCATTTAAAAAAAGGCAATACTGAAAATCAAAGCTAATTCAGGAGGAAAAAAGCCTGGAAAAGCCGCCCAGTGTGCCGCCCATTCTGCTGAGGGAAGACTCAACAGAAGTAGAAATCAACAGGTGGTGTGACGTGTATGCTCAATGCTTTACCTCTGCTAACCTTTAAAGCATAGTTACAACACCTTAACTTCAGGTACAACACTGTTACGGTACATGGAGGACTTTCTTCGGTGGCAGTGATGTTTCTGTTCAAACTGACCTGCAAAGGCCCTGAGGAAATTATTCATGGAATGTTCTGGTATTGCATTATAAATGAGCCAGATTTCAGTGAATAGATGCACTGATCACATTTTCTTATTTATTTATTTATTTATTTTAAGTGTGATGGCTGTATGAGAGCGGTCTGCATCTGTATTGAGTTTGTATAAAATGAAATGTGATCTAGTGAAGAGACGCTTACAATGGACCGATGCATGAATGCAGCATTAACACCTCAGTCTTATGGGGGGGAAATGTAATTCTCAGTTTCCAACTGGGCAAAAAATTCATTTCAATCTCTGAGTGGGGAAATATGAGTCGGAATTTTGGAAGACTAATGTTTAATCGCTAATATTAGATTCAAAACTATAACTGCCCGACTTGCTTAGTAAATGAAATGGTAATGTGTCAACACTTTCATATCAAGAGGTTTTCCCATTCTCCTGAATTCTCCCACATGACGTGAATGTCACTGTCATTGTTACAAGGTCATTTATAATACAGACATTATGTCTGGTGCTAATTCCCACACGCAAGACAACTGTTCACGCCCAAATGTAAATAGCTAAAACATCGCAACGCACAACAAAGAAATTTTCACAGTATTTGACACTAAGGTTTAATAAAGGCATTTGCCAAATAAATGTAAATCATGATTACATGACTGTAAATAAAGTTTAAAAAGTCCACAAATATGTTTGTAAACAGTTTTCTCTTTTGCAAGGCACAAACATCTGTTCTTCTCCCAAATGAAACAAGACAGGATACACGTCATCCCCCGCTGCTTCCTGCACATTGTTTGGTCTCCGGATGTTTAGGTGAACACGAAAGTGTGTTCATTTGCTCTGCAGAGCTCCTGTTTTCAATATTTAAGGTGTTCTTAGTGTTCACAGAATATCCTGGAGAAAATCTAAAGCCTAATGTGTCTCCAGAGCTCAGACGTTCTCACTGAAGAATTGAAGCTTTACTTATTCCCCTTTTTTAAAATAAAAATAAAACAATTAAAATAGCATCAGATTTATGTATTTAGGGAACTTTGCAGCTACTTTTGCTACCAGGATACGTTTTTCCATACAAGGACCAAAAAGTACTTTGTACGTTCAGCAAAAGATAAGAAATAATACACAAATGTATTCAATTGAAATATTATCTGTAGTGGTGGCAGTGTGGTGGAATGGGGATGTTTTGCTGTTTCAGGGCCTGGGCAACTTGTAATAATTGAGGGAAATGTGAATTCTGCGCTCTCTCTCTCTCTCTCTCTCTCTCTCTCTCTCTCTCTCTCTCTCTCTCTCTCTCTCTCTCACACACACACTCTGTGTGTGTATGTATGTACAGTACTGTGCAAAAGTTTTAGGCACATACAAAGAAATGCTGTAGAGCAGAGCTGCTTTCAAAATAATGAAATTAAATGTTTCTACATTTAAAAAAAAATACAGTAAAGAGCAGTAAACAGTAGTAAATGAAACAAAGTCAATATTTGGTGTGACAAAAAAATAAAAATAGTGGTCTCTGGTACAGTTTGTGCAGTTTTATAAGGAAATTAGATGGTAAGTTTTATTGAGCATCTTGCAGAACCAGCCACAGTTCTTCTGGAGACTTTGACTTTCGCACTCACTTCTTATTTTTGCAGCAAAACCCAGCAGCCTTCATTGTGTTTTTTTTGTCTGAAAAGTGTCTCTTACGTAATATGCTGCTTTCTTTACTGACATACAAACATTTTTCTGTAACATTTAATTTTGTGATAAAAAACTGTTTGGGAATCTAAAATGTTTTTGTACTGACTTGATAATGTAGAAGTCATAAAATAAAAAATTTATAACAAAGTTTGTACTAAAATAAATAGGGTGCCTAAAACTTTTGCACAGTACTGTGTGTGTGTGTGTGTGTGTGTGTATGTGTGTATATGTGTGTGTGTGTGTGTGTGTGTGTGTATGTGTGTGTATATATATAATAATATATATATAATTAATTAGGAGTGGGTGGTATGACCAAAAATCTATTTCACGGAATGAGTAATTTTATTTCACGGTAACGATATACAGTATCTCACAAAAGTGAGTACACCCCGTACATTTTTGTAAATATTTTATTATATATATATATAAAATCAACAAAAGTTGATATATATCAACAAAAGTGAGTACACCCCTAAGTGAAATGTCCAAGTTGGGCCCAAAGTGTCAATATTTTGTGTGGCCACCATTATTTTCCAGCACTGCCTTAACACTGTTGGGCATGGAGTTCACCAGAGCTTCACAGGTTGCCACTGGAGTCCTCTTCCACTCCTCCATGACGACATCACAGAGCTGGTGGATGTTAAAGACCTTGCGCTTCCGTTTGAGGATGCCCCACAGATGCTCAACAGGGTTTAGGTCTGGAGACATGCTTGGCCAGTCCATCACCTTTACCCTCAGCTTCTTTAACAAGGCAGTGGTCGTCTTGGAGGTGTGTTTGGGGTCGTTATCATGTTGGAATACTGCCCTGCGGCCCAGTTTCCGAAGGGAGGGGATCATGCTCTGCTTCAGTATGTCACAGTACATGTTGGCATTCATGGTTCCCTCAATGAACTGTAGCGCCCCAGTGCCGGCAGCACTCATGCAGCCCCAGACCATGACATTCCCACCACCATGCTTGACTGTAGGCACGACACACTTGGCTACTCCTCACCTGGTTGCCACCACACACGCTTGACACCATCTGAACCAAATAAGTTTAACTTGGTCTCATCAGACCACAGGACATGGTTCCAGTAATCCATGTCCTTAGTCTGCTTGTCTTCAGCAAACTGTTGCGGGCTTTCTTGTGCATCATCTTAGAAGAGGCTTCCTTCTGGGATGACAGCCATGCAGACCAATTTGATGCAGTGTGCGGCGTATGGTCTGAGCACTGACAGGCTGACCCCCCACCCCTTCAAACTCTGCAGCAATGCTGGAACCTGTCCTGTTAAACCACTGTATGGTCTTAGCCACCGTGCTGCAGCTCAGTTTCAAGGTGTTGGCAATCTTCTTATAGCCTAGGCCATCTTTATGTAGAGCAACAATTCTTTTTTTCGGATCCTCAGAGAGTTCTTTGCCATGAGGTGCCATGTTGAACTTCCAGTGACCAGTATGAGAGAGTGTGAGAGCGATAACACCAAACTTAACACACCTGCTCCCCATTCACACCTGAGACCTTGTAACACTAATGAGTCACATGACACAGGGGAGGGAAAATGGCTAATTGGGCCCAATTTGGACATTTTCACTTAGGGGTGTACTCACTTTTGTTGCCAGCGGTTTAGACATTAATGGCTGTGTGTTGAGTTATTTTGAGGGGACAGCAAATTTACACTGTTATACAAGCTGTACACTCACTACTTTACATTGTAGCAAAGTGTCATTTCGTCAGTGTTGTCCCATGAAAAGTTATAATAAAATATTTACAAAAATGTGAGGGGTGTACTCACTTTTGTGAGATACTGTATATATCACGTAAAAAATAGTCATTCTGGTAAATCAACTGTAAATCAATTGTATGCTTTGACATGCTTCATTTTAAGATGATAAAACAGGTTACTTGTGCAACCGCTGCTAGCTGGAACATTCGCGCGACACAGTTTGCAAATAAAATTTTTCTGCTCTTTGTCAGATTTTGTAAACCTAAATCACGTCCATACCACCGATGTCACACCTCTTTTCATAACAAGTTCCTCCTCCTGCTCAGGATTGGTTTGTGGGACTTCTTCACCAGCGTGCTTATCTTTCTCCATGTTTTTCCTCTCACAACTACTCTTATGTACAGCTTCTCAATCGTTCTCACATGCAGGAGTTAACCACGCCCACTTATTTACATTTCACGGTATACAGGGAATAGAAAAATCTGTATTTTATTTTGTGTATAAGGTGCATCTCAATAAATTAGAATGTCATGGAAAAGTTCATTTATTTCAGTAATTCAACTCAAATTGTGAAACTCG
Organism: Cranoglanis bouderius; assembly: GCA_023630585.1. Classification (NCBI taxonomy): domain Eukaryota; kingdom Metazoa; phylum Chordata; class Actinopteri; order Siluriformes; family Cranoglanididae; genus Cranoglanis; species Cranoglanis bouderius. Next base: position 7,042,149 of record CM042543.1, read on the forward strand.
TGTATTAAATAAATTCAGTGCACACAGACTGAAGTAGTTTAAGTCTTTGGTTATTTTAATTGTGATGATTTTGGCTCACGTTTAACAAAAACCCACCAATTCACTATCTCAACAAATTAGAATACTTCATAAGACCAATAAAAGAAACATTTTTAGTGAATTGTTGGCCTTCTGGAAAGTATGTTCATTTACTGTACATGTACTCAATACTTGGTAGGGGCTCCTTTTGCTTTAATTGCTGCCTCAATTCGGCGTGGCATGGAGGTGATCAGTTTGTGGCACTGCTGAGGTGGTATGGAAGCCCAGGTTTCTTTGACCGTGGCCTTCAGCTCATCTGCATTTTTTGGTCTCTTGTTTCTCATTTTCCTCTTGACAATACCCCATAGATTCTCTATGGGGTTCAGGTCTGGTGAGTTTGCTGGCCAGTCAAGCACACCAACACCATGGTCATTTAACCAACTTTTGGTGCTTTTGGCAGAGTGGGCAGGTGCCAAATCCTGCTGGAAAATGAAATCAGCATCTTCAAAAAGCTGGTCAGCTGAAGGAAGCATGAAGTGCTCCAAAATTTCTTGGTAAATGGGTGCAGTGACTTTGGTTTTCAAAAAACACAATGGACCAACACCGGCAGATGACATTGCACCCCAAATCATCACAGACTGTGGAAACTGAACACTGGACTTCAAGCAACTTGGGCTATGAGCTTCTCCACCCTTCCTCCAGACTCTAGGACCTTGGTTTTCAAATGAAATACAAAACTTGCTCTCATCTGAAAAGAGGACTTTGGACCACTTGGCAACAGTCCAGTTCTTCTTCTCCTTAGCCCAGGTAAGACGCCTCTGACGTTGTCTGTGGTTCAGGAGTGGCTTAACAAGAGGAATACGACAACTGTAGCCAAATTCCTTGACACGTCTGTGTGTGGTGGCTCTTGATGCCTTGACCCCAGCCTCAGTCCATTCCTTGTGAAGTTCACTCAAATTCTTGAATCGATTTTGCTTGACAATCCTCATAAGGCTGCGGTTCTCTCGGTTGGTTGTGCATCTTTTTCTTTCACAATTTTTCCTTCCACTCAACTTTCTGTTAACACGCTTTGATACAGCACTCTGTGAACAGCCAGCTTCTTTGGCAATGAATGTTTGTGGCTTACCTAGTGAACCAAACTGAGAGACCATTTTGAAGGCTCAGGAAACCTTTGCAGGTGTTTTGAGTTGATTAGCTGATTAGCATGTCACCATATTCTAATTTGTTGAGATAGTGAATTGGTGGGTTTTTGTTAAATGTGAGCCAAAATCATCACAATTAAAAGAACCAAAGACTTAAACTACTTCAGTCTGTGTGCATTGAATTTATTTAATACACGAGTTTCACAATTTGAGTTGAATTACTGAAATAAATGAACTTTTCCATGACATTCTAATTTATTGAGATGCACCTGTATACCGTCATACCGCCCAGCCCTATACACACACACACAAATCTTTGTTAAATATAGGTGTGTAACAATTATTGGCACCCCTATGAATTCATATGAGGAAAAATCTATTCGAAGTAAATTCCCATTGATATTTTACATTTTTTAGTACACCTGGGTGATTAGGAACAGGAAATTGTTCATGAGGTAACATATAGGCCAAATTCCCTTAGTCACTCATAACAATGGGTAAGACCAAGGAATATAGCTGTGATGTGCAGCAAAAGGTTGTTGAGTTTCACAAAATGGGAAGTAGCTGTAAGAAAATAGCACAAGCATTGAAAATGCCCATTCCCACCATCAGGGCAATAATTAAGAAGTTCCAGTCAACTGGAAATGTTGTGAATCAACCTGGAATTGGACGTGTGTCTGTATTGTCTCAGCACACTGTGAAGAGGATGGTTCGAGTGGCCAAAAAATCTCCAAGGATCACGGCTGAAGAATTGCAGACGTTAGTTGCGTCTTGGGGTCAGAAAGTCTCCAAAACTACTATCCGAAGTCACCTACATCAGTTTTTTGGAAGGGTTTCAAGAAAAAAAGCCTCTAGTCTCATCCAAAACCAAACTCAAGGGTCTTCAGTTTGCCAGAGAGTAGAGGCTTTTTTCTTGAAACACTTCCAAACAACTTGTGGTGATGTAGATGACTTTTTTGTTGTTGTTGTTGTTGTTGTTTGTTTTGGATATTTTTTTGTTTGGTTAACTCGGAGTGATTATTGATTGCTGCTGTGTAAGTGACAACACAAGCTCATTTGTTTCGCAGATGTTCCACCACATTAAAAGTAACTATAAATGGATAAAAAGTTTGTTGTTTTTCTTAATAAATAAAAAATTTTAATATTTGGCAAATTGTTGTAGTATAAAAAGAATGTAAATTCAGGATGTTCTGAATTATTGAAAAATAATAAACATCAGGGGAGTGAGTTCTGATAGCATTCAGTTGTCCACCAACATCTCTTAAAAAGCATTGTGAAAACATTTTTGCTAGCCATTAGGAGCCACCTCACTTACAACTGTACTTCTGTGATGACCATTAAATCACAGGAATTCGTTTTAATGTTGCTTTGATATCAGCAGTGTATGTGTTGCAAATCTAAGCAGAAGGCTAATGCAAAATTGATTACTGTATTAATCCCAACATTATTCATGTGCTGCAGGGTCTTCAGTTTTTTAGTCTGAAAAATCTGTGACTTCACTGTTCCATTCTTCACACTCGGTTCCACTGAGTCTAACATACCTGATCTAATTCACAGAGAACTTGGTACTGGGCTGCTGAGTCCAGCTTAGCGTGATGGAGCAGACGAGGCACTAAATCACACGGCGCAGGTGTGGAGCTGAGGAACACGGCTTTTATTTATAGAGACCTGAAAAGAGGAGGTTTTGTTTCTGTTTTTGGCCTTTTATACAGATTAGATGAATCTGTAGAAAGGCTGATTATTATTCACATTGTTCTTTTTTTCATTTCGTATTTTGTTCTTTGGGTGGCGGGGGGCACGTGGCTTAGTGGTTAGCACGCTTGCATCGCTTACCCTGTGTATGCGGAGCTCACGTGCTCTCCTCATGCTTCAGGAGGTTTCCTCTGCGTACTCTGGTTTCCTCCCCCACTCCAAAGACATGCGGTGTAGGTTGATTGGCGTTTCCAAATTGTCCGTACTGTATGAATGTGTGTGATTGCGCCCTGCGATGAGTCGGCACCCCGTCCAGGGTGTCCCCCACCTTGTGCCCCCCAGTTCCCTGGGATAGGCTCCAGACTCCCCGCGACCCCGTGTGTAGGATAAGCGGTACATAAAATGGATGGATCGATGGATTTTCATCTACAGTGAATACTGCCTATGTTCAAGCTAAAGAGAGCAGGATAAAACAATGTGGATCGTTTGCGATCTGCTATTTACAATAAAAAGAAATTCCGTTCGGTTACAAATTAAGATGTAGCTTAAAGATACACATCACTGATGCAGTTCTATAAAACACAACAAAGCTGAGGTTGCCCAGAATATACAAGGCAAAAAAGTGATCGCTAACAGGATTTAACTCAACATTATGACTATAAGCAGACTGGGACTGTGCATCGGGATGTAAAATTTCTCCACAGACATAATGAACAGATGTTCTAGCTAATAAATAGTCCTTCCTTCACTTTCTCTCAATGTTAATTCGACAAAAAATCCAGCTTGTTACCAAGAAAGCGTCAAGTCCTCCATCTTGAAGACTTCTCTCTGACTGTTGCAGAGCACCGACACTGGACACTCCTTCCAAAAATGCACAGAAAGCTTCTCTGTGTCAGCAGTTAAATGTTTTCTTCATTAAATAGCAATATATTTGTAATCCATTTATTATTCGGCTTGTTTATGTAGAGCATCTGGGAGAAGTCCCAGTGTACGCTATTACTGTAGAAATTATAACATGTTAATAATAATGTGTGCGTTAATATAAGCATGTGATTTGTCTCGCAGCTGGAACTACTGTCAGAGCTGCTGTTATAGACAACACAATCAACACCTTCTGACCAATCAGATGCTCGTTCCACTTATACACCAAGCGAACTGCCGACGATTACGATCTTTAATATATTAATTAACAAAACTTTGTGCTGTTCAACTGTTTATGCATAAATTTATCGTTGTGGAACATCTTTAAGGCAAGTTAGTCCCTGTTCTCGCTTATGTTATAGCAGCTAAAAACAGCGGTTCCATCAACGTCCCCTCCCCCACCAAAGCCCACGACCCCCAACCCCATACTACACAAGCGTAAAAACGTAATAAGCTTTCCCTCAGGAGTTTATTTACTCTCCGTCTCTTTGAATTGAGTTTTTTAAATGGAGAAACTAAGAGGTGGAGTTGTTATGGTTAACACAGGACTAAAAGTAGAGTTGAATGGGTCACATGACTATAAATACGTTTTTGAATATCTCCATTTTCTCCGTCCACACTACAACGCGAAAACTGCATTTACAAATGTATCCACTTGGGAGAGCGTTTTTGGAAAAACGCCATCTCGGTGTGAACGGAAGGCCAAAACGTAGAGAAAATGATGCGTTTTCAAACTTATCCGGATTAATGTGGACGTAGCTCTAGAAACTGGAAAGCACAAACTCCTCTCCTGTGTTGGAAAAATTTCTGACAGTTACAAAGCGCTGACACTGGAGACTCCTTCCATAAATGTTACATAAGCATCTCCTCACAGAAAACTTCTTTCTTTCTTAAATAATAATTTTTTTTTTTTAAAGGCATTTATTATTCAGCAGATTATGTGGCGCGTCCGCCATACAAGTCTCTGCTAATGAGCTGTTACCATAGAAACAAAGAATTAGAACGAACGCATTAATATAAACTCGTGATTTATGTTACAGCTGGAACTATAGTCAGAGCTGCTGTTCTAGGAAACTAATCCAAACCTTCAGATTCGAGGCTCAGTTGCTTCAGTTCACAGAAATGTGTGATATAATTCTTGAAAGCCGAAGCGAAGTAGCTCTCTTAACGATTTTAGTTTTGATTTTGATGTCAGAGATAACGATGATGAACAGATTATACTGAAAGGCTGTTTGTTATTGGGTTCGAAGGTGATCTAATCATCTGATTCACCTCACGAAGCTCCACATAGTTGAGTGAAGCGGTGTGCATCCTAAAGAGAAGTATCCCTTTGCATTTATATGTTAAATGATGAGTGTCGAGAGGTGACGTGACCGTTGCAGGAAGGTGGGAAATATTGTAGAGGTTAACCCCTGGCCTGATTGTGCCAGAGACTGTGTGTGTTTTTGCACGTATCTGGGAGATAAAAAGTTAAATAAAGGAGTTTTTAGCAGCGTTATTTTGATTTCTTGCTACAGATTTCGGAATCGTTGCAGTAAATCAGTTTTACACCCTGCTGAAATGTTTTAATATTCAGATCTCGCATCATCTCGAGAAGTGGATTGTGAGGTTCATTGTGTGTGTGTGTGTGTGTGTGCGCGCACACTCCCAGGGGAAAAGTGAGGTAGTAAGTGCTTTTTCTGTCCATGTAAATTTGATTTGTAAACGCTCTAATGCAGGATAATGGCCTCTTAGTTTTGATTTTCACAGCAGTGTGTGAGTTCCACACACCACTGCCATTGGCACTTTAAAAAGGGTGTGTGTGTGTGTGTGTGTGTGTGTGTGTGTGTGTGTGTGTGTGTGTGTGTTGGGGGGGGGGGGGTTTGGTGTGGTGGGGGTGGGGGAGAGAGGTGTCATGCGCGACAGGCTTTGATATCGTTTTTCCAGCCCATCTCTTTTGAGGTCATCGTCTCTGAAGAGCCAGTCTCGCTCATTAATTTTTCAGCACTCGGCACTGCTTTGTGGCACAGCTGGGTTGCCATGTTACTCGATGCCCACTAGCATTAGCGTCTGAGCGCTAATCCGAGGGGGGGGAGGGGAGCGATCAGTGTGCATTTGGGTTCAAAGCTTTGAATCAGACCGAACACATTTAGACCTGCGCAGTTGGGCATCCGTGACCTGCAGCTATATGTGCAGTGCATTGTAGGGGAGCAGAGTCTAGGATATACGTTCCCCTCCAAAACTATTGGAACGGCAAGGCCAATCCATTTGTTTTTGCTGTAGAGTGAAGACATTTGGGTTTGAGATCAAAAGATGAATACGAGAAGAGAGTTTAAATTTCCCGGTATTTATATGCAGATGTGTTAAACGACATAGAACATAGCACATTTTGTATCAGACCACCCAATTTGTAGCAAAAGTATTGGAACATGTGACTGACCGGTGTTTCTTATTACCCAGGTGTGTCCTGTTTGATTGCTTGTTTGAACAAGAAATAACACTGAATATCTACTCTTGGTTGTAGCCTTCAGTTTCACCTGTAAATACAGCATTTGTTGTTAAAGGATAAGCCGACGTGAAGATCAGAGAGCTGTCTATGGGAGAAAAGCAAGCCATTATGAAGCTGAGATGAGAGGGAAAATCAATCAGAGGCATTGTACAAACAATGGGCATAGCCAATACAACAAATCCTGAATGTCCTGAAAAAGAAAGAAACCACCGGTGTACTGAGCAACAGACACCGAATGGGTCGGCCAAGAAAAACGACAGCAGCAGTCGATGACAGAAACACTGTGAGAGCTGTGAAGAAAAACCCAAAAACAACAGTCAGTGACATCACCAACAACCTCCACAGGGCAGGGGTGAAGGCATCACAATCCACAGTTCGAAGAAGACTTCAAGAGCAGAAATATAGAGGTCACACCACAAGATGCAAACCACATACGGGTGTGATGGTCAGGTGTCCACAGACGTTCGCCCATATAGTGTACATTATTATACATAACATGCATCATAGAAATGTCCTCAAGTATCGTGATACTTTATTTTTGTTATATGACCCACCACTACGACACTTCTTATGTTTATCGTGACATTTAATTTTGTTGAAACAAGTTAGTTCCTGACTTAAGTGAGGACATCGCTGAACAGTCTTAACGTTGCAGAGTGCTGACACTGGAGACTCCTTCCAAAATAAATGCTAAATAAACGTCTCCTCACAGAAAATGTAAGAAATTCATTGTGCTGTATTGGTGTGTTGGAAAAAGTAAACTGTAGGGCTCTGTGAAAATTTATTTATTTATTTACCCCTTTGAAGTACAAACAGCAAAATCAGCTATGCGTACTATACTGCAGTGTCATTGCGCGGCTGACTGCAGCGTCTCCTCTCAGTGAGATCATCCGTGCAATTTCAGAAAGGAGGAAGATGCATTTTCTTTAGTCTTCTACTTCATAGAGCTCAAATTGCTGGAATCGGCATAAGTCACCCACTGGCCCGAGTCCTGCAATTATCGTACTGTATTATTGCGAGAGAGAGAGAGTGTGTGTGTGTGTGTGTGTGTGTGTGTATGTGCGCGTGCACTAATGTTGGATGTCTGCCTGCCGTAGTCCTTTTGGCGGCGAAGGTCTCGCTTATTATTCATAATCTCATTCAGAAAGGGAGCACACACTTTAACATCACACGGCACACAGTGGCTGAATTGACGATGAACTGAACACTAACACACACTGTTGCTAAGTGACTCAGAAGTCAAAGGTCACCAAGCTAATGGACTGAAATGTTAAACCAGCCAGACGCTACTACTCTTTTTGTGTTCCCAGAACATACTACCATCAGGACACTGTAGTAAAGGGTGCATTTATACAGTAAGTCTCGTAATGACACCCTCATTTGTTTCTTCCCCAAACTGTTACCACAAAATTGGAAGCGCACAATTGTATAGGATGTCTTTGTACGCTGTAGCATTACAATTTCCCGTCACTGGAACTAAGAGACCCAAACATGTTCCAGCTTCACAATGCTGCTGTGCACAAAGCGAGCTCCATGAAGACATGGTTGGCCAAAGTTGGAGTGGATATCACTGAGGAAAAGTTGACATAACGGAGACAGAGGTCGTGTCCATTTTTATCAGTCTTTTTTTTTTTTTTTTTTCTTCCCTTAACTGATTGAACAATCAATTAGAATTAATCTGTTGAATTGTGAATTGCAGTTCCTCCACTGGTGCAAGAAAGGAATTTCTGTGAGTAAAGGGCTTGCTGAATCCGGAATAGCAGGATTTAAAGATTCTTGCCTACTCCTGTCTAGTCCACAGCGAAAGGTTCTCAGATTGAAGAACACTTCCAGGAGTGGCAAGGTCGTACCCGTGAGCCGTGACCGTGCTTTCAGCCTACAAAATAACATTTAAACCCCACTCAGAAGTCATCTGACTGAGAAAAAGACATGGGGTGTCATGACGAGCGCTTCAGTGAGACTTCGACTAAACGAGTTTGATTACAGACGTGCAAGTGAACGCTTCGGGACATTGCAAGCTAGGATTATAGGTATATAATATTATATAGATTATATTCCAGGTTAAAGAAACAAGACAGCAACAAACTGATGATTATTGCACATTTCAAGACTCTGTACTTAGCCTACATGACGGCCTTTGTCACGAATATGTGACAACCTTTAACTTTGCTTTTCCAGATACGTTTGAATGTTTTCATAGTTCGATCAGTTACAAATTTTGTTAATCTTGACTCATGCTCACCTTGAGTGACATTTATTTTTCTTTTTGGCTTCTGCGTCAGCTAAGATTGCACTTAAATATAGTGTACATCATTATAAAATAATAGCTATAGGGTTTGATCATGACGTGTATAGAATAGTTTTGATGTTTTATGTCTTTGGTGGAAGTAGGTTCTATGGAGGATGTAGGTTCATTCTGTACAATATCAAGAAAATCAGACTGTACCTCACTGAACAGGCTACACAGCTACTAGTCCTGCGACACATTGCTCCAGGGAGCTCCCAGCCAGCTCCATCAACCCCCTTCAGATGATTCAGAATGCAGAAGCACGTCTTGTTTTCAACCAGCCCAAAAGGACCCACGTCACACCCCTCTTCATCTCCCTCCACTGGCCTCCTGTAGCCGCCCGCATCAAATTCAAGGCCTTAATGCTCACGTACAAGACCTTGTCTGGAACAGCTCCCCCTACCTCAACACTCTCCTTGAGGTTTACGTTCCCTCACGCAACCTGTGATCAGTTAACGACCGACTCTTGGTCATACCTACTCGGCGAGGCAGGAGGTCCCTTCCAGAACCTTCAAATTGACCGTCCCTCAGTGGTGGAATGAACTTCCAACCTCTATCCGGACAGCAGAATCTGTTACTATCTTCATAAATCAGCTAAAGTCCCACCTCTTCCGTGAACACTTGACTAACCCCTAACTTGTCCCCACCAAAAAAAAATCTGCACTTACACTGGCTCTTACACCTCTACTCTGTGCACTTTGCTCCTCTAGAACTCAATTATAAATCTTGTATGGTAGCACTACTTGTATTGTTCTCCGCTTGATATATCGCTTTGCTTGTATTTCCTCATTTGTAAGTCACTTTGGATAAAAGCGTCTGCTAATTGAATAAATGCAAATGTAAGACAAATGCCATGCAAGACTAGATTAAGTGCCTTATTATGTATCCGTCAACATGACTGATGGCCATCAGAATTTTCCATCCATGTTTTTAAAATATAGTATATGACGGGAAATTCTCAGTTAACACAACCCCTGGGTGGAAATAACATTTTATGTGCTATGGATGTGAAAAAAAATTGTAATCCTGATAGTATTCCCTTTTATTTTTTTGTTTATTTATTTGCAAAATGTACCTGTAATCTGATTACTTTGTTTTTTTGACGTAACTGTAACTGATTACGGTTACCAGTTTTTTGTATCCTGATTACGTAACGCCGTTACATGTATTTCGTCACTCCCCAAGCCTGGAAATAAGAATGAATAATGACCTAAGACCAACGTAAGACTACAGAGCAGTTAAATAAGTGTACATTTTTGATTTTGCTCATATTTCAGAAATGTTATTCATCCAGAAAGTAACTTTGTTCATTTAATTTTTGGTTTCTTGTTTCTTCCACAACAGATATTTAATATGTACCATAACCTTGACCCTGACCCTAAAAGCTGTACTAGCCATTTGTTGAGATTAACTCACCAAATCATAGACCTGCAGTAAGTGGACAATTTTCTGTGCTTATTTCACATGTACTATATTGATCGTTAAGGGACATTTGTTTTGTTTTAACGGCCAACAAGAGATCAAATTACACAGATGCTGCATAATGCAAAATCTTACAAGGACAAACTGACATTAACTAAATAAGTAGGTTTTAAGTAAAGTGATGTCATGATAGCAAGAGAAGTGGCAAGAGTCTGAATAAAATAAATGGTGGTCGATAGCTGAAATAAAATCAAGTTGAATGTAGTAACCAAATAAATATAGATGAATGCAGATAAATATTATATATATATATATATATATATATATATATATATATATATATATATATATATATATATATATATATATATATATATATATATATATATATATATATATATATATATATATAATTTATTTATTTTCACAGGGAGTTATAGAAAGTAATTTTTTCTGGCAATGGTTTTAATCATCATTAAAAAGTTTCATTGCGAAATGAGTTTATTCTGCCAGTGCTGCATGATACTCACAGCAGACTGGATGAATGTAAATGGTGCCATCTTGGATTCGCCGAAACACCGACAGCTTTCAGAAGGACTGTTATTCCCCGAGAAGGCAATTCTATTCACTTCATTTCCTGTTCCTTGTTTATAAGAGATGTTTAATATGAACAAATTAGTTTCAGTAATGCCGTAGCAGGCTTGAGCTGATTATTAAATTTTCATCTCACAATAATTTCCAAAAACTTTATTACCAGATATGAAATTATAATGATAATGATAAATGTTATAAATTATATATAAATTATCTATTATTATATGAAATTATAATGAATTTTTTTTTTCCTTCTTTATGATTATCTCAATTTTAGCCATGGGAAGAGCAATTTGCATGTGTTTGCAAAGACTGAAGGTGTGATCCAAACGATGCCCTGTCCAATGGCGTAAAAGCAACAAAATGCATTCTGGGTATTGTTTAATCAGTAGGGTTCATTATTTGGACAGCAAGCAATTGTACACTGTGTTTATTTCATAACTGCATTGGATATCCTTTACTGTTTTTTCATATGTGACCAAAAAAATGGCAAAAACTCCCAGTTAATGTCCTACAGCGCCTTGCATAAGTCTTCCCCCTCCTTTCTTTGTCACATTTTGTAGTGTTACAACCTGGAATTGAAATGGATTGAATCACTATTCACCTTTCGATTTACACAGTATGTGTAACTTTTGACCATTATTGTGATATAGAGGTTAATTAAACATAGCAGAAATGTGTTGGTTGCATAAGTATTCACCCCCTGGATCAGAACTTGGTAATTACAATTATCTGCAAGACGTCTAGGGTTTGCCTCTTATCAGCTTTTCATGTCTGGGTTCTGATATTTCTGCCCATTCCTCTTGGCAAAATTGCTGAAGCTCTGTCAGATTGGATAGAGACTGTTGATAAACAGCAGTTTTCAAGTCTTGACACAGGGTTGAGGTCTGGGCTTCGACCGGGTCGTTCTAACACATTTGAAGTTCTTGGTTTTGAACTACTCCATTGTAGCGTTGGAAGTGTGCTTGGTGTTGGAAGGACTCAAGTCACTTTCAGATTGGAAAAGGTTTTCTTCTACGATTGCCATTTATTTGCCCTCAACCCTGACCAGTTTCCCCCCCAGCACCTGCTGATGAACAGCAGTACAAAATGTGGTTCAAGGGATGTAAATACTTACGCAAGCCTCTATATTTGGTAGACAGATTGTGGTTTCAGACATCGTGTCAGCACAGTGATGGAGTTAGATCAGATCATTATAGTGCATTATACATGCGATTACCGAGTAAGATCATATTTAACTTTGACATTTCCAGTCACAACCAACAGAAACTTCAGTAACAGCGTTTATCATTAATGGCACACTGATATTTTTTCACTGCCTCGGTCTCTCTGAGTATAGCGTGTGCCATTGTGCTGTCCTGTTGTCATGGTATTAAATAACCAGCATGGCAACAACATTAGCTGCTCTTTCTGAATTTTAATGTGTTGAATGGTGAAAGGGCTGCAGGTAATGCCTGTAGCTATAAAAGATGAAGAAATCAGTCGGTTTATTTTATTTCACTTTATTTTTTTTTAAATAAAAATCCGCATATTGATAGGACAGTGGTTCAGAGGAAATAATACTGCCAGGAAGACGAGTCTTTAGGCAATTCTTGATTTTGATTTGATTTCAGTTCAAAGAACTATGATGGGATTATAAATTAATTCTTAATGCATGCTGATGTAACTGTAATTAGTTTCTATAGCTTATGGTATGATGTAGTTTCTGTTATGGCTGTTCGAATGCATTTTACTCTCTGAAATTTCATATGTACATATTTAAACAGAAATAATCCGAATTTTCACTTTAAAAAAAACAAACAATTTTTGAATTAAATATAAAAAGTAATGTATGTAAGGTGGTTGATTTTTCAAAAAGCACTTTTTGGAACTTGGTTCAAATAATTCGAGTGTCTTGTACGTTTTACATAAATCATTATAGTTTAGTTTTAGTTTACAGCTTTGTTAATCCCACAAGGGGCAATTAGCATAGGGCTTAATACAACACACAACCGACACATTTAAGGACATCTAAAAATATAAACACATGCTAAAACATATTTAAAAACATAATGCAGCATGCTTCAATATAAATTCAGTTACTCGGAAATACTTAATAAATGACATAAATTAAGAATCGCTTGAAGTTTTCAAGTTGCATAGACGGATAGCCTCTGGCACAAAGGATAACTATCGTGTGTACACAGCCAGAATGTAGTGTTTGGGTGGGTGATATGACAAGATATTCTGTACTTATACTTTTCTATTTCATATCATTTTTAATATTGTGATTTATGCTGTATATTTGCAAACAAACTGCCAGCAAAACCGAATTCAGTGATCTAAAAAAAAAATACATTATTATTCAGGACGGTAAACATCGTTTAATTATGTAACTGTAGGTCGAGTGCAAGACTTTTAGCAAGCAAGATTTTGTAATTGTTCTATCAAAATGCAAAAAATAATGCAGAACGTGTTCAAATGTTAAAATACAAATAATCTCAGAATAATGTATTATGACATCACAAGGTTGATATATTCTATTATTATATCAGGAGTGTTCAGGGATCTCTGTGGGTTTTTATAACTGCCCTCGGGACCTTATGTCTTTTAGCTCATTCTTTTTTTTATTTATTGGACAGACACTGAAAAAATGTTGAAGGTTGCTCACTCGAAGGCCCTTTGAAAGGATCAGTGGTCACCGAGCTAAGACACTAAAATCTGTTACGCTTTTCCATTTTTATCTGACCCAAGATTAGACTAGACTAGAATTGTTACGCTTCTGTGTTGTCCAGTACAGTCTCGGGCTAAAGAAATAAGCTAGGCCGAAGCCAAAAGGCCATGTCATGTAATAACAGTCATAACCAGACAAACATTGCACTTTAGTGTTAAATCTTATTTCTTGTCGCTCATGTTAACTGCGACTAATCAGATTTCACGCTGATTTATTCCACATCCAGACACTCGGATCGGGCCCGACTGCGTTATCTGTTGTATATTTTACACATCGCATGCTTATGGAAAGTAGCTGTAACCGTACAGATCTGATGGAAGGAAAGCCTATACTCCCCCCCCCCCCTTCATTTTGGGGGTCCAAACATTAAGTGCTTATAACCTTATTGAAATTGTTAGTATTTTCTTATTATTATTATTATTCTTTATCTTCTTCTTCTGATTCAGTGCTAAGAACAGACCGTAGGCACATATCATATGAACTGTAAAACAAAATTCTGTTGTCACCTGATTACTTGGTTTATCCCAAAGAAAAGAAAACTCAAGAACCATGTATCTCCGCCCACTTCGATTTTGAACTAATTTGCATAACATGCGAAACATAGTTAGATTTGTGGCCAAAACTGGTGTCAAACTACTCAGCACAGTGTGAAACTCAATAAACTGTGATATTTTAAGCAGTTATCCGGATATGACAGTTTAATGCCTTAGTGTGTCCATCTGCTCGTGAACCAGTGTCACTCAGAGCTTCCTCCTGCCTGATGGAGCTTCGTGTCAGTCTAGTACTGCGTGCAGTATAAAGCTCAGGGATCAGCTGAATGACGGGATGTGTGCATGATGACTGAGTTGCGTGTGTGTGAATGGGCTTGAACAGGTGGTGTTTGTGTTGTGTCGTATCACAGCAGCTCAGCTCTGCTCAACCTCAACCTCAATCTCACACTCCAATCTCTGTTTGATTGCTCGCAGTATCGCACGTTTGTTTGACCGTTTGTAAGAATGACTAAGCGTCTAGTGAGAGAAATCGAGTGGGAAGGCAACTGTGCACACAGTTTATACTAGTGTTTGAAAGCTTGGCACACACACACACCCTGCATTTATAGCCATGTCCTTTTTCCAGGTGAAAACACACACACACGCACACACACACTCACACACACACTCGCATTTCCTCTATTTATTCACAGATTGCTGTGTTAATTGTCCTCGAAGACTCCAGTCTGGTTATTTACGTTGAGATTATTTTGTTGCTCAAAAACAGATTTTTATTCATTTCCACTGAAGCATCTTTAATCAGTTCTTCAGAAATTATACTGTAATGGAAATTACGATAATCTTTTTCCGAGTAGATTTTTTTTTTACATACACAAGACAGCAAATGTTTCCATCCATCCATTTTCTGTACCGCTTATCCTACACAGGGTCGCAGGGAGCCTGGAGCCTATCCCAGCAGACTCTGGGCACAAGGTGCCAACACGCATCGCAGGACACAATCACACACACACTCCCAAACCTATTCACACACTGCTGCAATTTAGAGATGCCAGTCAGCCTACGACGCATGCCTTTGGACTGGGGGATTAAACCGGAGTACCCGGAGGAAACCCCCCGAAGCATGGGGAGAGCATGCAGACTCCATGCACAAAGGGGGGAGGCGGGAATTGAACCCCCAAGCCCGGGATAAGGTTAATTACAGAATTAAAACACTTGGGGATGTTCTGCTATAGGAAAGTAATAAATGACGGGATGGTATGAAGTGGGCCGACACACAGCAGAATTACTGTTACCACTGCTTGGTTGATTATTTCCCAGTAACAGCATGTCCTGGAATGCTTTATTCCTCTTATACCACACGGACAATTTTTTTTAAATTGTTATTAATTAATGGACAACACTTCATACCTTTTTATCCATTTATAGTTAAATTTAATGGTGAGGAACGTCCATGAAACAAATGAGTTCCAAATTAGTTATCGTTTAACAATCATTCCTCCACCAGCCTCTCTTTTCTTTTTTTCCTCTGTTGAAGTTGTCATGTTCGAGAGAACCCTGAAAGTGCAAACTCCACCATCCTGAAGACTTTCCAGCCGTGGGAAACTTACTGACGGTTACAAAGTGCCGGGGGAATTGGGAACTTGCATGCAGTTTAATATTTTCGAGTCAATTGATTTCACCTACCATTCATATGAGAGGAACGCAGCGCTAACTAACGTTACAAGCATATCAGAAGCAGAGCAGGGCGGGTCCTGGCAACACTGTGTGATTGAGATCCATACGTCACGTTAGCGTTGTCCGTGAAAGCATGGAGCGCAAGTTTATGAAGCCTGGGGATGATGTCCTACCCATAGATAAAGAACTCAAAAATAAATGGCGCTGGGCGTGGATTATAGAAAAAGGTAGAGACGGCGAGCCTTTTGGCAGTTGGTGCCAGAAACTGAGAGAGCCTGGTGCTTGTTTCTGCACGTTTTGCTCGAGGAAGCTACTATATGCCAGCAGCGGTAAGAAAGTGCTTGCTCGTCATGAATTAGACCCCGGTCATAGAGCCGCTACCCGTGAACTCAAACTTGCCACGACGTTGCCGGGAGCAACTGTTACAGCTGACACACCGTTGTCTATGACTGTCCGTGTCTGCGACTTAAAAATACGTTTGTGCACATTTATCCCGGAACATGACTTGTCATTCACAATTTCGCAGCCACTGGTCACCCTGTGTAGAAAACTAGCAGAAGACAAAAAAGCGTTAACTAGCCTGTCGGTTTCAAATCAACATGCGAGTTACATGAACACTCATGGCATCGCACTACAGTCCAAAAAATGTTTGTCTGAGAAGCTAAAAAAAAATGCATGTTCTCACTCAGTGTTGATGAAGCAACAACCTTGAATATGGATAAAATACTCAATGTGCTTGTTCGCTTTTTTGATCATGAAAGCAACAGAGTAAAAACATAACATCTGGCAAGCAGAAAAGTCAACATTGCCAATGCCCAAGCACTTATGCTGGAACTTAATGATGTCCTGCAGACTAATGGTCTTGAGTGGAGACAAGTGACCAGCATCCTCCCCCTTCTGGTCCAAATGTCTTAAAAAGGAAGAGTTTGCAGGACTTTGCTTACAACCCGGAAAAAAAGAAAAAATAAGTGATAATGGCCTTGATTTCACTTCTAATCTTCAGTTTACCAGTTCAGTTCTTTAGCTATTTAAGCACTTTAAGCACTTGTTATTGTTCAGCAGAAAACACTTTAGTTGACATAACACTTTAAAATAAATGGTGCAAAGCATAATCATTGAAGAGAAGTGAATCTGTCCATCTCAGTCTCAGTTTACCAGTTTTTTAAGCACTTTAAGCTCTTGTTACTGTATTTTTGTTATTATCGTCAGTATTTGTTTATTTATTTTACATTATTTACATATTTCAGTTACAATTTTAACATACAGCCGTAATACTTGAAAATAAGTGGTGCCATTGCATTGAAGATAAGTCCCCCTCCCCAAAGAAAAAAAAGTTCAGGCTCAGGATTTTTTTTTTTCACTTTAACCCCTGCTTTCTACAAGATTTTGGAGTATGACTATGGGAACTTGTGCCCATTCAGTCAAAAGAGCCTTTGTGAGGTCAGGCACTGATTTTGGACAAGAAAGCCTGGCTTGCGATTAACCTTCCAATGCATCGCAAAGGTGTTCAGTAAGGTTGAGGTCAGGGCTCTGTGCAGGCCACTGGAGTTCTTCTACACCAAACTCGTCCAACAATGTCTTTATGGACCTGGCTTTGTGCACAGGGGCATTGACATGCTGGAAGAGCAACGGGCCTTCCCCAAACTGTTGCCACAAAGTTGGAAGCAGACAATTGTCTAAAATGTCTTTGTATGCTGTAGTAGTAATTGCTATAGTAGTAATTTCCCAGACCATTATCAAACCTCCATCAAACTTTACTGCTGGCAAGATGCGTTCCGGTAGGTAGCGTTCTCCTGGCATCCGCCAAACCCACCTTCATCCATCCGGCTGCCAGATAGTGAAGCGTGATTCATTGCTCCAGAGAATATGTTTCCAGAGTCCAGTGGCGGCATGCTTTACACCACTTCAGCCAATGCTTGGCTTTGTGCATAGTGATCTCGGTGATCTTATGGAGATGTTGCTTCCAGAGGCAGTTTGGAACTCTGTAGTAAGTGACGGAACAGAGGATGGATGATTTTTTGCAAGCTTCAGCACTCAGTAGCCCCGCTCTGTGGGTTTGCGTGATCACCGCTTCATGGCTGAGCTCTTGTCGCTCCTAGACACTTCCATTTCACAATAAAATCATTTACAGTTACAGACCGGAATCTACCAGGGCAGAAATTTCAAGAACTGACTTGTGGCAAAGGGGGCATCCTTTAACAATACCACGTTTAAAGTCACTGAGTTCTTCAGTACAATCCATTCTACTGCCAGTGTTTGTCTGCGGAGATTGCATGGCTATGTGCTTGATTTTATGCACCTGTTAGAAATGGGTGTGGCTGACACACCTGAACTCAATCATTAGGATGCATACACATACTTTTGGCTATAAGTCCAAGTCACAGTCTGAGTCCCATAATTTCATGTCCAAGTTCAGCTGCTGTTGAGATTAAGTGAGATCTAAGTCCAGATCTAATGACACTCAGGAAAAACAGGTCAGACACTGTGCCATTACTTCTCACGATGGTGTTATGTTAAGTCTTCTGTACTATACTTTTACTATGCAAAAGCATAAGTCAGACTTAAGTCCAAGTCTATAATTCTAATAACAGAATAAAATAATGAAATGTAATTCTGGTTACAGAAAGCCCAGTGTGAACATCGCAAACCAGATGTTACATTGGTGGGATATTATGTTACTTCTTGCTCCTCATCCAAGGGGAATTTGTCGAGGGTGTGTTTGGACCACAGTTCTGGAGTGTCCATGATTAGCCGAGTGAGTGTGTTACACGTCTCGGAGCAACAAACTGACCAAAACCACATTGTGGTTGTTTGTTCCTGCTAGAGCTGAACTTGGCCAACCGTCTCCCTGTAAGTGTTGTATCCACGGCAACGTGTTGCCAAGGCAAGGTGTCCGTGGTCAGTCAGGTGGTCCTGCGTGTGCATTTCTATGAGCTTATGCTGTACGGGCTGTAGCTTGAAGTTATCACAGTGACACTAAAGCACATGTACACACACATGCGCGCACACACACACACACACACACACACACACACACACACACACACTGCATGCATGTTGTTTGCTAGGACTGGTAAGAGGGTTATACTAGGGGGATAGTATTTCTAGGGCCGTCCTCTGATAAGGAGAGAGAGAGGGAGAGAGAGAGATGGAAAGTGGGAGAGAGAGTGTGTGTGTGGGAGAGAGAGAGAGAGAGAGAGAGTGCGCACCACTTGTTCTCGTCATTGGGAGGAGACCAGACAAATACTTTCCATTCCAATACAATGAGCAGGACGAGACCGAACATACTGCAGAACTGAGAACACACACACACACTGCAAAGCTGCTTTTCCAGTGTATTTTTCCGTTGATGTATCCAAAGTGTCAGTGTGTTGTGATGGATGAGATTATCTGTGTGTGTCTTTGGTATTTATGTAGTGTAACTGTGGTGACCTGAATCATGTGAAAGAAATCCATGACAATAATAAAGAAAAGGGTTCATGAGTTCATATGATGAAGACTATTAGTAATATAAAGTTTACAAAAGGGGACAATCTTGTACCAGATACAGTAAATCTTGGTTTTGGTGATTATTATTATTGTTTTGGTTGTTTTTTGATTCTCCAGCTCTGAATAAGTTGATAAGAGTTGGCTATGCAGAAGGCATGAAGGTAGATCGATTTTCAGTGCAGGCAGACAGGCTGAGTATTTGAGGTCTAAGACATTAATGTGCTGTCTGCACAATAAAGAAAACCATTTGAAATCTGTACTCCCCGTCATGGCATACCCGTCAGTTAGTCATTACTAACTGGATTGTTATTCCACACTTTATAAAACAGTCCCTCCAGGTTTTATGCGGTCGCAGAAATGAACGCAATATCTGTCTGTCTTATAGATATTGTCTTTATTTAAAACCTGATGAGGTTGGAGAATACATGGCAAGGGATCCGAGACCATTCCTCCATACAGAATCTCTCCAGATCCTTCAAATTTCAAGCTCCATGCTGGTGGACTCTCCTCTTCAGTTCACCCCACAGGTTTTCTACAGGTTTGAAGTCAGGGGACTGGGATGGCCATGGCAGGACCTTGATTTTGTGGTCAGTAAACCATTTTTGTGTTGATTTTGATGTATGTTTTGGATCATTGTCCTGCTGGAAGATCCAACCACAGCCCATTTGAAGCTTTCTGGCAGAGGCAGTCAGGTGTTCATTTAATATCTGTTGATCTTTGATAGAGTCCATGATGCCATGTATCCTAACAAAATGTCCAGGTCCTCTGGCAGAAAAACAGCCCCAAAACATTAAAGAGCCACCACCATAATTTAACCGTGGGCATGAGGTACTTTTCCATATGGCTACCTCTCTGTGTGCGCCAAAACCACCTCTGGTGTTTATTGCCAAAAAGCTCTATTTTGGTTTCATCTGACCATAGAACCCGATCCCATTTGAAGTTCCAGTAGTGTCTGGCAAACTGAAGACGCTCAAGTTTGTTTTTGGATGAGAGTAGAGGCTTTTTTCTTGAAACCCTTCCAAACAACTTGTGGTGATGTAGGTGACTTCGGATTGTAGTTTTGGAGACTTTCTGACCCCAAGACGCAACTAACTTCTGCAGTTCTCCAGCTGTGATCCTTGGAGATTTTTTGGCCACTCGAACTATCCTCTTCACAGTGCGTTGAGACGATATAGACACGCGTCCAATTCCAGGTTGATTCATAACATTTCCAGTTGACTGGAACTTCTTAATTATTGCCCTGATGGTGGAAATGGGCATTTTCAATGCTTGTGCTGTTTTCTTATAGCCACTTCCCATTTTGTGAAGCACATGCAAAGAAATGCTGTAAAGCAAAGATGTCTTCAAAATAATTAAATCTTGCAGAACCAGCCACAGTTCTTCTGGAGACTCGCACTTGCTTCTTATTTTTGCAGCAAAACCCAGCAGCCTTCATTGTGTTTTTGTCTGAAATGTGGTCTCTTACGTAATCTGATGCTTTCTTTAATGAAATACAAACATTTTTCTGTAACATTTAATTTAGCAAAACTAAGAGAAAACTAGTTTTACAAAATTAAAATCTAGCTAGAAAACTAATGTTTGGGAATGTAAAATGTTTTTTGTACTGACTTGATAACGTAGACGTCATAAAATAAAAAATCTATTATTATTATTTTTTTAGTTTAGTCTAGTTTTTTTTTTTTTTTAGTCTAGCTTGTACTAAAAAAAAAAAAGGATGCCTAATACTTCTGCACAGTACTGTGTGTGTGTGTGTGTGAGAGTGAGACAGAGACAGAGACAGAGAGACTGGAAGCGGTATGCTGGCAGACACATGACCAGGACATGAATGGATTGAAATGTCATACGCTCTGCAGAAAGCTGGTATAATATATACATACACACACATATACACGCACACACTCTATATTATTATTATTTTCTTTTTTACATTAGTGTTAATGTAAAGCTTTAGTCTAAAGTTTATATTTGTAACACTCAGTTTGTGGATTTTATTTTAAATAAACAAAAAAATGGTGTTGAAATTTTGGGGGTTTTTTTCTTCACCCGATTAATAGAAGAAAAAAAATAACAATCTGCTGATTAATTGATTATGAAAATAAGTTGCAGCCCTACTTGCCACTCTCTCTGTCCATACTGCAGTTCTCACAGACTCTCAACCTTACTGCAGTATGTAATTTTGCTCTTTCAGCGCACAACACAAAGTCCATACTCCATACTGCCACTCTGACGGTATGTAATGCTGCTTTTTCAGTGCACAACACAATTCTCGCAGTCTGTACCGCAGCTCTCATGACCCACAGGGTCACTCTCAGCCTGTACTGACATGCTCGCCGTCTGAACTGCTGCTCTAATGGTTCACAGCACTGCTCTTCTACACACACTCCTCACTACTGATCACCAGACACACCGCAGATATTAAAAGTCAGCGATTATTCAGCTGTAGCCACTTAAGTTCAGGGATCAACTAATAAAATGTGTGCTTTAAGTGCTTATAACACTATTCATCCATCCATCCATCCATATTCCATACCTTATCCTATTCCTTATCTTACGCAGGGAGGCTGGAGCCTATCCCAGGGGACTCGGGGCAGAAGGCGGGGGACACCCTGGACAGGGTGCCAACCCATCGCACGCACATTCGCACACACATTCACACACTATAAACAATTTGGAAATGCCAGTCAGCCTACAGTGCATGTCTTTGGACTTGGGGAGGAAACCAGAGTACCCGGAGGAAACCCCTGAAGCACGGGGAGAACATGCAAACTCTGTGCACACAGGGCAGAGGCGGGAATCAAACCCCCAGCCCTGGAGGTGTGTGTGTGTGTGTGTGTATAACACTATTCAGTACTCAGAGTTAATACTGTATTTTCATAACAATCAGTAGAGATGATTTTAATGATCTCTGTGTGTGCACATGTGTGAAGAAGCCTCTGTCTCTGTCCTGCAGCCAGTACCAGCTTTCTGCTGAGCGTATTACATTTCAATCCATCCATGTCCTGGTCATGTGTCTGCCAGCACTGCTTACAGTCTCTCTCTCTCTGTCTATCTCTCTCTCTCTCCCTCACACACACACACTTATTTATATATATATATATATACACATACATACACATACATACATAAAGTATCTCACAAAAGTGAGAACAATTCCTCACATTTTTGTAAATATTTTATTATAACTTTTCATGGGACAACACTGACGAAATGACACTTTGCTACAATGTAAAGTAGTGAGTGTACAGCTTGTATAACAGTGTAAATTTGCTGTCCCCTCAAAATAACTCAACACACAGCCATTAATGTCTAAACCGCTGGCAACAAAAGTGAGTACACCCCTAAGTGAAAATGTCCAAATTGGGCCCAGTTAGCCATTTTCCCTCCCCGGTGTCATGTGACTTGTTAGTGTTACAAGGTCTCAGGTGTGAATGGGGAGCAGATATGCTAAGTTTGGTGTTATCGCTCTCACATTCTCTCATACTGGTCACTGGAAGTTCAACATGGCACCTCATGGCAAAGAACTCTCTGAGGATCTGAAAAAAAGAATTGTTGCTCTACATAAAGATGGCCTAGGCTATAAGAAGATTGCCAACACCCTGAAACTGAGCTGCAGCACGGTGGCCAAGACCATACAGCGGGTTTAACAGGACAGGTTCCACTCAGAACAGGCCTCGCCATGGTCGACCAAAGAAGTTGAGTGTATGTGCTCAGCATCATATCCAGAGGTTGGCTTTGCAGAATAGACGTATGAGTGCTGCCAGCATTGCTGCAGAGGTTGAAGGGGTGGGGGGTCAGCCTGTCAGTGCTCAGACCATACACCACACACTGCATCAAATTGGTCTGCATGGCTGTCATCCCAGAAGGAAGTCTCTTCTAAAAATGCACAGGAAAGCCCACAAACAGTTTGCTGAAGACAAGCAGACTAAGGACATGGATTACTGGAACCATGTCCTGTGGTCTGATGAGACCAAGATAAACTTATTTGGTTCAGATGGTGTCAAGCGTGTGTGGCGGCAACCAGGTGAGGAGCACAAAGACAAGTGTGTCTTGCCTACAGTCAAGCATGGTGGTGGTAGTGTCATGGTCTGGGGCTGCATGAGTGCTGCCGGCACTGGGGAGCTAATGCCAACATGTACTGTGACATACTGAAGCAGAGCATGATCCCCTCCCTTTGGAAACTGGGCCGCAGGGCAGTATTCCAACATGATAACGACCCCAAACACACCTCCAAGACGACCACTGCCTTGCTAAAGAAGCTGAGGGTAAAGGTGATGGACTGGCCAAGCATGTCTCCAGACCTAAACCCTATTGAGCATCTGTGGGGCATCCTCAAACGGAAGCGCAAGGTCTCTAACATCCACCAGCTCTGTGATGTTGTCATGGGGGAGTGGAAGAGGACTCCAGTGGCAACCTGTGAAGCTCTGGTGAACTCCATGCCCAACAGGGTTAAGGCAGTGCTGGAAAATAATGGTGGCCACACAAAATATTGACACTTTGGGCCCAATTTGGACATTTTCACTTAGGGGTGTACTCACTTTTGTTGCCAGCGGTTTAGACATTAATGGCTGTGTGTTGAGTTATTTTGAGGGGACAGCAAATTTACACTGTTATACAAGCTGTACACTCACTACTTTACATTGTAGCAAAGTGTTATTTCGTCAGGTGAGGGGTGTACTCACTTTTGTGAGATACTGTGTGTATGTATGTGTGTGTGTGTATGTATGTATGTATGTGTGTGTGTGTGTGTGTATATGTGTATATATATATATATATATATATATATATATATATATATATATATATATATATATATATATATATATATATAATGTATGAATATATGAATGACACAAGTACACAGAGAGAGAGAGAGAGCGAGGACAGGCTTGACAGAGAGAAGGGGTGATGGGATGCTGAAAAAGAGAGCAGGATGGAGGGACAAGAAGCTTTGGTTGATTAGAGGATTAACCAAGTCCATCCTTCTGTTCTCTCTCTCTCTCTCTCTCACACACACACACACACACACACACACACACACACTCACTCACATACTCACTCTTCGTCTGTCTCCCTCTCCTGACTTAGCTGTGATGCAGCGTGCATATTTTTGTGGTTATTTATGTAGTTGCTGTGTCAGCGCTAGAATGACATCACTTCCTGCTCTGGCCTACACAACCTGACTTGCTGATATGATGACATCATCTAGTCCCACACTGCAGTGTGTTGCAGTGTAGCTGATTTGACTGCCAGTCTGTCAGATGGATTGAGCTGTATGTGTGTGTGTGTGTGTGTGTGTGTGTGTCCTTGTCCTTGGCTTATCAGAGGCAGGGCAAACTCGACCTTACTCGGCATTAACATTTTAGATAAACTGCTGCACTGACTTAATCACACGCACGCACTCTCACTCACACACTAGGGTTGCAACGGTCTGAGATTTTCACGGTGCGATAACCATCTTCAAAAATATCACGGTTTCATGGTATATGGTATTACACAATTATTGTTATTATTAGTTACAATGACCCTTAAAGGAATGGAAACAGAATGTATGTTTGTTTTGGGGTTTTTTTTTTTGGTTGAACAAACGCTTTACTATAATTGCAACTTAAAACCATTTTTAAAAATGGAAAAAAGGAGCAGGATGTTTAAAAAAAAAAAAAAAAAAAAAAAAAAAAAAAAAGTTATGTCTTTAGACAAAAATAAATCTAACTGTACTTCCTTTTGAACAGCATAAGTAGGAGAGAAAAAAGGGCAGGACCTTTTTGTTACAATTTTCTTGAGCTCTGATTATCACAGCAGCATGTATTTCTTGAATTCATTTCAGGCCAGGTTATGATGAAAACATGTAATTCACACTCAGATCGGGGTCTGTGTGTGTGTGTGTGTGGACGTATCCCTTGATCTGCACAGAGGGATGGTGTTCTTGAATATGGCCGAACATGTTTGACGTGTTTCCTCCTTTTGGCAGCCACTTTGCTCACAATTTTTTTCAATACCGTAGATAAGCAAATTTACATGGTATGATAACCGTCAGTTTTCATACGGCAGAATACTGTGAAACCCTATCACACACTTTCTCAAACTTTCTTTCTGGTGCACTTCCTCTACGTTCACTTGCACACTGTCCCTCACATACTCTCACTCACACACTCGCGCTCCCTCACACACCTCACTCACACTCTCTCTCGCAGATCTCGCGCTCTTTCGCATAGTCCTACTCTCACACACTCCTACTCACACACTCTCTCTTGCACACTTTGACTCGCACACTCTCGTGCGCACTCGTACTCTCGCCCACTCCCACTCAAACACTCTCACACACACACTCTCTCGCACACTGCTGCACATTCACACTCGCAAACACTCCAATGCAAACACTCTAACGCAAACTAACTCGCACGCACTCACCTGCGCACTCACTCGCACACTGTCACGCTCTCGCACACTCTTGCACATTCGCACTTGCATGTGCTCACACACTCACTTTCTCGCACGTTCTTCCTCGTGCACGTTTCCACACTCTCACTCTGTCAAACTCGAACACTCTCTCGCACACACTCACTCTTGCACACATCAGCTTTTATCAGCCTAAAGCAATCAAAGTAAGTATCATCTGTGTGTGTGTGTGTGTGTGTGTGTGTGTGTGTGTGTGTGTGTGTGTGTGTGTGTGTGTGTGTGTGTGTAATGGCTGTCTATAATAATATGTTTGTGTTGTGTAAATATCATCTCCAAAAATATAACCAGCGATACGCAGTTGTGATCGGGGTTCCTTATACATATCACACCACATCTGATTATGTAATGGTTCTCCTCTTGACCTGGTGGAAACCCAGACTGGTTCCTGGCACACATACACAGCACAGTCATCTCTGCAGCCTTGCTTATTTAGTTCGGTGTCTCTTTCTACTTTGTTTGTTTTGCTTATTTTTATTTTGCTACATGGTTTAATAGCTGGAGCTACTCTGAAAGGTCGCAGCCTGCTGAGTCATTCAGGATCTTTCTTTCTCTCTTTCTGACACGAGGCTTCAGAGGAACGTGGAGCACAGAGCAGCGACAAAGATAAGAAACGGAAATGAAGAGTTTGATCAATTCCCTCGAATTTGCTTAAAACCGTGTCACGGGTTTCAGCTAATAACGAGTAAGTGAAGAACTCAATAACTTAATTACAGACTTCAACAGGACTCCAGGAGAAGCTTAATTTAGAGTATTTCATTCACGTTGTTGAAAACCTGGTTTCTCCGTGTGAAAGGTTTTCCTCCCACAGCACACATGCAGCGTCTCAGGCTGTTGTATCCAAAGTGACATGCTGACAGCCGTTGTAAACTTGGCGCATGGTCATAAATTAGTGTCTGAATGGAAGAAGTGTTTGACAGCTGAAGCAGATTGTCAGCCTCCATCACCTGCCTTCTCTCTACCACTTACTCACTCCTCCTTTTTCCCTTAGTTTTCGTCCTTCGCACTTGTCACTGAGCAATATGCATCACTGTAGTATCCCTGTTTATGATAATGTATAGTGGTGTACTGTAGAGGTTCTCAAGCAGCCAGGCACCCCTTTATCCGAACCCACCTGTCTCGCAGTATATACTGCCGCTCTGGCAGTTTATCTGGTCACTCCTAGTCCGTGCCGTTGCCGTTGTTATGCCCTGTAACACGAGTCTCTCAGGCACACTCCTGCCCTCACTGACTTAAACACAAACAGGATGTCAAGTCAGAATCGGGTTTTCCATGGTACCTTAAAAGAAGGTGCTAAAATGCTGGTTGAGTTTCAGTGGCGAGACTGAGCACACGGCATCACGGGTTTATAGAGAATGACAACGCTGCTACAAAAGTCAACCAGCAAAAAGCAACGAGCTTTTGAATTCAAGTCAATCTCTGACAGGATATATAGTTCCTTGTATTAGTATTCACCCCCTTGAACATTTCCACATTTTCCTGAAACTTAAAAATTGCTGTTCACTACCAGCTTGAACAAGTCTGCCAAGGGGAAATGGCAAAAATATCAGGATCCAGATGTTCAAAGAGACATACCCCAGCTGTTATTGCAGCCAAAGGTGGACACCCAGGGGGTCCATATGTTAGCAGCTGATCCTTTAAGTCCTGTAATTTGCTAGGTGGGGCCCTCAATGGATCGGACGTGTTTGTTCAGCCCAAACATCAGATTGAGATCTGGGGAATTTGGAGGCCAGGTCAACACCTTGAATGCTTTGTCATGTTCCTCAAACCATTCCTGAACAATTTTTGCAATGTGGCAGGGAACATTATCCTGCTGAAAGAGGCCACCGCTCTTAGGGAATACCGTTGCCATAAAGGGGTGAACTTGGTCTGCAACAGTGTTTAGGTAGATGGTACGTGTCAAAGTAACATCCACATGAATGTCAGGACCCAAGGTTTCTCAGCAGAACATTGCCCAGAGCATCACACTGCCTCCGCCGGCTTGCCTTCTTCCCATAGTGCCTCCTGGTGCCAGCTCTTCCCCAGGTAAGCGACGCACACGCACCCGGCCATCCACATGATGTAAAAGAAAACGTGATTCGGACCAGGCCACCTTCTTCCATTGCTTCATGGTCCAGTTCTGATGCTCACATGCCCATTGTAGGTGCTTTCTGTGGTGGACAGGGGTCAGCATGGGCACTCTGACTGGTCTGCAGCTACACAGCCCCATACGCAGCAAGATGTGATGCACTGTGTGTTCTGACACCTTTCTATCATAGCCAGCATTAACCTTTTTCAGCTGTTTGCTACTGTAGCTCTTCTGTGGGATTGGACCAGACAGGCTTTGGGGTGAATACTTGTGCAAGATACTATACTTCCGATATGTCCTGATCTAGTGCATTGATGCACCCCTGCCAGCCAATCAGAAACGAGTATTTTCAGGGTTGACGTATATCATCCAACTAATTATAAGCACATGATGGTGCCCTTGAAGGTCCCGCAGACAGTTGTTCTAATTTATAATGGTATATCTCTCTCTCTCTCTCTCTCTCTCTCTCTCTCGCTCTCCCACTCGCTAACTCACATTCGCACACACTCGTGCGCACACACACACACACCTCTCTCCGACAGCCATTAGAGTCCTGGAGAAATGAGAAAAGTCAGCCAGGCTTGAAGTACATTATACACTTGTGAGTTTATAAGACCTCATCGATTTTCTTTCTCACTCGCTTTATACACCACCACCATTCTTCCCAAAGATAATAGGTGTTCAGCAGGACCAATGGTGTGTTCAGTTTGCTTGACATCTGGTGACTGTGAATGCCAACGCGTATGATCATTTTCATCCTCATCAAACCATTCAGGGCTTCATGGGGGCGGAGTCATCTTGGAAGAGACCACGCCCCTCAGGATAGAAATGGTTCATTACAGGATAATCTGACTTCTGATCAGTCAGAAGAACTGCAGTATTGTTTTTTTTTTCGTTAATATACAGTACATCAGCTCCTCCCCACAGCTCACCTGATAGTGCGCAGTCCGCTCAGTGCCCTACATCAGAGGGCGTGTCGGCAAACGTGTGTCGGACCAATACAGGGCAATTTATGTCTGTATTACTGCTTTTTATCACTTTGCTTTGAGCAAGGTGCCCTTTGGACCCTGACACACGATCTATCACACATCTACACTCTCTCTCTCTCTCTCTCTCTCTCTCTCTCTCTCTCTCTCTCTCTCTCTCTCTCTCTCTCTCTCTCTCTCTCTCTCTCTCTCTTCAAAGGGAGGGAGTGAGAAACTTGTCATCCTTCTGTACACTCCTTTATTCCCGACCCTTGTGTGTGTGTGTGTGCGCGTTTGAATGATGGTGATTATTAAGGGGCTGTTCTTGGTTTATCAAAGGCAGGGCAAACTCGACCTTACTCAGAGGTAATAGTTATTTACGTGATTGACAGATAAACTGCTGCTCTGACTCACTCTCTCTCACACACACACACACACACACACACACACACACACACTCTCTCTCTCTCTCTCTCTCTCTCTCTCTCTCTCTCTCTCTCTCTCTCTCTCGCAATCTCAATCTTTTGCTCTTGAACTCTCACTCGCACTGTCATACTATTACTCTCTCTCTCTCGCTCTCCCTCTCTCTCTCTCGCACACACTCACTTTCTTCCACACTCTCGCATTCTATTTCACACTCACTCACCTGCACACTCACTTTTGCACACTCACTCTCACAAATTCTCACTCTCTTGCACTCACTCTTTTACACTCACACTGAATTGCACTCCCACCATACGCAATCTCACACACACACACACTAACACTCTCATTCACACTCTCGTATTCTTACGCACACACTCTCTCGCACACGCTTGCTTTCTTCCACACTGTCACGCTCTCGCATTCTTTCACACCAACTTGCACACTCTCACTTTTACACACTCTCACACTCACATTCTCACGCTCTTGCACACTCGCACACTCTTTTACACTGGCACACAATCAAGTCATCTCACACTCGGGCACACTCGCTCGCAAACCCTCCCTCATGTACTCGCACACACTCACTCACTGATTTGCAAGAGCTTTGCAGTACCCCTTGTTTACATAATTATCTAGAATTATTAATAGAATTATGTAGACACCAGCGTCATGTAGTCATGTTTCCTCTGGAGAAACCCAGGCCAGTTTAAGCACTAGGGATCTGCCCTGGAAACAATTGGGGTGGAGCCTGGTGTACTGTGTGTGTGTGTGTGTGTGTGTGTGTGTGTGTGTGTGTGTGTGTGTGTGTGTGTGTGTGTGTGTGTGTGTGTGTGTGTGTGTGTGTGTGTGTGTGTGTGTGTGTGTGTGTGTGTGTCAATCAATAATGAGATTCGTTGACAACGATTTTCATAATCGATTATTATCGATTTTATCAATTAGTTGTTGCAGCTCTACAATGAATCACGACTATAGACTTCGTAGGAAATGGGAGTCAGGTAATCGTCTTAAAGTAGTAAGGGAAATAAGTTCTCAGGAGTGGGAATGCATCATATGATTTTAATTAAGTTTATACCTATAGGATGAACTGGCATTAGCCGTCGGTGTAATCGAGCTGCTAGTTGCAGCTGATTTTGATTGCTGAGTGGTGTGTGCGGCCACTGTGTCTGGTGTGTGTGAGAGAGAGATGGTAATTTATGGAGCTCTGACCTGGATTTGATGGTTTTATTGTTTAATTGAGCTGCTCCTGGCTTGAATCAGGCACCTTTTTGCAGACACTCATCCAGTTTACTGTCACCAAGCGTCCTCCAAACCCGCAGGGACCTGTGTCTGTGTGTGAGTGTGTCTGTGTGTCTGTATGTGTGTGTGCGTGTTTGCATTTGTGTTTGTGTGTGGGAGGACTGTTTCAGACAAAGTGCCTTATCAAGTAATACAGGAGCATCTGTACTGGAAGAGAGTAAAGTGTGTGTTTGTGTGTGTTTGTCAGGCCCGCAAGGGGTCCTGTGGCTATAGTAACTCCATGGGCCCCCTCTGTAATATTTTACAGGGTACACACACTGACACACACACACACACACACACACACACACACACACACACACACACACACACTTGTTGTACACTAAATTAAAACCATGTATACACTGGTGGTTTTGTAACCAGGTTGAATAAATTCTACAGACTCCCTTAGTTTTGTTTATTTCATGAACATTAAAATGTTTCTATTGCCTTTTTTCTATTGCTGAACTTTCCACCAATTAGCACATTAACTCCAAGTTGACTTTGGTGCTTGGACCCCTATGTATAATCACTATAACGTGTAGAGGAAGCTACATATGACTGTCCAATCTCAGAGTGAATTCTAGCCAGGCCAGGGCTTCTCAAACCATTTGAAAGACCAG
The DNA here is from genome assembly GCA_023630585.1 of Cranoglanis bouderius. Classification (NCBI taxonomy): domain Eukaryota; kingdom Metazoa; phylum Chordata; class Actinopteri; order Siluriformes; family Cranoglanididae; genus Cranoglanis; species Cranoglanis bouderius. The sequence continues at coordinate 7,072,890 of CM042543.1, forward strand.
GAAAAACCAAAGAAAACACCCCCCTCGACTCGGAGTTCTTACTCGTAAACACAGCAAGTGACGTCAACAGTAAACAAAGTAGCACTTCTTTATTTTCAATGAGTTATTGTGTGTATACAATTTGATTATAACACTGATTAAACAGATCACTCTTTTCAGGAGGTAAATATACATCATTAGCTGGCTAGCTTGTTGTTAACCAAATATGAACAAGAAGGGGTCCATGTTTTTTGGCACCCGGTGTTATACACGATATCGTCAGTAAACACGAGACCACAGATCCAGATGCTGTTTTCATTATTGCCAGGGATTTTAACCAGTGTAAACTACACTCAGTTCTTCCGGAATTCCATCAACACGTAGATATTTCTGCTAGAGAGCAGAACACGCTGGATCGTGTATATACAAAGATAAGGGGAGCTTACAAAGCTAAATCCCGACCTCACTTTGGTCGTTCAGATCATATCACACTTTTTTTTTCTATACCCAGCTTATAAACAGAAGCTGAAACAGTGCTCCGGTGAGGAAAACCATCAGAGTGTGGTCTGAGGTAGCTGTACAAACACTGAAAGACTGTTTTGTATTTACTGAGTGGGATCTATTTAGAACGGCAATACGGCAGGATTTGACAGTTAATATTGATGAATATGCATTAACTGTTACTGCCTATATCAGTACATGCATAGAAACTATCATACCTCAGATGACCATCTGCACATATCCCAATCAGAAACCATGGATTACCGCACAGGTCCACCACAGTCCACGTGCTCACTCTATGGCATTTAAATCTGGCAACCCTGAAGCTTACATAAAGGCAAGATATGATGTTCGTAAGAGCATAAACTTATCGTACGATATATATGGACAGGACCTCGATCATTTTTGCTGACCTCGATATTGCCTGTTGCGTTTACACGCGTGTTTGTTTGCATTAGAATGAATGTAACCAACATTTTAGCCTTTCACGCTGCTTCTGTCCTCTTGTCTGCTCTAGGGCTGTCAAATTAAAATACGAACTACGAATATTCATCGAATTTAAAAAGCAAAAACTGTGCATTCAAATTTAAGATGTGTAGCGAGCACTAGCACCAATTTTAATTAAAACATACTGTTGAAAAAATGACACGCAAGATGTAAACAATGCACTAGCAATGCTTTCTGAAGAAGAAAAATCTAGAAAAAAAAATTGGTTCCAGTGTTTCAAATAATCCAGTCCTAGACAATAATGTCGGGGGTTGAACCGGGGTAGAATGGTAAGTAATGTTATGAATACACTCTTTCCGTATCAATACATTAAAACACGTACAATGAATAACTAAAGCATAAAGAATTCACGATATTGTATTACAGTGTCTGAATATTCTTAAGAATATTCATTTATAATATTTCTTTTAAAAGGTGTACTTGGATTATTATGCTCTTATATTGTCATTATATCAGTGGCATAAAATGGTCTTAAAACAACAATAATATGGTTTATCGCAATTCTTTATGGGACAATATATCATGCAAAAAAAAAAGTAGTTCTAGTAACAGGCCTAACTGTAAGAACTTTTTTTTTATTTTATTTATTTATTTATTTATTTTTAAATCTTGGACCCCCTGTCTGTAATACTCAGATCCCGCTTTGAGAACCACTGTTCTTGGCATTAAGCACAAATATAAGCTCATGGTAAACAGCTAAGCAGCAACGTTTACACCCAAGTGCTGTGAGTCTCGTGCAACTGATACAATACAGTTTTTATTTTTAAAGGAACGTTTCTGAATTGTTTGTCTGAGGCAGAAAAGTTACAGTTGAATGTCTGGCAGGACACTCTTGTTTATGCAATCATTTTGCCCCTCTGTGGCAATAACAGCAGGCCAGCAGCACAGTCCAGTCTGATCTGATCTCCATGCTATAACACGAAGAGCAGCAGGAGGTGGTGATATTTTATCTGGATCGGTGAATATTACTGAGACTCTGAACCGAAGTGATCAGTTAGATTTTGTTTTTTTTTTTCATTTGTATGATTAGTCTGTCTTTTCTCCTTTTACTTTTTTTTCCTCTTTTGAGCTCTGCTGTCAACTGTTTAAAACATCTTTCACACGCTCTCCTTTCCAGACTCTTACCCTTAAAAAAAAAAAAAAAAAAACATATTTCCATTGGATCAAGAAACAAAACAATCACACTTTCACCAATCATGATCCTTCATTCGTTTATTCAGTCAATCTTGACTAAGTGTGTGTAAGTTGTGTATGTGTTATTGCATGCTATCACATAGCAGTGTGTTGTCATGGTTACTAAGCTCATCCGTATCACTATGGTTACTCTACAGCCAATTTTTTTTCCAGCTCTCCATTCTTTGTCTTTATATATATCTCACTCATTCTCTCTCTCTCTCTCTCTCTCTCTCTCTCTCTCTCTCATTCTCTTTCTCATTCTCTTTCTCATCTTTTCATTTATTCACTCCTCCTGTCTCTCTGTTTTTCTAGTCCTCATTCACAATTAATTTCCACAAATGCGCATTCATTCATGACCCTGTGGAATTACATCACTCCACCAGTGAGCACAGCCAATCAGGACCTGCATAAGGCTCAGAGATTCTGATTGGTCAGGTTTCTTCTGAGCAGCTGAGTAAATTAACTTTCTTTGTCTTTTCTTTTTTTCTTTTTCTTTTGAGGTGTCTGGAAACCTTTCAGTCTTTACTTCTTATTTAACCCTTTTTCTGGTTCTCTCACTCACTTTAGTGTCCATCCTAGGGTGCTTAGAGTTTGACTTTAGACCGTGATGTGCTCATGAAATTTATTGTGATGAGTGGATCAATGATGTGTGTATCAGAGTTTGAATGTTAACAAGCTTCTAACTTACAGTGGGGGGAAAAAGTATTTGATCCCCTGCTGATTTTGTACGTTTGCCCACTGACAAAGAAATGATCAGTCTATAATTTTAATGGTAGGTATATTTGAACAGTGAGAGACACAATAACAAAAAAATCCAGAAAAACGCATTTCAAAAAAGTTATAAATTGATTTGCATTTTAATGAGTGAAATAAGTATTTGATCCCCTATCAATCAGCAAGATTTCTGGCTCCCAGGTGTCTTTTACACAAGTAACGAGCTAAGATTAGGAGCACTCTCTTAAAGGGAGTGCTCCTAATCTCAGCTTGTTACCTGTATAAAAGACACCTGTCCACAGAAGCAATCAATCAATCAGATTCCAAACTCTCCACCATGGCCAAGACCAAAGAGCTGTCCAAGGATGTCAGGGACAAGATTGTAGACCTACACAAGGCTGGAATGGGCTACAAGACCATCGCCAAGCAGCTTGGTGAGAAGGTGACAACAGTTGGTGCGATTATTCGCAAATGGAAGAAACTGTCAGTCTCCTCCTGCTCAAGAAAGCACATGTACAGGCCCGTCTGAAGTTTGCCTGAATGATTCAGAGGAGAACTGGGTGAAAGTGTTGTGGTCAGGTGAGACCAAAATCGAGCTCTTTGGCATCAACTCAACTCACCGTGTTTGGAGGAGGAGGAATGCTGTCTATGACCCCAAGAACACCGTCCCCACCGTCAAACATGGAGGTGGGAACATTATGCTTTGGGGGTGTTTTTCTGCTAAGGGGACGGGACAACTGCACCGCATCAAAGGGACGATGGACGGGGCCATGTACCGTCAAATCTTGGGTGAGAACCTCCTTCCCTCAGCCAGGGTATTGAAAATGGGTCGTGGATGGGTATTCCAGCATGACAATGACCCAAAACACACAGCCAAGGCAACAAATGAGTGGCTCAAGAAGAAGCGCATTAAGATCCTGGAGTGGCCTAGCCAGTCTCCAGACCTTAATCCCATAGAAAATCTGTGGAGGGAGCTGAAGGTTCGAGTTGCCAAACGTCAGCCTCGAGACCTTAATGACTTGGAGAGGATCTGCAAAGAGGAGTGGGACAAAATCCCTCCTGAGATGTGTGCAAACCTGGTGGCCAAATACAAGAAACTTCTGGCCTCTGTGATTACCAACAAGGGTTTTGCCACCAAGTACTAAGTCGAAGGGGTCAAATACTTATTTCACTCATTAAAATGCAAATCAATTTATAACTTTTTTGAAATGCGTTTTTCTGGATTTTTTTGTTGTTATTCTGTCTCTCACTGTTAAAATACACCTACCATTAAAATTATAGACTGATCATTTCTTTGTCAGTGGGCAAACGTACAAAATCAGCAGGGGATCAAATACTTTTCCCCCCCACTGTAACTGTTGTACACCAAGGCATTAAAAAACATATGTCTCTGTGTGCCTGAATAATACATTTGGAGCAGTAGGATTTCTTAAACCAGTGATGGGCGAGTGTTATTACAGTTGCAGTCAAAATTATTCAATCCCCATTGCAACTCAGGTTTATTGCCAAAATTTACAGACTTTCAGCTGTTTGCAATGAACAAATAAAACAAAAGCAATTGAAAGCGGCAAGTGGTTTCCCCAAATTCAACTGAAAAGGCAACTTATGACTTTTCCAGTTTCAGAATTATTCAGCTCCTTCATGGCAAGCATCTTTAGTACTTAGTAGAGCATCCTTTTTGCTGTTATGACCTGCTGCAAACAAGATGCATAGCCAGACACCAGCTTCTGGCAGCATTCCTGAGGAATCTTAGCCCATTCTCCATGAGCAATGACCTCCAGTTCAGTAATATTCTTGGGTTTGTGTGCTGCACCCACCTTCTTCAAACCCCACCAGAGATTTTCTATGGGGTTCAAGTCGGGTGACTGTGATGACCCTGTAGAATCTTCCAGGACTTCTTCTGCAACCAAGCCTTGGTGGAATTTGAGGTATGCTCTCAAATTTAAGGTATGATCATTGTCCTGTTGGAAGGTCCAATGACGCCCAAGCTTCAGCTTCCTCACAGACGGCATGAAGTTTTCTCCTAGGATTTCCTGATACTTCAATGAATCCATCTTGCCTTCCACACGCTGCAGGTTTCCAGTGCCAAAGGATGCAAAGCAGCCCCAGAGCATCACCAAGCCACCACCATGCTTGACTGTGGACAGAGTGTTCTTTCTTCATTCTTCTTTCTCCAGACATACTGCTGATCCATCGTGCCAGAGAGACTTTAGGAGAGAGGCAGACTGTAGGGGAGCAGAGGACTTTAGGGGAGAGGCAGACTGTAGGGGAGCAGAGGACTTTAGGGGAAAGGCAGACTGTAGGGGAGCAGAGGACTTTAGGGGAGAGGCAGACTGTAGGGGAGCAGAGGACTTTAGGGGAGAGGCAGACTGTAGGGGAGCAGAGGACTTTAGGGGAGAGGCAGACTGTAGGGGAGCAGAGGACTTTAGGGGAGAGGCAGACTGTAGGGGAGTTGTGTATTTAGCCTTGTGTAACTGGAATTTTTGAAGAGGATCTCCAGCTGTATGCTGTTGGTTCAGTGGGGTTTGTGTGAAGAGGTCATTGGAACGCAGCTGGATTTTTTTTTTTTTTTTGGTCTGTTTGTGGGAAATGGTGGGATTGATGGAGGAAATGTTTGCAGAAGGATATAGAGCAGGAGAGAAACATTTAAACACACACACACTCATACACACACGCCCTCGAAATGAGCGTGCCTTGTGTGTGTGTCTGCTTGTCTTGCGTGTGAAAGTTTTGAACAATGGTCTCTGCCTGCAGTGACTTGTGTTAGATGAGTGGTGTGTGTGTGTGTGTGTGTGAGAGAGAGAGAGAGAGAGAGAGAGTGAGAGATAAAAGACATGCTGGTTGATGTTCTGCGTAAAATCACTTAATGTTCTCTTGACTTTTATATGTTCAGTGTCACTTGAGGATTTTAGCTTTGCATTTAACACCATCATCACAGAGCTTCCACACTCTCCTCACTGTCTGTGCTGGAACTAGTTTGCATGAGGATCCACCACTTTCACACAGATGAGAGATAGCATGTGAGGCAAGAACACTTCAGATCCACTGAGACTTAGCAGTGGAGAACCTCAGTAACAGATTTTTGGCATCACAAAGTGTCTAATTTAAATCCACATTAAAACCCTTTTTGTCCTCCTCCCTCCACGCTCATTCCTCTGTAGCTCGTCTCACTTCTTTTCACTTTCCTGTCAGTACTAATCTTTCTGTATACCTGCTATTTCACCCTCTAATCCCTCCACTGGGTTTTACTGTCAGAGATTAATGAGGGAAAGTGGATGCTGTTTCATCATACAGGCCTTTAGATTTAGTGAATGAGCGCCTGACCCCTAGTGGTCAACAGGAGAAATACACTTTTATTAGCTATAGAAACCAAAGAGAGCTATGTTGAGAATAGAGTGCAGCTAAAATGTGTGTGTGTGTGTGTGTGTGTGTGTGTGTGTGTGTGTGTGTGTGTGTGTGTGTGTTTCTCAACTGCAACAGTGTCAGGTTTTCATTAAGTGCTGTTCCTCTTATGTACCACCTCATTAACATTTTTATGCATATTCATGTCCAGTAGATGTGGGCACGAAAAGAGGTACACACACACACGCTTCTGACAGTAAGGTTTCTGGCTATGGACCATAAACCTCCCACCCTTTCTGTGTTGTCAAAACAGTTTTGTGTGTGTGTGTGATTAGATACTGATGTAAATGGATGTAGCTAGAAAAAAAACAACGCTGTATATATTAATTTCACTGATGCAGGAGTTCTCGTATTCCAGCTGTCAGGACTGCAGCAGTGTGGAAAAACAGGGGGGACAGTGTGTGTGTGTGTGTGTGTGTAGATGGGGAGGGGTGTGTGTGTGTAGTTGGGGAGGGGTGTGTGTGTGTAGATGGGGAGGGGTGTGTGTGTGTGTAGATGGGGAGGGGTGTGTGTGTGTGTAGATGGGGAGGGGTGTGTGTGTGTAGATGGGGAGGGGTGTGTGTGTGTAGATGGGGGAGGGGGTGTGTGTGTGTGTGTAGATGGGGGAGGGGTGTGTAGTGTGTGTGTGTAGATGGGGAAGGGTGTGTGTGTGTGTGTGTGTAGATGGGGAAGGGGGTGTGTGTGTGTGTGTGTGTGTAGATTGGGGAGGGGTGTGTGTGTGTGTAGATGGGGAAGGGTGTGTGTGTGTGTGTGTGTGTGTGTGTGTGTGTAGATGGGGAAGTGTGTGTGTGTGTGTGTGTAGATGGGGAGTGTGTGTGTGTGTGTGTGTGTGTGTGTGTAGATGGGGAAGTGTGTGTTGTGTGTGTGTGTAGATGGGGAAGTGTGTGTGTGTGTGTGTGTGTAGATGGGGGTGTGTGTGTGTGTAGATGGGGAAGTGTGTGTGTGTGTAGATGGGGGAAGTGTGTGTGTGTGTAGATGGGGAAGTGTGTGGCTGTTGTGTGTAGATGGGGAACTGTGTGTGTGTGTGTGTGTAAGATGGGGAAGTGTGTGTGTGTGTGTGTGTGTAGATGGGGGAAGTGTGTGTGTGTGTGTGTGTGTGTAGATGGGGAAGTGTGTGTGTGTGTAGATGGGGAAGTGTGTGTGTGTGTGTGTAGATGGGGAAGTGTGTGTGTGTGTGTGTAGATGGGGAAGTGTGTGTGTGTGTGTGTGTGTGTGTGTGTGTAGATGGGGAAGTGTGTGTGTGTGTAGATGGGGATGTGTGTGTGTGTGTGTGTAGATGGGGATGTGTGTGTGTGTGTGTGTAGATGGGGATGTGTGTGTGTGTGTGTGTAGATGGGGATGTGTGTGTGTGTGTGTGTAGATGGGGATGTGTGTGTGTGTGTGTGTAGATGGGGATGTGTGTGTGTGTGTGTGTAGATGGGGATGTGTGTGTGTGTGGTGTGTAGAATGGGGATGTGTGTGTGTGTGTGTGTAGATGGGGAAGTGTGTGTGTGTGTGTAGATGGGGAAGTGTGTGTGTGTGTGTGGTGTGTGTGTGTAGATGGGGGAAGTGTGTGTGTGTGTAGATGGGGATGTGTGTGTGTGTGTAGATGGGGAAGTGTGTGTGTGTGTGTAGATGGGGATGTGTGTGTGTGTGTAGATGGGGATGTGTGTGTGTGTGTGTGTAGATGGGGATGTGTGTGTGTGTGTGTGTAGATGGGGATGTGTGTGTGTGTGTGTAGATGGGGAAGGGGTGTGTGTGTGTAGATGGGGAAGGGGTGTGTGTGTGTAGATGGGGATGTGTGTGTGTGTGTAGATGGGGATGTGTGTGTGTGTGTGTGTGTAGATGGGGATGTGTGTGTGTGTGTGTAGATGGGGATGTGTGTGTGTGTGTGTGTGTGTGTGTGTGTGTGTGTAGATGGGGAAGGGGGTGTGTGTGTAGATGGGGAAGGGGTGTGTGTGTGTAGATGGGGAAGGGGGTGTGTGTAGATGGGGAAGTGTGTGTGTGTGTGTGTGTGTGTAGATGGGGAAGGGGGTGTGTGTGTGTGTGTGTAGATGGGGGAGGGGTGTGAGTGTGTGTGTATGTGTGTGTGTGTGTAGATGGGGAGGGTGTGAGTGTGTGTGTGTGTGTGTAGATGGGGAGGGGGTGTGAGTGTGTGTGTGTGTAGATGGGAGGAGGGGTGTGTGAGTGTGTGTGTGTGTGTGTAGATGGGGAGGGTGTGAGTGTGGGTGTGTGTGTGTAGATGGGGAGGGGGTGTGAGTGTGTGTGTGTGTGTGTAGATGGGGAGGGGGTGTGAGTGTGTGTGTGTGTGTAGATGGGGAGGGTGTGAGTGTGTGTGTGTGTGTAGATGGGGAAGGGGTGTGTGTGTGTGTGTGTGTAGATGGGGGAAGGGTGTGTGTGTGTGTGTGTGTGTGTGTAGATGGGGAGGGGTGTGTGTGTGTGTGTGTGTGTGTGTGTGTGTGTAGATGGGGAAGTGTGTGTGTGTGTGTGTAGATGGGGAGGGAAGTGAGTGTGTGTGTGTGTGTAGATGGGGAGGGGGTGTGAGTGTGTGTGTGTGGTGTGTAGATGGGGAGGGGTGGAAGTGTGTGTGTGTGTGTAGATGGGAGGGGGTGTGAAGTGGGTGTGTGTGTAGATGGGGAAGTGTGTGTGTGTGTAGATGGGGAGGGGGTGTGAAGTGTGTGTGTGTGTAGATGGGGAAGTGTGTGTGTGTGTGTGTAGATGGGGAAGTGTGTGTGTGTGTGTGTAGATGGGGAAGTGTGTGTGTGTGTGTGTAGATGGGGAAGGGTGTGTGTGTGTGTGTGTGTGTGTAGATGGGGAAGTGTGTGTCGTGTGTGTGTAGATGGGGAAGTGTGTGTGTGTGTGTGTGTGTGTGTAGATGGGGAAGTGGTGTGTGTGTGTGTGTGTGTGTGTAGATGGGGAAGTGTGTGTGTGTAGATGGGGAGGGGGTGTGTGTGTGTGTGTGTGTGTGTGTGTAGATGGGGAGGGGGTGTGAGTGTGTGTGTGTGTGTGTAGATGGGGAAGTGTGTGTGTGTGTGTAGATGGGGAAGTGGTGTGTGTGTGTGTGTGTGTAGATGGGGAGGGTGTGAGTGTGTGTGTGTGTGTGTGTGTGTGTAGATGGGGAGGGGGTGTGTGTGTGTGTGTGTGTGTAGATGGGGAGGGGGTGTGTGTGTGTGTGTGTGTGTAGATGGGGAGGGGTGTGAGTTGGTGTGTGTGTAGATGGGGAGGGGGTGAAGGTGTGTGTGTGTGTGTAGATGGGGAGGGGTGTGAGTGTGTGTGTGTGTGTGTGTAGATGGGGAAGTGTGTGAGTGTGTGTGTGTGTGTAGATGGGGAGGAAGTGTGTGTGTGTGTGTGTGTGTAGATGGGGATGTGTGTGTGTGTGTGTAGATGGGGAGGGGTGTGTGTGTGTGTGTGTGTGTAGATGGGAGGGGTGTGAGTGTGTGTGTGTGTGTGTGTAGATGGGAGGATGTGTGTGTGTGTGTGTGTGTGTGTGTGTAGATGGGGAGGGTGTGAGTGTGTGTGTGTGTGTAGATGGGGAAGGGGTGTGAGTGTGTGTGTGTGTGGGTGTGTGTAGATGGGGAAGGGGTGTGAGTGTGTGTGTGTGTAGATGGGGAAGGGGTGTGAGTGTGTGTGTGTGTAGATGGGGAGGGGTGTGAGTGTGTGTGTGTGTAGATGGGGAGGGGTGTGTGTGTGTGTGTGTAGATGGGGGAAGGGGGGTGAGTGTGTGTGTGTAGATGGGGAGGTGTGAGTGTGTGTGTGTGTGTAGATGGGGAAGTGTGTGTGTGTGTGTCAGATGGGGAAGTGTGTGTGTGTGTGTAGAATGGGGAAGTGTGTGTGTGTGTGTGTGTGTAGATGGGGAGGGGGTGTGAGTGTGTGTGTGTGTGTAGATGGGGAAGTGTGTGTGTGTGTAGATGGGGAGGGGGTGTGGAGTGTGTGTGTGTGTGTAGATGGGGAGGGGGTGTGAGTGTGTGTGTGTGTGTGTAGATGGGGAAGGGTGTGTGTGTGTAGATGGGGAAGGGTGTGTGTGTGTAGATGGGAAGGGGGTGTGTGTGTGTGTGTGTGTGTAGATGGGGAGGGGGGTGTGAGTGTGTGTGTGTGTGTGTGTGTGTAGATGGGGAGGGGGGGGTTGTGAGTGTGTGTGTGTGTGTAGATGGGGAGGGGGGGTGTGAGTGTGTGTGTGTGTGTGTGTAGATGGGGAGGGTGTGAGTGTGGGGGTGTGAGTGTGTGTGTGTAGATGGGGAGGGGGGGGTGTGAGGTGTGTGTGTGTGTGTAGATGGGGAGGGGGTGGGGGTGTGAGTGTGTGTGTGTGTGTAGATGGGGAGGGGGGGGTGTGAGTGTGTGTGTGTGTAGATGGAGAGGGGGTGTGTGTGAGTGAGTGGTGTGCGTGTGTGTAGATGGGGAGGGGGGGTGTGTGTGTGTGTAGATGGGGAGGGGGAGTGTGAGTGTGTGTGTGTGTGTGTGTAGATGGGGGAGGGGTGTGTGTGTGTGTGTGTAGATGTGTGTGTGTGTGTGTGTGTGTGTGTAGATGGGGAGGGGGGTGTGAGTGTGTGTGTGTGTGTGTGTAGATGGGGAGGGGGGGTTGTGAGTGTAGTGTGTGTGTGTAGATGGGGAGGGGGGTGAGTGAGTGTGTGTGTGTGTGTGTGTGTGTAGATGGGGAGGGGGGGTGTGTGTGTGTGTGTGTAGATGGGGAGGGGGTGTGTGAGTGTGTGTGTGTGTGTGTGTAGATGGGGAGGGGGGTGTGAGTGTGTGTGTGTGTAGATGGGGAGGGGGGGTGTGAGTGTGTGTGTGTGTGTAGATGGGGGGGGGGGTGTGAGTGGTGTGTGTGTGTGTGTAGATGGGGGGGGGGGGTGTGAGTGTGTGTGTGTGTAGATGGGGAGGGGGGTGTGAGTGTGTGTGTGTGTGTAGATGGGGAGGGGGGTGTGAGTGTGTGTGTGTGTGTAGATGGGGAGGGGGTGTGAGTGTGTGTGTGTGTGGTGTGTGTGTAGATGGGGAGGGGGGTGTGTGTGTGTGTGTGTGTAGATGGGGAGGGGGGGTGTGAGTGTGTGTGTGTGTGTGTAGATGGGGAGGGGGGTGTGAGTGTGTGTGTGTGTGTGTGTGTGTGTGTGTAGATGGGGAGGGGTGTGTGTGTGTGTGTGTGTGTGTAGATGGGGAGGGGTGTGTGTGAGTGTGTGTGTGTGTGTAGATGGGGAGGGGGGGGGTGTGTGTGTGTGTGTGTGTGTAGATGGGGAGGGGGTGTGAGTGTGTGGGTGTGTGTGTGTGTGTAGATGGGGAGGGGGGTGTGAGAGTGTGTGTGTGAGTGTGTGTGTGTGAGTGTGTGTGTGTGTGTGTGTGTAGATGGGGAGAGTGTGTGTGTGTGTGTGTAGATGGGGAGGGTGTGTGTGTGTGTGTAGATGGGGAGGTGTGTGTGTGTGTGTAGATGGGGAGGGGTGTGTGTGTGTGTATATGGGGAGGGTGTGTGTGTGTAGATGGGGAGGGGGGTGTGTGTGTGTAGATGGGGAGGGTGTGTGTGTGTAGATGGGGAGGGGGGTGTGTGTGTGTAGATGGGGAGGGGGTGTGTGTGTGTAGATGGGGAGGGGGGTGTGTGCGTGTAGATGGGGAGGGGGTGTGTGCGTGTAGATGGGGAGGGGTGTGTGCGTGTAGATGGGGAGGGGTGTGCGTGTAGATGGGGAGGGTGTGTGCGTGTAGATGGGGAGGGGTGTGTGCGTGTAGATGGGGAGGGGGGTGTGTGCGTGTAGATGGGGAGGGGGGTGTGTGCGTGTGTGTGTAGATGGGGAGGGGGGGTGTGTGCGTGTGTGTGTAGATGGGGAGGGGGGTGTGTGCGTGTGTGTGTAGATGGGGAGGGGGGTGTGTGCGTGTGTGTGTAGATGGGGAGGGGGGTGTGTGCGTGTGTGTAGATGGGGAGGGGTGTGTGTGCGTGTGTGTGTAGATGGGGAGGGGTGTGTGTGCGTGTGTGTGTAGATGGGGAGGGGTGTGTGTGCGTGTGTGTGTAGATGGGGAGGGGTGTGTGTGCGTGTGTGTGTAGATGGGGAGGGGTGTGTGCGTGTGTGTGTAGATGGGGAGGGGGGTGTGTGCGTGTGTGTGTAGATGGGGAGGGGGGTGTGTGCGTGTGTGTGTAGATGGGGAGGGGGGTGTGAGTGTGTGCGTGTGTGTGTAGATGGGGAGGGGGGTGTGAGTGTGTGCGTGTGTGTGTAGATGGGGAGGGGGGTGTGAGTGTGTGTGTGTGTGTGTGTGTGTGTGTGTGTGTGTGTGTGTAGATGGGGAGAGCGGTGTGAGTGTGTGTGTGTGTGGTGTGTGTGTGTGTGTGTGTGTAGATGGGGAGGGGTGTGTGTGTGGTGTAGATGGGGAGGGGTGTGTGTGTGTGTAGATGGGGGAGGGGTGTGTGTGTGTGTAGATGGGGAGGGGGGTGTGAGTGTGTAGATGGGGAGGGGGGTGTGGTGTGTGTGTAGATGGGGAGGGGGGTGTGTGTGTGTAGATGGGGAGGGGGGGTGTGTGTGTGTAGATGGGGAGGGGGGTGTGTGCGTGTGTGTGTAGATGGGGAGGGGGGTGTGAGTGTGTGCGTGTGTGTGTAGATGGGGAGGGGGGTGTGAGTGTGTGTGTGTGTGTGTGTGTGTGTGTAGATGGGGAGAGCGGTGTGAGTGTGTGTGTGTGTGTGTGTGTGTGTGTGTGTGTGTAGATGGGGAGGGGTGTGTGTGTGTGTAGATGGGGAGGGGTGTGTGTGTGTGTAGATGGGGAGGGGGGTGTGAGTGTGTAGATGGGGAGGGGGGTGTGTGTGTGTAGATGGGGAGGGGGGTGTGTGTGTGTAGATGGGGAGGGGGGTTGTGTGTGTGTAGATGGGGAGGGGGGTGTGTGTGTGTAGATGGGGAGGGGGGTGTGTGTGTGTAGATGGGGAGGGGGGTGTGTGCGTGTGTGTGTAGATGGGGAGGGGGGTGTGTGCGTGTGTGTGTAGATGGGGAGGGGGGTGTGTGCGTGTGTGTGTAGATGGGGAGGGGGTGTGAGTGTGTGCGTGTGTGTGTAGATGGGGAGGGGGGTGTGAGTGTGTGCGTGTGTGTGTAGATGGGGAGGGGGGTGTGAGTGTGTGCGTGTGTGTGTAGATGGGGAGGGGGGTGTGAGTGTGTGCGTGTGTGTGTAGATGGGGAGGGGGGTGTGAGTGTGTGCGTGTGTGTGTAGATGGGGAGGGGGGTGTGAGTGTGTGCGTGTGTGTGTAGATGGGGAGGGGGGTGTGAGTGTGTGCGTGTGTGTGTAGATGGGGAGGGGGGTGTGAGTGTGTGCGTGTGTGTGTAGATGGGGAGGGGGGTGTGGGTGTGTGCGTGTGTGTGTAGATGGGGAGGGGGGTGTGAGTGTGTGCGTGTGTGTGTAGATGGGGAGGGGGGGTGTGAGTGTGTGCGTGTGTGTGTAGATGGGGAGGGGGGTGTGAGTGTGTGCGTGTGTGTGTAGATGGGGAGGGGGGTGTGAGTGTGTGCGTGTGTGTGTAGATGGGGAGGGGGGTGTGAGTGTGTGCGTGTGTGTGTAGATGGGGAGGGGGGTGTGAGTGTGTGCGTGTGTGTGTAGATGGGGAGGGGGGTGTGAGTGTGTGCGTGTGTGTGTAGATGGGGAGGGGGGTGTGAGTGTGTGCGTGTGTGTGTAGATGGGGAGGGGGGTGTGAGTGTGTGCGTGTGTGTGTAGATGGGGGAGGGGGGTGTGAGTGTGTGCGTGTGTGTGTAGATGGGGAGGGGGGTGTGAGTGTGTGCGTGTGTGTGTAGATGGGGAGGGGGGTGTGAGTGTGTGCGTGTGTGTGTAGATGGGGAGGGGGGTGTGAGTGTGTGCGTGTGTGTGTAGATGGGGAGGGGGGTGTGAGTGTGTGCGTGTGTGTGTAGATGGGGAGGGGGGTGTGAGTGTGTGCGTGTGTGTGTAGATGGGGAGGGGGGTGTGAGTGTGTGCGTGTGTGTGTGTAGATGGGGAGGGGGGTGTGAGTGTGTGCGTGTGTGTGTAGATGGGGAGGGGGGTGTGAGTGTGTGCGTGTGTGTGTAGATGGGGAGGGGGGTGTGAGTGTGTGCGTGTGTGTGTAGATGGGGAGGGGGGTGTGAGTGTGTGCGTGTGTGTGTAGATGGGGAGGGGGGTGTGAGTGTGTGCGTGTGTGTGTAGATGGGGAGGGGGGTGTGTGTGTGTGCGTGTGTGTGTAGATGGGGAGGGGGGTGTGTGTGTGTGCGTGTGTGTGTAGATGGGGAGGGGGGTGTGAGTGTGTGCGTGTGTGTGTAGATGGGGAGGGGGGTGTGAGTGTGTGCGTGTGTGTGTAGATGGGGAGGGGGGTGTGAGTGTGTGCGTGTGTGTGTAGATGGGGAGGGGGGTGTGAGTGTGTGCGTGTGTGTGTAGATGGGGAGGGGGGTGTGAGTGTGTGCGTGTGTGTGTAGATGGGGAGGGGGGTGTGAGTGTGTGCGTGTGTGTGTAGATGGGGAGGGGGGTGTGAGTGTGTGCGTGTGTGTGTAGATGGGGAGGGGGGTGTGTGCGTGTGTGTGTAGATGGGGAGGGGGGTGTGTGCGTGTGTGTGTAGATGGGGAGGGGGGTGTGAGTGTGTGCGTGTGTGTGTAGATGGGGAGGGGCGTGTGTGTGTAGATGGGGAGGGGGGTGTGAGTGTGTGCGTGTGTGTGTAGATGGGGAGGGGGGGGTTGTGAGTGTGTGCGTGTGTGTGTAGATGGGGAGGGGGGTGTGAGTGTGTGCGTGTGTGTGTAGATGGGGAGGGGGGTGTGAGTGTGTGGTGGTGGGGTGGACGAGATTGGGGGCTTGGGAGTGGGGGCAGAGTGTATGGTGGTGGGGTGGACGAGATTGGGGGCTTGGGAGTGGGGGCAGAGTGTGTGGTGGTGGGGGGGCGAGATTGGGGATTGGGGTTAAGAGTACCAAGGGTTGTGGGTACCAAGGTTAGGAGTAGCGTACTGTGTTTAGGGTTAAGAGTACCGAGATTAGAGTTAGGGGTACTGAAGTTAGGGTTAAGAGTACCAAGTGTTGGTGGATGAGGTCCAAGCAGTTGATTTACTACTGAACTAGGTGTTAAGTTTATTTATTTGTCTACACTAATACACTGGCAATTAACATAGATTGGTGTGTGTGTGTGTGTGTGTGTGTGTGTGTGTGTGTGTGTGTTGCGTTGTAACTGTGTGACTCGGCTCATGAGTTGAAGTTTCCTTAGAAAGTTCTGGTATTTCTTTCCGCTTCACTCACCCATCCTCTCTCTCTTCTCACTGACACACACACACACACACACACACACACACGCACACACATAGTGTTAGCCATTTATTTTTGCATTTCCCCTTTTTCCCCTCTGTGTGTGTATATATGTATGTGTGCGAGTGTGTGCGTGAGCTGTGAGTCTGTCACTGGTCTCTGTGTCAGCAGTGAGCCCGGACATGTGGAGGCATATCTTCCGTACCAAACAGCGCGTGCCTCAGGCAAGTTTTCTCCGCTCTATCCATCCACTTAGCAAAGAGAGGGAGAGAAGAGTGGGGTGAAATAGAATAGAGAGATCATTACAGCAGGTAGTTACAGACATGTAGCTACATGTCTGAGCTACACTAGGAATCAGAGAGTTGTTCTTGGTGGGTGTGCGTGTGCGTGTGCGTGTGCGTGTGCGTGTGTGTGTGTGTGTGTGTGTGTGTGTGTGTGTATGGGGGGATGTGTGGGGGGGGATTCATAACTGTAGTGTATCAGATGTAGGACTGGAAGCACCTGTAGCTGCTTTTTCTTTGACCTGGGAAGATCGCACTTGTCACCTCAGCGTTAACACCCCAGCGAGCGCCTCATGCAGCTCTAAGTAATGTTTCTGAGATGGGCTTTAGTGATCAGCGTATTTGCATTATACGTGGGGATGAGTATTATTCGAACATTATAGCACCATGCCTTCCTTCTGCTGTGGAACTGAAACGTTAATTTGCATTCATAATGGTTGTGTTCAACTTGTTTCATTTGTAGAGCTGCCACTTTTGAGGTTAGTCATGTGGTCAGTTTAAAATAAAGTGTCTTTGTTTTGCATGATAGATAGGATGTTTGCATGATTAACTGCAGGTGCTGGGGATTAGTGGGATTTTTATTAGTAACAGTGGATTTGGTGGAAAAAATGTGGATATTAGGGATTAGTAGTTTTTGGTTTAGTGACTGTTGACATTAGGGATTTGTAGTTTTTGCACTGGTAACACTAGATGTTAGGGATTTATAGTGTTTGGTTTAGTAACAGTACATGCATTTTTGCATTAGTAACTGTTGATGTTGGAGATCAATAGTTTTGCATCAGCAACAGTAGATCTTTGGGATTGATAGTTTTTGGAACAACGATATGTTTAGGAGATTTATAGTGTTAAGATAACTAACAGTATATTTTAGGGGTTAAGAGTGTTTGGATTAGTAACTATTGATGTTAGGGATTAGTCATTTTTATCAGTAACAATTAATGTTAGGGATTAATAGTTTTTGGATTTGTCACTTGGTTTTAGGAATTTGGAACTGATTTAATAACTGGCAATGTTAGGGATTAATAGTTTTAGTTTTGACTAACTGTTCATGTAGGGATTAGTATTTAGGGATTTAGTAAGGGATTAGTGTTTTTGTTTGTTTTGTTTTTAAATATGTGTATTGGTGGCTCTGTGTGCACGGACTGCTGTGAGGGTTTCCTAAACAGGAATTTATTTCATTATTTTTGTGGGGCTCAATCACACTCGCGCACGCACACACACACGCACACACACACACACTGCTGAGGAGAATAATTTCTAGCTCCTTAACTCCTTTGCAACACCAGCGTTTGTACATGTCTGCCATTTTACTCACAGCCTAACTTTAATGAAACTTTCTGAGCGTTTTTGTTTCAGTCAGAATTGAACACACACATGACGGTGTTGAAATAACAGAAAAAACACAGGAAGCGCTACCTTGAGCAAGTTTTGTACTGTCACACCTCTCAGTTGTAGTGGTGTGAAAGCCTGTGATGGTGTTCATATAAACAGAGCAGTATCCCACACTCTAGTGTTCGAAAGAGTTTTGAGAATAATTCATTTAGTTGCTGAGTAAAATTGATCAGCTTAAATATGACCACTTTCAGTTGATTAATGCTTCATGATTGATCTTAGTGCACATTTCAGTGCTGCTTTTGTAATTTATGGTATGGTCTATTTATGCAGATTTGGTGTGTTTTATAGTTTGGGACGTTTCTCAAAATGTTTTAGTAAGTAGGCTAAAATTCAGGACAGAGCACAAGACAGTGATGAACACAGGAAAAGCTCAGACATGTCGAAACAGTTTCACTCTTCTTTGTCTCTTATTGGGCAAAAATAGGAGATAAGTGGTGAAGCAATGGTCTTCCTGCACGTGGAATGTGAAATGACGAGTGCTGGCAGGATGCGGGGGTGGGGGGGGGGGGTATGTAGAAGCTGATTCTTTCTGACACAGTGCAATTCTTCCTCCAGAAAGTGTGTGACATCACGTGGGTGGAGAAGGACTTTGCTACTATTAACAGGAAGGTAAGAACACACCTACACTTTGTAAGTGTGAGCCTTAAGGGCCCTTTTTTTATTTTAGCTCGATTTACTGTCATACATTGTTTAAATGTGTTTTCGAAATAGCTTTTATGTGAATCAGCGTCTCAAGTATTTGACGTTAGAGCTGTTGTCTAGTCCTGTCATAATTCTTATTTCTATTATTATTTTAGTCTGGTAACCACATATTGTTTTTTTAACAGTGATGGGCAGAAAGGAGTGGTCACTATAAAGTATCGGGACTGGGTGATGCCAGTCTTTCCAAGTTCACGTTACTACAAATCCAATCCACTGTGCCTTGATTGGCTAGTAGCTATGTCCTCTCCTCTGCAGACCAACTACTGCTCGCTGCAGAACAAAAAAGTCCGTGTGGTAGCTTCATGTGACAGCCCTTAAAAACGAACACCCAGCTTTTGTAGAAATTTTAAATGGACTGCTGTCTTTGGAGGCACAGAATTTTAAAACGATTTTTTTGACAGGACATTGTGGAATTCCAGGGAATGAGCAAACACGGTCACGCCGTGACGCGTCTATCGTCTTCACGTGATACAAATTCTCAGGTCAGAGTTCACCAAAACTTGAACTTTGGATCACAGCGAGATGCAGAACTTCTTCACATGAAGCTTGTGTTTCCGGACTCCAGCATCCGCATGCATATGAATGGAAGTCTATTCAGATTTCGCACTCTCCAAAAAAAAAAAAAGTATAGCGTGACCGCCCCTTTAGGGTTAAGCTTATAAGAGGGGTTGTATCGGGTCCAGCTCCACCCCCTTTAGTTCGTCAGGTCTCTGTGAGCTACATTTACTCACAGTCCCTTTCTCAACATCACAAAGCAGATATGCGCGTAAATCAGCCTTCACTCAATCAGTTCGCCCGGCGGAAATTTACATCACTATAGCAACCATTAAAAAAAAAAAAAAAGTCACATCATGTGTCCAACAAATCTTACAGACTCGTACTGGATGTTAGGCTTGTTCTTATCGGTTGGTAATGTTGAGGCTTGAACTCCTAACCTTCTGATCACTAGCTCAAAGCCTTAACTAATAAACATCGCTAAGCGTCACTGTGCAGCTGATAGAAAAACAGCTTCTCTTCTTACACATTGACTAAAACCAAAACCTTGTGTCTTTTGTCTTTGTTTTCTTCTGCAATGACAAAATGATTTATCAGTCCCTCCAGGATTTTGCAATTTTGTAATGACAAAACTCCGCACTATTCGGAGGAAACTTGCAATTTTTCAAAATTACTGCAGATTTTCAGCCAAGACGCATCAAGTGACGTCATCACAACACGCATTCAGCCGAAGCCCTCTTCGATTCACGTGCATCGAGCACGAGTACAGCTAAAAGGTCTCATTTACCAACAAAAATCACTGCGAAACAATTTTGTGCAATTGCAATTTCAAGCATTTTGGCTGCAACAATCACAACAACAAAAAATCTCCACAAAATCCTGTACTTACTGAATTATTATATTCCAAAATAAACCCGTTCTGTTCTGACATGTTCTCGTCCATTAATTCACCCAAACACAGGTATGTGTGAAGTTTTACTATGAGTTTGTCTGACAAGATTTGAAATGTTCCAGAGAGCAGCTACTATATTTTTAGGCTTACATTATATTAAAAAAAAAAAAAAAAAGTCCTGTTGATCTTATAACATGTGTAGCTGTACGTGTGGTGTGTAGTTTGTAGTCCTGTTCATTTGCTGTCATTTATTGTGTTGAGCTGCTCTCAGGTGTTGGGAAGACGACTACAAGGACATCGAGGGCCACCAGCAGGTCAATAAGGAACGTGTACCGTATAATGAGATTTTCCCGGCAGTAAAAGCCGAATCCCACCTGCCCGTTTAGCCCTTCCATGTTCCAGTGGTCGTCTTTTCTAATACCTGTGAGAGCAGCACACCACTTTAAATGAAAGGACAGTACACACAACTACACAGTGCACTAGAGAATACACACTAGCTGTAGAGAACAGCATAACAAGCATCAGGTGTAACTGACGCTGGCGGTGTGCCCTCTATGATGAGAAACCCGGACATGAATTAGACTGAACACGGAACGGTTTCGGTCAGATTTCTTTTCCTGAGAAGTGTAATCTGTAATCTAAACTACAAACTGTAATCATATTCTAGCATACATGAGGGAGGCTTTAGATGTCACTGTGATGGCTGATTTCATCAGCCCGCGTCTTACTTTCTTTTATCAGCTCTGACTGAAGACACTGTAGGTGATGTGAAACATATCAACCACATTTAAGGCATTTGCAAGCTTCCATCATTGTGTGATTAGTGAAAGCGTTTAAAAAGCCGGTGTAGCCTTAAACTCTGGTTGAAATAGAAGCAAAACTCCTTCAGAAACACTGTTTGTTTGTTTGTTTGTCTGTTTTTACTTCTCCATCATCGGTCTTCTCCCCAGCGACTTTCAGATCAAATTTCTGCTTATGAGAATAAGAGATGTTAAAACCTGATAAAGCCTACAGTGATCAGTGTAAAGTGTGTGTGTGTGTGTGTGTGTGTGTGTAGGTTCTTGTTGGCAAGAAGCTTTAGTGCGCACTTGTACACTGGACAAAGAGCTAAGCACAAATGAGCAAAGCATTATGGGATAGTTAGATTTATTTCACCTTCTCCTCGATCAGCCTCACTGCATTTGGGACACAGCCAAGTTTGTGGGTTTAAGCAGTGTCGTCTTTTTCACTCTTCTCTTTCTTGTGTGTTTTTTTTTTTTTTTTTTATTCTTTCTCTCTCTGTCTTCTGTTCTCTCTCGCTCTCTGTCTCTCTCACTCGCTCTTCCTTCCTGTTCCACTTCCGCTCATATCTTTCACTTTTGGCACACATGCATACTCATACACAAACCCTCTGTCTCTCTCACTCACACACACACACACATATACACATACACACACCCTTAGGTCAGGCTGGCGCTCAGTGGGCATTACAGTGTGCAGATCGAGGCGATGGAGAGATGCCCAGGCTAGCAGAGAGATGACGAGATGGAGGGAGAAAAGGAGAAAAGGAAGTTCGGTCTGTGGCAGCTACTGGCTATATTAGTGTTCAAAAAGCCTCCGAATAAAGCGCTAACGAAGGTCACGAACGGCACTTGTCTGAGAACTGAAACTAGCAGCATCAAAAGCTCGACAGAGTCAAGCACAGCATCTGCATGGGACCAGAGACAGTGGACGGTCAGTACAAACACACACTGGCGCTTTAATGCCATACTTTGGAGCTTTTAAGGCCAGGTTTGTCCTCGGCATCCTCTTTAAAGCTGACTTGTGACTTTTTAAACCTAAAATTAATTGAAATGAATCGACTGTAGAGGAAACTCTGTATGCAGATGCTTGTAGTTGGTTCCTTTTATTTAAAAAAAAGAAAGAAAAAAAAAAATCATGCAATTCATGTGTGAAATGAGCTGTAAAAGCTATGACAATCCTCTCCAGGCTCTTGTGTGTTCAGTTTTTTTTTTTTTTTTTTTTTTATGATGTCAGACTTTTCTTTTAAACACAAGGAGTTTGTGTTTCTTCTCAGTGTAATGTAGAACGTGTGAACTTTTTGTGAGTTTGCTGTGTTACGCTTTGACAGCTTGTATGTGTGCGTGTGTGTGTGTGTGTTTTCTGTGTCAGCAGCAAGTGTTTGGAAACTTTATCCACCGTGGTTGAGGTGACATGTGACGCAAGGCTTTGGTCAGACTTTTAGCTGACAGTTAAGTGATGAGTCAGCTGTTTAAATGACTGTGTCATATGCGCACACGCACGCGCACACACGCGCGCACACGCACGCACAGAGAGACGCACGTTTTCAAATTGCAATCCAACATCCAACCTGTTACAATACTATATTATTGTCATATGATCTTAGGATCTTGTATTGACAGTACCACGTCTACCTGCACCTGACTCAGTGAGCAGTGTTTTGATTATAAATCAGTCCCTCCAGGATTTTGAATATTCGGAGGAACTTGCAAATTTTTCGAAATCGCTGCAGATTTGGGCCAAGACATGTCACGTGACGTCATCAACACGCGCATTCAGCCAACACCATCTTCGATTCACATGCGTCAAACACTGTGAAAGTGCGATTACAATTTCGCCAATTCACGTAGTTTTCCACAAAGAAAAACTCCGCAAGTTGCATCACAACTTTTGCATTTTTGGCCACAACAATCACAAAGAACCCCGCGAGATCCTGTACGGATGAAATTATATGACCATAGTATTGTGTACTGCATCTACATGCACCCGACCCAGTGAGCAGTGTTTTGATTATAAATGACGCGTCACGTTCAAGAAATTGTTACCGTACACCATTATAAGGATCTGATCCTGTCTGCGCACGTGACATTTACGTTTACTCTCAGTCACTCACTGGCCTCCTGCAATAGCCTTGCTTCTTTACCAGGACAAGAAAGTCAGAGCACGCCTTTCATTTACAAGCTACACCAGAGTATCTTGCTGATCTCCTGACGCAGTATAGCCATCACAAGCGCGCCGCTCGGCTAAAACTGGCCTTCTGTTGGTCCCAAGGATCAGTCGCAGCACAACTGGTGAAAGAAGAATACTGGTTGTTCTGACATCGCCCCGAAATTCTAAAATGCTTTTACAAATGCAAGCTCAATAATCGCGTTCAATTATCGAATAAAAATTTACTTGTTTTACTCGCCCTGTTTTTAGTCTTTATTTTATTAAATAGACTTTTCATGATTTGTACGTTTCTGAATTCCCATAGATGTACAGTTAATACATTACTTATTTACATTGCTTCTTTATTTAAAAAAATAATAATAAATAATAATAATAATAATAATAATAATAATAAATGCACAGCCGACGATTAACTGTAAAACAAATATGTGGTGTGCTAAAAGTACCTTATTATAAAAGTGAGTCATAAAGATTTTGTCCTGTTCTGATTAGATTACATCTACATTGTTTTAATTAAATGAAGTCTAGCATTTCAGAATTTAATAAACATTTAACACTCAATTCACCTTTACCAGTTCCTGAATTCAATTCATTCAACAAAAATGCTCAAATATAGGGTTCCCTAACTTTTTTTTGTCTAGCAGTCTACCTTGTTGTGATTATTGTATCTGACCTGCTTCTTCTTCTTCTTAATAATAATAATAATAATAATAATAATAATAATAATAACTTATATTACACTACTAAGCATTTAAACATTGTAAATAGGGCTGTTTTCTGAGCAAACTAATTAACTAGTCATTTTTTTTTAAGTGCTCATGATAACACTGCCATGTGTGTTAAATATTGCAGTTCATAAAGCAAATAGTACTTATTAAGTGAATCAAGCGCAGTTACTGTGACTACCATTACACATTACTTTTTTTTTTTCATCGAAGCTGTTTTGTGTATTTGTATAATAAAAAAAAAAAAAGTAGAAGAGCTGCTTTCTAGATTAGATGAAGGATTATAAATAATAAAGATGGTCTCGTTGTGTGCGCGACATGGTGATGCAGGCTGCAGTGTTAGTGACTCACATCTCCAGGTTTCGGGGTTCGATCCTGAGCTCGGGTTACTGTCTTCAGAGCTTGGGGTGTGTTCTTGCCTTGCTTTGCACCCAGCATCCCTGGGAAAGGCTCGAGATCCCCAGCAACGCTGAGCAGAATAAAGTGCTTACTGCGGATACTTGAATGAAGATTCCGTTATTTATCAACATTTCGTCTGACTACGGCAAACAAGGAGGTTTGCTTGTCTTCGCTTTCACTTTGGAGGGGAAAATCACAAGTAACACTCATTTCTTCACCAGCACTCCATGTTGGATTTTTGCGCTGTGCTCTAAACTGCTTGGTTGGGGAGTGTTTTTTTTTTTTGTTTTGTTTTTTTTTTTTGTTTTTTTTTTAAAGCATGACATCATGGAGGTTTTTCTGAGAAGCTGAACTTTGAAACTTTGAACTTTTGAAAGCTCTCCACTCTAACGGCTGCACTTTTTAAACCACTTTCCGGCAACTTCCCACAGAATTACATGTGAATTCCAGGCTGGAGGTTGTGGGGGAAAAAAACTACTTTTAGGAAAAAGTTTCCTTTGGAGATTTAATGCTTCTTAGCTCTCTTTAGCAGTTGGTAAACCCTTTGTTTTGAGGTTCTTGGGTTTTCTAATAGTGTATTAATTTCATAAAATGCCCCACAATTCTGTAAAAACAGCATCAAATTCCAGCAGATTTTAAAATACAAATGCTAGTATGCAGTATATACATGCTACTAACACCAGTAAATTCTAGTAGACGGAAAAGATTAATCCGTCAGTGTGGTTCTGTATTGAGTAACTGAGTGATTCATGCAGTCATAATGCTTATGGGCTTAAACTTCGTGCCACGGGATTATTTATAATGTAGCATCTGACTTCGCTTGCTATCCACACTGCCCATGTTGATTAAAATGATGCACGAATGCATTTATTTTGTATGCGCACACTATGACCCACCAAAAAAAAAACCTTTCCTCTATATTATCGTATTTGCATCTGGCACTGTTAATGCTGTAGCTAGCCATCTTTACTTTCATTCTTTTCTGCAGTTTATACCACTGTACTGTCACTATTACTTTACTCCGAGGACTTGCATGTGTATATATATGGTTATAATTACTCTATATTCTAGATTTTAGAATTGTCTGTCTGTCTGTCTAGATATCTAGCTATTTTTAAGCAGATCCACTCACATCCAACTCTGTCCTTATTTTACAGTTTTGTCAATAATTTACAATTCTTTTACAATCCATATTGGTCCCGTTTCTATGGCGATACAGGAGACCCCTGCTTTTTTTTTTTTGGCTTAAACAGCAGCAGTCACCCTGAACACAAATACAGTTCACTGAAGGGGAGGATGTGAAGCACACATTTGTTTCTGAAGCATTTATTTTTCTGTTTCCAATGATTTTATCTACGTGACCTGTGAATTCGGGAAGCATGCATTTTGCTAAAGCAATAGAAAACGAGTGCAGGGCCACGGTCTCTTTCGGGAATGCGCTGCTTTTCATTCATTTCAACATCCTCTAGGGATTTTGTTGTAAAAATTCTTGTTTCTCTGTCTTTTGTTAGCAGTATTCGCACCAATATTGTCGAGTGTATCAGATTTTTTCTGCCAAATGTCTCAAAAATGTGTAATGATTGAACCTGTATAGAACTGAACCCCCATGCATCACTGTATTCATTACTGTATGTGATATTTCTTCAGTTCAGTGGGATGTATTTTGAGCTGCGAGTTCCTGCTGTGGTTTTAATATCAGTAAACTGGTGGTGGGTTTTGTTTCCCATAACCGTTCTGTGAGGTGTGGTTCCTCTGCTCTTTTGTTGTTTTTTTTTTGTTTTGTTTTTTCCTCTCCTGCTCTTTGTTGATCGTGAGATCTAATGTACAGTGTATAAAACACACCTGGGTGCCATAATTTTTTTTTTTTTTTTTTTTAAACTTGATCTGTGTTGATGGATGATTTGATGACACTATGGGGAGTCTAAGTAGGACTATATCCCTCAGAGACGTACATAAAGTCATCAGGTTGAATTATTTAATGTAGAGAAATGAGCTGTTGTGGTTTCCTGGAGCAACGCAGGAAATCAGATTAAAGATGTGGCGAGCCTCACGTCATCTCCGTCTCCATTCGGTGCCACAATTAATTAGTCACGCAGAATTTTTAGGGAAGATTTGTTGATAGTCGACGGCAAAACAAATTATTAAACAAATGAATCAAAGGAAGAGAAATGTGTAGAGAAACAAGTTTTCTGGACAAGCTATAGATCTCCAAACACACCCTTTTTACACACGTTGGCTGTAACTCAAAGCATAAATTAATTACTGTATATGGCTCCATATGAGTCTCAATCACTATCAGCATTTCCACCAACAAATTATAATCAACCTTATCACCATCAGTTGTCAGGTTTTTGACTAGAAGGCCAATATTTGGAGGTAGCACATGGCAAGGCAAGGAGTCAGTGGTTCTTTGTTGTTGAGCTCCAAAGACCTTTATCAGTGACAGGAAAATGGAGGCTAGAGCCATTAAAGGTGCACACCTTTTCCTCACTAATACGAATATCCTGTAAAATATGTCAAATGTGATTAAATAAAAAATAATTGCTTAAGCAATGGTATCAGCACAAGTGTAGTATGTGGCTGAGAAAATGCGTTTGGGAAAACTGCAGTCCAATGCAAAATGCTTGTCGATGTTTACGTGAGTCTTGTGAGTTATTTTATAGACACTCATAGCGAGCACTTCACTCCACACCCATCTCTCTCTGTGCAGAAAGAAAAAAAATGTCAGAATCCAGAAAACTTTACTGTGAACAAAAAACTATGCCGTTCTTCCAAAAAAAAAACAAAAAAAAAACTTAATGACAAGAAACGTTGTAAAACTACAGTGCTGTGAAAAAGTATTTACCCCTATCCTGATGTCTTCTGTTTTTGTGTGTATCTCATACGAAATAGTTTTAGAAATGCAACATAAACAAAGGCAACCTGAATATACACAACGCACAATACAGTTTTTATTTATTTTATTTTTTTATCGAAGCAAAAAAAAGTTATAACACCTGTCACCCATGTGAAAAACCAATTGCCCCCTTAAACCTAAAATATGGTTGTGCCACCTTTAGCAGCAATGATTGCAACCAAACGCTTCAGATAACTGGAGATCATCTTTCACAGCACTGTGGTGGAATTTTGGGCCACTCTTCTTCACAGAACTGCTTTAGTTCAGCCACACTGGGGGGTTTTTGAGCATGAACTGTCCGTTTATGGTTCTGCCACAGCATCTCACTTGGTTCAGGACTTTGACTAGGCCACTCCAAAACTTTCATTTTGCCTTTTTTGAGCCATTCAGAGGTGGACTTACTCCTATGCTTTGGATCTTTGTCTTGCTGCATAATCCAGTTGCGCTTGAGTTTCAACTTACGGACTGAAGACCGGACGTTCTCCTTCAGGATTTTCTGGTAGAGAGCAGAATTCATGTTTCCCTCAATCATTGCAAGTTGCCCAGGCCCTGAAGCAGCAAAGCATCCCCACACCATCACACTTCCACCACCATGCTTGACCGTAGGTATGATGTTCTTTTTGTGGAATTCTGTGTTTGGTTTACACCAGATGTAACGGGGCTCCTGTCTTCCAAACAGTTCCACTTTCTACTCATCAATCCACAGAACATTCTGCCAAAAGGTTTGAGGATCATCAGGGTGTGTTTTGGCAAAATTCAGACGAGCCTTAATGATGATCTGGGTTAGCAGTGGTTTTCAACTCGCCACTCTTCCATGGATGCCATTGTTACCCAGTGTCTTTCTGATAGTGGAGTCATGAACAGTGACCTTTATTGATGCAAGAGAGGCCTGTTGTCCTTGGGTCTTTTGTGACTTCCTGGTTGAGTAGTTGAGGAGGAATTTTGGAAGGTCAGCCACTTCTGGGAAGGTTCACTACTGTGCTGAGTTTTTCCATTTGGATGGCATAATGGCTCTCACTGTGGTTCTTTGGCATCCCAGAGCCTTTGAAATAGCTTTGTAACCCTTCCCAGTCTGATGTGTTTCAATCACCTTCTTCCTCATCATTTCTGGAATTTTGGCATAGTGTGTTACTGGGTAAGACCTTTTAACCAACTTCATGCTGTTGAAAAAGTTCTATTTAAATGTTGATTTGATTGAACAGGGTTTGCAGTAATCAGGCATGTGTCTAGTTTTGTCTAGTCCAGCAGAACCACATTTTCACAGTTTCATAGATTTGGGGAATTAGTAACTACAGGAGCAAATACATTTTCACACAGGCCCAGTTGGTATTGGATAACTTTTTTTTGCTTCAGTAAATAACATTATCATTTAAAAACTGTATTTTGTGTTTACTCAGGTTGCCTTTGTTTTATCTTAGATTTTGTTTTCATTTCTGAAGCAATTTAGTATGAGATATACAGAAAAATGGAAAAAAAATCAGGATGGGGCAAATACTTTTTTCACAGCACTGTAGAATAAACATTGGTGGTGCTTTGCTAAGAGGTTGAATTTGGATACAGAATTAGCCGTGTGGAAGCATGTAGGTGAAAGTGACCTGCATTGAAAGCATTGAACTCTTTGTGCTTTGTTTACATGGGCGGAAATGGGAAGTGGGTTCAAGGAGTAAAGAAGAAAGAAGAAAAAAATTGTTCCAATGTTGTTGTACTTGACCTACTTAACCCGTGTAAGATAGAGCTCCGATATTGACTAATAAACCTTTTAGTGTGCACTCGGGTGTAAACAGAGTGTAACATGGTGATTTATGGTTGACAGAAGAGGCGGGTGTAGAACACACTTTTCTTTACTCTGGCTTTGTTGTACGTCAGTGAGCTTAGCAGGGTCCTGCATGATGATGCATACGTGTTTCTGCTCTCTGTCGCAGGAAGATGATGTCATCAAAGAGATCAACATCACACATGTGGTCAAGGAAGGGGCGGAGAAGGCGGACCCCTCGCAGTTCGAGCTGCTCAAGGTGCTTGGACAGGGCTCCTTTGGAAAGGTGAGTGCACACACACATACACGTACGCCAGAGATCTCTGTCTCACTCTCTCTCTCACACACACACACACACTTGTGAACCTCACCAAAGCAGAAACCTTCATCTAAAATGCAAATATCCTCATCATCTAACCCTAAGCATCACTATAAATTAACCCTAATGGTAAACCATTGCAAAGAGCACACACATTCTCACATGAATGTAATCCTAATCGTAACCTTTGCTATGACCTATGATCTTATAATGGCTGCAAATGTGTGCTTAATGCTTATATTGAACTCAACTCTTTTAACGTTTTTAATAATTACAAATTAAATGGTACTGAATGGATGCCGTTGAATTTACTTTTTTTTTTTTTTTTTTTTTGCTTAATCTTCTTTGTCTTTGTAGGCATTAAGGAAAAGTATCATCAAACTCAGTTTAACGGTTTTTGTGTTTATTTTACTACTGTTTTACAGACAGTTTATCTAAATTATATATAATGATAAGCATCGTGTATCGTAGAAATGTCCTCAAGTATTTTGATATGACATTTTTTTGTCCTGTCGCCCAACCCTACTCAGCACTTTTAGGAACTATTAGGAACACTGATACGCCTCCTCATTCAATTATCATGCAATTATACAATCAGCCAATCATGTACAGTGCCCTCCACTAATATTGGCACCCTTGATAAATATGAGCAAAGAAGGCTGTGAAAAAATTGTCTTTATTCTTTAACCTTTTGGTCTTTTGTTAAAAAAATTCACAAAAATACTCTACTCTCATGGATATCAAACAATTGCAAACACAACACAGGTTTATAAAAAAAAAAATCTTTGTTAAATATAGATGTGCAACAATTATTGGCACCCTTTTATTCAATACTTTGTACTACCTCCCTTTGCCAAGATAACAGCTCTGAGTCTTCTCCTGATGAGTTTGGAGAATACATGGCAAGGGATCCGAGACCATTCCTCCATACAGAATCTCTCCAGATCCTTCAAATTTCGAGGTCCACGCTGGTGGACTCTCCTCTTCAGTTCACCCCACAGGTTTTCTATGGGTTTCAAGCAAGTCAGGGGACTGGGATGGCCATGGCAGGACCTTGATTTTGTGGTCAGTAAACCATTTTTGTGTTGATTTTGATGTATGTTTTGGATCATTGTCCTGCTGGAAGATCCAACCACGAACCATTTGAAGCTTTCTTTCAGAGGCAGTCAGGTGTTCATTTAATATCTGTTGATCTTTGATAGAGTCCATGATGCCATGTATCCTAACAAAATGTCCAGGGCATGAGGTACTTTTCCATATGGCTACCTCTCTGTGTGCACCAAAATCACCTCAGGTGTTTATTGCCAAAAAGCTCTATTTTGGTTTCATCTGACCATAGAACCCGATCCCATTTGAAGTTCCAGTAGTGTCTGGCAAACTGAAGACGCTTGAGTTTTGGATGAGAGTGGAGGCTTTTTTCTTGAAACCCTTCCAAACAACTTGTGGTGATGTAGATGACTTCGGATTGTAGTTTTGGAGACTTTCTGACCCCAAGACGCAACTAACTTCTGCAATTCTCCAGCTGTGATCCTTGGAGATTTTTTGGCCACTCGAACCATCTTCTTCACAGTGCATTGAGACAATATAGACACACGTCCAATTCCAGGTTGATTCATAACATTTCCAGTTGACTGTAACTTCTTAATTATTGCCCTGATGGTGGAAATGGGCATTTTCAATGCTTGTGCTATTTTCTTATAGCCACTTCCCATTTTGTGAAGCTCAACAACCTTTGGTGCACGTCACAGCTATATTCCTTGGTCTTACCCATTGTTATGAATGACTAAGGGAATTTGGCCTATGTGTTACCTCATATTTATACCACTGTGAAACAGGAAGTCATGGTTGAACAATTTCCTGTTCCTAGTCACCCAGATGTACTAAAAAAATTTTTTTTTTTTTAAATTTATTCGGGGTGCCAATAATTGTTGCACACCTATACTTAACAAATTATTTTTTTGATAAATCTGTGTTGTGTTTGCAATTGTTTGATATCCATGAGAGTAGAGTATTTTTGTGAATTTTTTGAACAAAAGATCAAAAGGTTAAACAATAAAGAAAAATTTTCATAGCCTTCCTTGGTCATATTTTCAAATGGTGCCAATATTGGTGGAGGGCACTGTATAAGCAGCACAATGCATAAAGTCATGCAGATACAGGTCAAGAGCTTCAGTTACATCAAACATCTTTTTGTCCGTGGCGTGACCGTTAGCTCCAGATGTTCTGCTTTGAGTATTTCAGAAACTGCTGATCTCTAGGGATTTTCACACACTCTTTAGAAGGGTGCCAAAACAAAACAAAACAAAACAAAAAAACCACCCAGTGAGCGGCGGATCTGTGGGTGGAAACACCTTGGTGATGAGAGAGATCAGAAGACAACAACCAGACCGGTTCAATCTAACAAGAAGGCTACATTAACTCTCTACAACCGTGGTGAACAGAAAAGCATCTCAGAATGCACAGTACACCAGAACTTGAGGTGGATGAGCTACAAGAGCAGAAGACCACATCAGGTTCCACTCCTGTCAGCCAAAAACCGGAATCTGAGGATTGTAAAAAGGTCCTGTTGATGTTTATCCAATCTACATTTGTCTGGTTTTGATCAATCGATCATTTTGATATGTGCATCAGGTGCACATATGCGCATGTAAACTGGGGGGAAAAAAAAAAAAAAAAAAGGCACACTCGTACAGTAATTACAGAAGACACTTGTGAACAGAACACACACTTCTATGTGTTATGGGTGAAACGTTGTGATTGAGGAAGCTCAGCTGTGCCAGGTAAACACACGGGATAGATTACGGATCAAAATAAATCATCAGGGTACAATTTTTTTTTTTTTTTTTTTTTTGCACAAACCTATTAAAAGATGAATTCACATTTGATTTACTGTAAATAATGATTCTGAATATCAATGCGCCATAAATATTAGCAGGTTGATAATGACATGAAGGAGAGAGAGTGAAGATGCTGTCGCTTTCTAGAGCAAACAGTCATGAGGAGGTAAAGGCCATTATTGTATTATTTCAGGTGTTTCTGGTGCGGAAGGTGACACCTCCTGACAACAATCAGCTCTATGCCATGAAGGTTCTCAAGAAGGCCACACTTAAAGGTATACACACACACACACACACACACACACACACACACACATGCAAGGACACTGCTGCTTTTGCTTCTGATGGCACCTGACCGGCATACATGTCAATGGCTAGGCATATACATTTTCCCACACTGCATACACTGTCTCTTCCGTATACACACACACACACACACACACACACACACACACACACACACACACACACACACACACACAGCTCACTGAAGCTCACTGATGCAGCTCACTGAACATCATTGCATTCACATCTTCAGGTTGTTTACTTAGAGGACACCAAGTAGTGGTTAACCCTGTGTGTGTGTGTGTGTGTGTGTGTGTGTGTGTGTGTGTGTGTGGTTTTGGTCTATGCAGTCAGCATTGAAACTCCTTCACCTCATTCTTCTTTCTCTTTCTCTGTTTTCTCCTTTTTGTTTTCTTCATTAATTTGTTCTTTTTTTTCTCTCTGTTGCTTGCAAGTTTGTTCTTTCACCCATTCCTGCTTTCTTGCTTGGTGCACTCGGCGTTGTGGTTCAGATGCAGCTGCAGCTCTGCCCTCAACCACACACACACACACACACACACACACACACACACACACGGCCATTTAACCTCCAATGACTTAGAATATTTTCTGTTTTTAATTAATAATTAATGTTTAATGCTACAGTGTTCATATCACAGAATCTGCAGCAGGTGAAAACATTGTTGCATTACAGTTTTTTTAATGTTGCAAAAATGAACATTATGCCGTGTCATAATTGTATTGTAGACTTTTATTGTTCTATTTAATTACCCACAACTTTTGTCAATTTTGTCACTGATATTTACACCTGGCTCAATTTTCCATTTCCATTTCCGAAATTAAAAATAAGAGGATCATAAAAATTAATTAGTTTTTTTTTTTTTATTTAGTGCTGCCCTGAATAAGCTGTTTCACATAACAGATGTTTACATATAGTCCACAAGACACAATAATAACTGAATTTACACAAATGAACCAGTTCAAACGTTTACATACGCTCGATTCTTAATACTGTGTGTCGTTACCTGGATGATCAACGACTGTGT
Source organism: Cranoglanis bouderius (assembly GCA_023630585.1). Lineage (NCBI taxonomy): Eukaryota > Metazoa > Chordata > Actinopteri > Siluriformes > Cranoglanididae > Cranoglanis > Cranoglanis bouderius. The sequence goes on from CM042543.1 coordinate 7,105,317, forward strand.
TTATGTTTTGTGATGGTTGTTCATGAGTCCCTTGTTTGTCCTGAGCAGAAAAATCCAACATGATGCATTAAATACCAGGGGGGGTGTAAACTTTTGAACAGGATGGTCTTTTGAACAGGAACTTTTTTTTTTTCCCATTTAGTACTGCTCCTCAGAATCTACATAAGATATTTATGTATTTTAAATTATTTACATTTTGTAGATTCTGCAAGGTATGTCAATTTATGACCTCAACTGTAAATGCCATAAATGTCATGCATTTATTCAGAGCCTTTTTACTGCATCATGCTAGCTAAAATGTTTTTTTTTTTAATGTTAAATTACTAAAAACTTACTTAAAAGTAGTCAAATGTAGAATTTGTTGTCTTCAAATAGGTAAATATTCCTATTTCTACATACTATTACAGTCAGTAAAATACACTCCTAGCTGACTCAAATAAACTGAAATGTTTTTCTAAAACAAATACAATACCTAGCTGTGTGCATCTCTTGCTTTTCTTTTTTTTTGTTGCAACTTGATTTACCATGTATTAATGAGTGACGGGGTACAAGCCGCGTGAGAGGGAAATGTTGACACGGAGAGATACACATTCATATATTAAGCATGAGAGAGTCACAGCAGCAGTTTGTCTGAAGCACCGGTTATATGCTTTTACTAACAGCTCTGTCTCAGTCTGCATCCATTAGACGACTTGTCTAGTCTACATCTGAATTCCTGCACACATGACTGAAAACTAGATCTTGCTTCATCAAATCATTTCATGATTTTTAGCACATATAAAGAATTTTTTTTTTTTCAAGCCACAATAACATCCCCTCTTACAGGGTTCACTCTGTATATTGACTACATTACTGTTACTCAGAACTAGCACGGAAACGGTATCGGGGGACAAAATCGCTTCACAGAGCTGTATGTTAACTGTTGAGCAGGTAGCAGTGCTGATAGAAAAGTTGGTTTCCTGATTAATGTACGGCGGTCTGGAAAAACCCCCTCGATGTGACTGGCTGAATTCTGGTAGACAGCCAAGAAAGATGCATTTCAACTTTAGGAAACTATACATATATTTCTCCAAAACAGTGCGGACATGTTTCCTTAATTTATTTATTTATTTTAAATTGCTTAGATTATCTACCTGCAAAGATCATGTAAGGAGCCACTTTAACAAAAGAAAAAAAAAAAAAGATTGTTTTTCCCGGTATGCAGTGGTTAGTACCTACCAAAAGTGGTCCAAGGAAGGACAGCCGGTGAACCAGCGACAGGGTCATGGGCGCCCAAAGCTCACTGCTGCGTGTGGGGAGCGAAGGCTAGCCCGTCTGGTCCAATCCCACATCAGAGCTAATGTAGCACATATTACTGAAAAAGTTAATGATGGCTATGATAGAAAGGTGTCAGAGCACACAGCTTGCTGCGTACAGGTACTGGACCACGGAGCAATGGAAGAAGGCGGCCTGGTCTGATGAATCACATTTTCTTTTACATCACGTGGACGGCCAGGGGTGTGTGTGCGTCTCTTACTTGGGGAAGTGATGGCACCAGGATGCACTATGGGAAGAAGGCAAGCTGGCGGAGGAAGTGTGATGCTCTGGGCAATGTTCTGCTGGGAAACCTTGGGTTTTGGTATTCGTGAAGACTTTGACACGTACCACCTACCTAAACATTGCTGCAGACCAAGTAGACCCTCTACAAAGTCCTTGTTGTTTAACTAACATAATTATATAAGTTGACACGAACTGCATGAACTTCAGTATTAGTAAATCTTAAGTTATGTTAAGAAAGTGACAAAGTTAACACGCATTTTAAACAGAATATTGCATGTCTGTTTAATCCATGAGTAAAACACATCCATATAGATTAGCAAAATTCAGCAGCCTCATGTTCCTAAGTGTTGATAACGTACTCTATTTAAACTGCAGGTTTAAATATTAAACCTTCAGCCTCAGTTCACAGTTTTTCCACTTAACAAACAAACACATTCATTAAGGTGATGTTTGTGGTCCTTGTGGGTTTATTTTAAGTGAGTGATTGTTGCTTAATACAGTGTTGATTATTTGGTTTATTATTTAAAACATCAGTTAACAGCGGTGTTAGTTACTCTTGCTAGTGTTACTGATGGTGTATTAATGCTGAAGTGCATGGTTTGTGCATGTCAACTAACATATATTAAATATGTCCTGTGTTACTCATGTGCCTTTGACATACAGGTTGTGGTCAGATCATTTTTCACCTGTCTCCAGATACCACAAGTTAAAATTTCGGGGGAAATCCCTCAGCCATGCAAAATTATATCTGTAACGTCAGTGCTAGCTCTGATTCATGTGGCTGACACAAATCCTGATCCAGATATGACTCACTGTCTCAAACTCCGCTGCCTGTTCTACATTTCTCATCTACAGACAAATAACACTTCATTTTATTCTTTTTACAAGTGCTGCTCGCAACGTTTGATTTGTTTTCCAGTTTTATTTTCCTTCACGTTTTGTGAGACACTTCGATAAACGGACTGTGATGTTCAATATCCCACACAGCTAGTAGTATCGAGAGTAGATCACAAATTACATAACTGATTACAAATACACAGCCAGTCCAAATGTTTACACACAGACTGAATACATTTTCATTGTCTTTAAGAGGTTTTGATAAAGTCTTATTGTTGAAGTCTGTTTCTGAGATAAACACTCTTCGTCTGCTTCTTCTTCGTCTGTCGTTCTTTGATGTTTTTTTTTGTTTTTAGAATGGCAGCTATGTTTTTCATGGTTGTCATATATTACCTGCTACACAGTCATATGACTTTTGACTTTTTCTCCATTTTTCTATCTTTTTCCTCAAACAGTGCGTGACCGTGTCCGGACTAAAATGGAGCGAAACATCCTCGCAGAGGTGAACCACCCGTTTGTAGTCAAACTGCACTATGGTGAGTCAAAGCTCTCGGCCATTATTTGTGAGAATAATGTCCTCGTTTGTTAGAATTTGCCCACAGCAACATCCAACAGGTTTTCCCCAACCTACACAACCACTACACATTTATTTTACACATCTCTCTCTCTCTCTCTCTCTCTCTCTCTCTCTCTCTCTCTCCATACCATGTTTTATCCCTCTTCTGTCTGAATATGGGTTTGGAGGGATTTTGCTTTCCTTTTGGGTTGCTTTGTCTCTGCAGGGTTGGACAGGGTTTTGCTGCACTCTAATAATGAACTCAGAAATGTAATTGCCTTTGTGAATTAGTTATTTATTTTAGTGTTAATTTTGGATACAAGAATGGATGAATGAATAATAATAATTATTGGATGTATAGATGGATGTGTAGGTGGAAGGACTGATGGAAAGATTGATGGATGGATGGAAGGATTGAGTGGGTGGGTGGATGGACTATTGGATGGATGGATGGATCGATTTGATTGATGGATGGATGGATGATGGATGGATGGGTAGGTGGAAGGATTGTTGATTGAGTGGGTGGCTGGATGGACTGTTGGATGCATGGATAGAATGATTGATGGATGGGTAGGTGGAAGGACTGATATAATAATTGTTGGATGGATGTAAGGATTGGTGATTGGGGGGCAGGTGGGTGGATGGATTGTTGAATGGATGGAAGGAAGGATAGAAGGATCAAATTGTTGAATCAGTGGAAGGATGGGAGTATTGATGGATGGATGAATGGATAGATAGATGGATTGTTAGATTTATGTGTGAATAAATTGTTAGATAAATGGATGCATGGGTGAAGGGAAAGCTGGATGGATACATAGATGTATAGACAGATCGATAGATGTACAGTTAGATGGGTAATTGTATAGAGGAAATGAAGGCAAGATTAAAGAAAGCCTGGATTAATGATGGATGAATAGACAGAGGTGGATGGATGGATGGATGCATAACTAAACGCTTAGACTAATAGACAGATAGATACAATGATCGATAGAGAGCATAATCTGATTGTGTGTGTGTGTAGCCTTTCAGACGGAGGGGAAGCTGTATTTGATTCTGGATTTTCTACGGGGAGGTGATCTCTTCACCAGACTGTCAAAAGAGGTACTCTCTCTCTCTCTCTTTCTCTCTCTCCCTCTCTCAGTTGGCCAATGGCATAATTAGGAGTTAATTGGGAGCACACCTGTGGCTGTAAAAGGGACAACCTTTAGAGCAAGTCCTTTTATGCTCTTGATGATATTGAAAAATCCAAGCAACTCAGTCAAGACCTCAGAAAAAACTGTGGACCTCCACAAGTCTGGTTCCTCCTTAGGAGCAATTTCCAAAAAACTGAAGGTACCTTGAGTATCTGTACAATCAATTGTATGCAAATATAAAAATCTTGGAACCACACAGACACTGCATCATTCAGGAAGGAGGCACAAATGATCTCCCTGGGATAAACAAACTTTGATCTGATAGGTTCAGCTGAACCCCAAGACAACAACAAAGAACTGGTGAAGGAGTTGGAGACTTCAGATACTGAATATGTACATCCACCATTAAGAGAGTCCTACATAATCATGGCCTGAAAGGCTATTGTGCAAGGTAGAAGCCCCTACTCTAAGACCAGCATTAAAAAGCCAGACTGAAGTTTTGCTGGTGATCAGCAGCCTTTTGGGGGAGTGTTCTCTGGACGGATTAAACAAACATTGACCTGTTTGGTCATAATAGTCAGGGCGAGGTATGGAGGAAAAAAGGCTGAGGCTTTTAATCCAAAGAACACCATCCCAACTGTGAAGCATGGGGTTGGTAGCATCATGATGTAGATGTGTTTTACTCGAAACTGGTGCACTTGAGGAAGGGAGATTATCTAGAATTACTGAAGCAACACCTCGAGACATTATCCAGAAAGTTAAAACTTGGTCACAACTGGGAGCAGGACAATGATCCTAAGCATACTTCTAAAGTTGTAACAAAATGTCTTAAAGACGACAAAGTGAAAGGAGGCCCCCAAACCTGACTGAATTACACCAGTTCAGTCAGGAGGAATGGGTGAAAACTCTGGCAAAGTATTGTGAGAAGCTTGTGGAAGTCTACCCCAAGAATGTGGTTCAAGATCAAGCAATTAAAAGGCCACCAAATACTAGCAAAGTGTGTGTAAACTTCTGAGCCACTGAAAATCTGATTTAGTCTTAGCTATTATGGAAATATTTTGGAAATAAATTGTATGAAAATATAGTAGATATCCTAATTATCTTGATAAAGGAAATGTATGGTAACAGGAAATGTGTGGAATTTGAATGTCTTTAGCCTAGGTATATGTAAACTTTTGGCCTCAACTGTACACATTTTATAAAGTCTTACACACTACATACATAGTTTAAAACTATTATTAACTACATATTAGACATTGTTTTCATTTCTCTGGAAAAAAGGCACATTACTGATATTCTCACTAACTTGTGTCTGTCTTGTGACTGTGTGGGTTTGTGTGTGTCTTGTGTGTGTGTGTGTGTGTGTGTGTTTCCATGC
>CM042543.1:7113259-7220759 GCA_023630585.1 Cranoglanis bouderius
ATGAGCATGCTCAGGAGCAACTGCAAGAAATTGTAGAAGTTGGAAAAATCAATAATGCTCTACTATAAAAGTCTTCCAGATTATTGATGTATAGTGTGTGTGTCCAGTTTGAGATGCTCACGGGATCTCTGCCATTCCAAGGGAAGGATCGAAAGGAGACAATGAACCTCATCCTGAAGTAAGCACAAATTTTAATCGATAGTAGAAAGCATATGAACCAAAGAGAGAGCTGTGGCGAGGCTCTCGCGCCGTCTTCGTAGAGGGAAAATCCAGCCGCTGCATGTTTGTAGTAAATTACATAGTAAATCTTAAGTGATCAGAATCAATTGCGGTAGCATTAACACAATAGAATGACACAAAGATCTCCGAAACGATTGCATTTCAGTGAAAGTTCAGGCTCCGTTACATGGTCCAGAAACAGTATCCCTTCTCCCCTCACGAGTCCGCTTTGCCCCGCCCTCCTCTTCTCTCCAAGCATCATATTCATTATTCATCTTTTGCATTTTTAGATACGTGCTTCATCTTCAGACTTTCTCAACATCAGAAATATACAAAACACATATATACACAAAACAGCTCTAAAAGCGATCAGGTGTCATTCCACTGACTGATAGATATTAGGCCAAAAACTTCCCTGATTTAACACACAGCTTGTCAGGTAGTTGCATAGCTCGTCGAGTTCAGTCAGGTGTGTGTGTGTGTGTGTGTGTGTGTGTGTGTGTGTGTGTGTGTGTGTGAGTGTGTGTGCGTGTGTGAGAGTGTGAGTGAGTGAGTTGAAAAACCCTGAAATATGAGCCCCATTTCCACTGCAGAAACTTTTACAGGAATGGTTTTAGTTCCTGGGCTGTAGTTCCAGGAACCTTTTGAGTTATTCATGAAGCAGGAACTATTAGGGTGGATCTTGGTGTCCTGATGCACTTGTTTTTAAGTTATGGTCTGTTTTGTTTGCCTCTAATGGCACATCAGTTCTGGAAAGATGGACCAAACACTTGAAATTGAGCTTCATGTGCACAGATATGGTTTTAAAATGTTACATTAACGTTAAAATTATATTCATGTAACAAAGTAATACATACATGCAGTGTAATAGCAGTCTTGCCCTGCTCCATGCTGACTGTGTGCTGAATGGTGCGGTTTAATTATTTTTAAATTGTTTCTTCTTCCTTCCCATTTCTTTCTTCCTATATTTTCTCCTGCCTTTCCTCCCTCTGTGTGTGCCTGTCTCTGTGTGTGTGCCTGTCTCTGTGTGTGTGCCTGTCTCTGTGTGTGTGCCTGTCTCTGTGTGTGTGCCTGTCTCTGTGTGTGTGCCTGTCTCTGTGTGTGTGCCTGTCTCTGTGTGTGTGCCTGTCTCTGTGTGTGTGCCTGTGTCTGTGTGTGTGCCTGTGTCTGTGTGTGTGCCTGTGTCTGTGTGTGTGCCTGTCTCTGTGTGTGTGCCTGTCTCTGTGTGTGTGCCTGTCTCTGTGTGTGTCCCTGTCTGTCTGTCTGTCTGTCTGTCTGTGTGCCTGTCTGTCTGTCTTTCTGTGTGTGCATAGGGCACGGTTAGGGATGCCCCAGTTTCTAAGCACAGAAGCTCAGAGTCTGCTGAGAGCACTGTTTAAGAGGAACCCCACCAACAGACTAGGTAACACACACACACACACACACACACGTACTGTCTTACTATCATTGTGAGGAACTACCATTGACATATTTATTAATGCAGCTAATTAATGCTATGCTTCACCTAACCCTCAACCTAACATTAACCTCAGTAACCAAAAGGAAACTTTTTGTTTTTTTTAATTAAAGCTGTAAAAATGCTGTAATTCTTCTGAGAACCGAGTGACATTTGACACAGTGCTGTCATTGTAATGGTTCTCATTAATGGCAGAATATGTACACACACACACACTTCTCATGGATTCAAACACAACACCCATGCATACAGTGTGTGTGTGTGTGTGTGTGTGTGTGTGTGTGTGTTTGTGTGTACAATGCATCACAAATCAAATTATGTCTGATTTCTGTGCACGTTACTGATTGATTGCAGGCTCTGGGCCAGACGGTGCTGAGGAAATCAAACGTCATGCCTTCTTCTCAACCATTGACTGGAATGTAAGATTATGCTTGATTTTTTGATTTTATGCGTATTAACTGCAATAATGAAATAATCAGGTGGTTTTACATTATCCAAGTGCTGTTAAAAATGTAGAGGAGTTTGTACATTCAGATTATAACAAGTTTCGATAAAATTGAATGAAACCTTGATGATCAAGACAATTTTATTTCTTTAGCTTTGAACACAAATTACGAGGCTAACACCGCCCTGCATCAGATTTGCTGAATAGGATCTGATCGTTGTTTCTTACTAATACTTAGATGCTGAGTCCAGATATGCTGTTAGTTTTGCTCTAGAACATCACAACTTTTCACAAAGCCTGATGTCCAGTGTAGAGCTTTTTTGCCTAAGATGGACCATAAAAGTTAGAGCTATTGCCAGATACACTGCCACCAACACAGGAAACACTGTTTATGTACAATAGGTGAGCAACATTCATCACTTTTCCTCTGATTAGCCCTTATGTGAATGCTAGGCACACTTACATGCACACAAAACTCCTGATTTCAGGGATTTATAATGACCAGTGAAAGACGGAAATGCGAGCATAGCCCAGATGTTTTCTGCTACATCTGTGGGTGTTTTGCCATTCCAGAAAATCCCTCAAAAGGAAGTTCACTCCTTAAGCACTCTGCATATTATTATAATGTTCGTCTTTTGAAATAGCTTTATTTAGAGATTTTCACAAACATTTCACAGACTATTTGTCTGCTGTTCATGTTGTAAACAAGTGTTATGTTTCGTGTGCCTATTGTTGTAATTAATAAATAATAATAGTGAAATTTGACAGCTTCTACCAATTTAAATAAAACCCTGAAAGCAATATAAACATAGCAAAATTATTAAAAACTTCATTCTTATTTTGTGGGAAAACAGTAAGTGATAGGGAATTTTCAGTGGCATATTTGAACTCAGCATGACCAAAATAGGTAAAAACAAGTGTGATTTGCAAAACAGCATAAACTTTTTTCTCTAGATGCAGGGCGGTGTAATGTAGCGAACAGATAATTCAAGCTTCTAATAACTTCCTGTTTTGTACAGACTGTGCATCATCACAAAAGGAATTAAAGAGGACAGGGTAGGCTGTAATACGAAAAGAATCAGCATCCTGAAGTGTTTTATTCTTCTTATTCCACAGTCATTTTTTTTTGTGTGTGTTGGAATGTCCATGAAACAACTTACTTCCTAGTTATTATGCATTCTAACCAATCAGATTGTGTGTGTATCAGCTATTATAGGCTGCTGTGTTACTAGCATACTAATGTCTGTTGTCTGTGTGCGCGTTTCAGAAACTCTTTCGTCGGGAGATCAAGCCGCCTTTTAAACCAGCAGTGGCTCGACCTGACGACACCTTCTACTTTGACACAGAGTTCACCTCCCGCACCCCCAAAGGTGAGAGGTCAAATGTCAAGCCTAGAAATTAAACATTAACAGGTTATATACAGTACTCAGAGACCACCCTTTTGTTTTTTCCATCAAATGGCCGTTCAGTACTTATTGTTAATTATTTAGTGGCAAACACTAATGATGAAAAAATGTACAGTACATTAATTCCATTTTCAGTTGAACAGTCATGCAGTACTTATTCATACAGGTCAATATTAAAGTTCAATAATACAAATGGAATATTTACAGATTTTGTAATGTTTTTTACTGTTGAAGATCTTTGTATAATTTTCTGTTAAATACATTTCTCCATTATTATTGTTCATAAACGGTTTTAAACGGTCGATTAATACCGAGGAAACCGTATTATTTTTGGACCAGGTTCTCATACTGTGGAAATTTCAAATCCTAACTCCCCTACTGTAGTGCTGGGCGATTTTCACCATTAATTCAAATTATGTTTTAACACAATTTTCTAAATTTTCAAAAATCATAACAGTGCCATCTATAGCAAATAGTACAATGTATGTTTGTTTTTTCTTTAAATATTCTTTATTTAAAAGAACCATTGTTTACACTATTTGCTATAGGTGGCGCTGTTACTATTTTTGCACATCCACAATTTCCAAAGTCCATTCTAATAAATACAAAACGTAGAAAATTTATTCAGTTTATTTTTAATTGCATTATGTAAAAACAAAAAAAATCCCAATTGAGAATCGTTCATAAAGTGGGGGGGGGGGATCAATAAATATCAATAAAGCCTATATTATAATCTCCTATTAGGAAGTAAAGGGCTGTGAAGGGAGTTGTGTGAGCGAGCGAGCGTGCTTGCCAGTGAGCATGAAAGCAAGAATTCTTACTGTCTCAGGTTTTTAACTATGTACTCTGTACTGAATGTATACAATTGGTTGGTGTGTATTAGACTCCCCCGGTGTTCCCCCGAGTGCCGGAGCTCATCAGCTCTTCCGTGGCTTCAGTTTCGTGGCCACGGCGCTGCTTGAAGAGGAGGGCACAGAGGAGTCGGCTCAACCCCCTCCCCACCCTGTGGTCCAGGTGAGTGCTCTGTACATGTCAATCATCTGCTAAACCCCGCCTCCTCACTTTCCTTCTGCTGATTTTGAATTCTAAGGTTTGAATTGCCTTGTTGCATTATTGTTTCATCCGAATCATCTACATGATTGTAACACTTAATACACTAAAGCGAGCAAATAGGAAAAGAAAGCAAGGCAGCGACTCATTCTCTATCAGTGGTATAAAATAAATAACACTTACAGAATAAATAAACCACTGGCTGGAACAGTAGATGTGGACCAGCAGGAAACACATAACATCATGAGCATGAAGTTACTTTCAGTTTCCACTAGATGGAGATGTTTGTACAGTAAATTGTTCCCTTTCAGCTGAATTATGCAAGAATATTTCTGCTGTGCTTTAGAGAAACAGCAAAGAGCGTAATTAATGCTTGGTGTAATGCAACATTAATAATATCGATGAATCACCCTGTGTGTGCGTGCATGCAGTTATTCCTTATTGTGTATTATTAATGTTTCGTATGTGTGTGAGAGCAGCAGCTGCATGGTAAGAACACTGTGTTCAACGATGGCTACGTGCTAAAGGAGGATATCGGCATGGGGTCTTTCTCTGTGTGCAAGCGCTGCGTCCATAAAGCCACCAACACGGAATACGCAGTCAAGGTCTGTCCCCAACATGCACACACTGCAGGGTCAGGGGTCTGTCAGATTGCTGCCTGGATGTCAGTAGATGATTGATAAGGACGTTTTGTGGTTATCAGTGTTAATGTGTAATAAATGTGATTTGTTCTGAAGGTCATCAATAAAACAAGCACCGATCCTTCAGAAGAGATTGAGATTCTGTTGCGGTACGGCCAACATCCCAACATCATCACTCTGAAAGATGTAAGTATGAACAAACACTTCCCTATAAAGCTTCAGCACGATGAAAGACAGAAGACAAAATAATTATTTCCTCATACTGATGTCTTGCACCTGGTTTATGTAAAGGCCCAAAGCATGTAAGGCATACAACTCAATTGGACATTGAAAATAATCAAGAACAAACCCTGAAGTTGATTTTCTATAATTTATGCCCCATAGTGTTGCATTCCCTTTATACCACAGCAATCTTGTCACAATTTGTCTAAAAAAAAAAAAAAAAAAAACACAACAAATTGTACGTCATATCCGTTTATAATTTATATTTCTTACTGTGGAACATTCTTAATATAAGTTAGTTTCTTCTTTTTTAATGTCAATCCTTCACCAGCTTTTCTTTTTTCTCTTCTCTTGAAATGAATGAAACGAAAAATACAGCTTGTCATGTAATTTTCAAATATAATCAGTCTGTAAGAACACTACTATTTTGCAACAAACCTTTTTGTCTCTAACCCCTCACTAACATTTTCAGCATTTAACACTGCACATCACATTAACAGTGATATGATTATTATCCTTATTCTTATCTTGTTCTTATTACCCTTATTCTGCCATTCTTGATATTTAAATATAAAATCTAAATTATCTGGAACACAATTTTAAAATGATTCCCTGACTGTTAAACTTGATCCAATGTCCAAATGCTGCATTATTGCATTTTGGGCCTTTAAAAACCACACATGACCATGAAAACAAAATGGCAACCAATTATTAATACACCACATTATATTAAATATCAAATGTCTAAATAAAGAACACAAACCTGCTGAAGAAACATCGAGCAGTTTTTTTTTTTGTTTTTTTTTCTTTCTCCCCCTTGTCACAGCCGTCCTAATGCCATCGTCGACTTGTCTATTTGGAGTCTGTAAAGCTAATTTAATAATGTAATGTAACTACTAATGTAGTTTTAAAGAGCTGTGTGCGCAAACTGAATAGGAGTAAGTCAGCTGCTCAGGTGCACGTGTTTGCGTGTGCAGGTCTATGATAACGGGAAGCTGGTTTTCCTGGTGACGGAGCTGATGCGAGGCGGTGAGCTGCTTGATCGAATCCTCAAACAGAAGTTCTTCTCCGAGAGAGAAGCCAGCGCAGTGCTGCACACCATCACCAAGACCGTGGAGTATCTGCACTCTCAGGGGGTTAGAACACACAAACACTCATTAACACATCAGTTGTATCAGCTCAGTACTTGTTTTCAGAGTTCACACTCAACACTCAACAAAAACACACACACACAATCACATTATTTTCACCATAAATGACAGGATCTGCATAATCACCTGAATCCTGTATTATTATATTGTATCTATTGTGGGGGTGTGTGGGTGTCTAAGTCTAATGCTGACTGAAATCTTCTGTAGGTAGTACACAGAGACCTGAAGCCCAGTAACATTCTGTATGTTGATGAATCTGGAAATCCGGAGTCTCTGCGGATCTGTGACTTCGGTTTCGCTAAACAGCTCCGTGCAGACAACGGCCTCCTGATGACTCCCTGCTACACGGCTAACTTTGTCGCTCCTGAGGTAAAACATTGGCCACAAATGTACACAATTTCCTCCTTACCCCAAATGCAGTCAGTCAGCCAATGAAAGCCTGTCTCAGTCATAATCTACTCTGTAAATATCTGCCTTAAACCATTTAGGGCTTCAGTGACATCACTGTAGACTTACAAAGAACTTATTAAATTATGAGCAAATTATTGGCAAAAATGCAAAAACTGCCCATAAAGAAAGTTTATATGTATGTTAGTATGTATAGGAAGTGAGTATATAAGTGTAAGTAAGAGTTGGGTTAAAAAAAATGGCAGTAGTTGGCCAATAATGTGCTGTTATAGGAAAATAATCAAAAACGGGTGTGATATGAAATAGAGTTACTGCTAATGCAATAACAGCGCATCCCAAAGTGTTTTATTCAAGTCAATCAAGTGGGTTTTTATTGTCAGTCCTCTATATAGCTTGTATACATTGGAACGAAATGTCGTTTCTCTAGTACCATGGTGCAACACACAACAGTACACAAGACTATATGAAAGTACACAACAGTGTGAGACGAGTGCAGGACAAAGAATACACTATACACCTATAGCAGCAATAAGTAGAAAGTTCCATAAAATGGTTTCGCCAATGATGACAACTTTTCCTGTGCCAGAAAACTTAGCTGCAGCTTTACCTCTGACTGTCTCCTCACAGAAAACTTATTTAACACTAATTAAACACGTTTTTTTAAAAACTGCTTCTGTTGCACGTGCATCAAACAAGTCCCTGTGTAAGCTGTTACTGCATTAGCAGTGACATGTTAGAACAGTTGCATTAATATGAATTACAGCTGTAACTACTGTCAGACCTGCCATTATAGAAAATAAATCAACACCTTCTGACCAATCACATTCAAGAATTCAACAGCGCTGTGGTATTGTACATTATATAAATAATGTAATGTAATTTGTGTAATAGATGTGGATAAGGACACAGTGTGACTTAATATAACGCAAATGGAAGACAATTTACAAGGTAGCTGAACAGAAAAGATTTCCTTTCATTAGATAAAGATGTCCAGTAGCTACCTTAGCCTCATAGTTCCAGTGAAGATGCAAGCGGCATCTTGGTTGATCGACTACATGTAAAGTGTAAATTATATTTCTTACTGACCCGTTACTTTAACAGTGGTCAGTTCCCTGGATTGCATAACATTGTGTGTGTTTGTGTGTGTAAATATAGGTGTTGAAGAGGCAGGGTTATGATGAGGCATGTGACATTTGGAGTTTGGGAGTGTTGCTGTACACCATGTTAGCAGGGTGAGAACACATTTTCACACACACCACCTGTTCACTCATTACCATCCTCACACTCTAATGAATACACATGAAGACAAGCATTTAACGCTTGTCTCATGTCTGTCTCTGTGTTCCAGTTTCACTCCTTTTGCTAATGGTCCAGAGGACACGCCAGAGGAGATCCTGGGCAGGATAGGAAGCGGACATTTCACCCTGACCGGGGGCAACTGGGACGCGGTGTCTGACGCAGCCAAGGTGACACAAAGAGCTAGGTCAATAATCCATGATGGAGAATGTTAACAATAATAAATCTGGGTCAGTTTATTTTATTGCTTACAAAGATATGGTGCAATTAGAATATTAACATAAATTAACTAACTGAATACATTCACAGGTAACTAAACTGAATAACACTTGCATAACTATAATGTAGATTTCATATGGTTTGGCAAAGAATGTTAGAATGACCAGTGCACCTTTATACAGTACAAGTGTGGAAAAGACATGAGGAAACAGAGCAGTTTCTAACAACACTTTTTGTCCCAAGTGGCACAGTCAGGTCTATGACAGTGAAAAAAGCAGTCAGTCCCTCCAGGATTTTGCAATCGCAGAAATGAACGCAACATCAAGCAAACACCACAAATATTTGAAGGAGCTGTAACGTTATCCTTCAATTCTAAGTAAAAATAGCTTATTTTGTATTTTGGTAATTACTGAACGTATCCCATCATGATTGAGTTCATAGTTATTCTGATCTAATATTAGAAGGGGGTTCAGGTTATAATTATATCACCATCAGAGATAACCGAGGCTTCAGTGTAAACATCCACCATGCTCAGAGATAATACATTGTAATTGCATTTCCAGAACAGTAATACCATTTGCTGCAACAATTCAGTGATACTTAATTTATCATCCAGGCACACTCTGTTTTAAACAGACTGTGTGTGTAGGATTTGGTATCTAAAATGATGTGTGTCTGTTCCAACACACACTGTGTGTAGGATCTGGTGTCTAAGATGCTTGTGTGTCTGTTTTAAACACACACTGGGTGTAGGATCTGGTGTCTAAGATGCTGCATGTGGACCCTCATCAGAGACTAACAGCTAGGCAGGTGCTCAAACACCCATGGATTGTGCAGAGAGATCAGCTACCAAACAGCCAGCTGCAGCACCAGGATGCCAAGCTTGTCAAGGTAAATCCTTCAGTCCTTACACACCACTAAACCCCTAAACCCTAAACATTCAGCCATTACTAACTGGGGCTACTAGGCACATGCCCAGCTGGGTACCTCGGAGAGCATAGATACTCATAATGGATGTTCATACACGGTGAGGTGGGGAGGGCTTTACTTATCCATCCCTGCCTTCAGCTGACACCTACAGCCGTGGCCAAAAGTTTTGAGAATGACACAAATATTAATTTTCACAAAGTCTACTGCTTCAATGTTTTTAGATCTTTTTGTCAGATGTTACTAACTGTTACTGAAGTATAATCACAAGCATTTCATAAGTGTCAATGGCTTTTATTGACAATTACATGAAGTTTATGCAAAGAGTCAATATTTGCAGTGTTGACCCTTCTTTTTCAAGACCTCTGCAGTTCGCCCTGGCATGCTGTCAATCAACTTCTGGGCCACATCCTGACTGATGGCAGCCCATTCTTGCATAATCAATGCTTGGAGTTTGTCAGAGTTTCTGGGTTTTTGTTTGTCCATCCGCCTCTTGAGGATTGACCACAAATTCTCAATGGGATTAAGGTCTGGGGAGTTTCCTGGCCATGGACCCAAAATGTCAATGTTTTGTTCCCCGAGCCACTTCGTTATCACTTTTGCCTTGTGGCAAGCTGCCCCATCATGCTGGAAAAGGCATTGTTCATCACCAAACTGTTCTTGGATGGTTGGGAGAAGTTGCTCTCTGAGGATGTTTTTGTACCATTCTTTATTCATGGCTGTGTTCTTAGGCAAAATTGTGAGTGAGCCCACTCCCTTGGCTGAGAAGCAACCCAACACATGAGTGGTCTCAGGATGCTTTACTGTTGGCATGACACAGGACTGATGGTAGCGCTCACCTTTTCTTCTCCGGACAAGCTTTTTTCCAGATGCCCCAAACAATCGGAAAAGGGATTCTTCAGAGAAAATGACATTACCCCAGTCCTCAGCAGTCCAATCCCTGTACTTTTTAGAGAATAGCAGTCTGTCCCTGATGTTTTTCCTGGAGAGAAGTGGCTTCTTTGCTGCCCTTCTTGACACCAGGCCATCCTCCAAAAGTCTTCGCCTTACTGTGCGTGCAGACGCACTCACACCTGCCTGCTGCCATTCCTGAGCAAGCTCTGCACTGGTGGTGCCCCGATCCCACAGCTGAATCAACTTTAGGAGACGGTCCTGGCGCTTGCTGGACTTTCTTGGGCGCCCTGAAGCCTTCTTCACAACAGTTGAACCTCTCTCCTTGAAGGTCTTGATGATCCGATAAATGGTTGATTTAGGTGCAATCTTACTAGCAGCAATATCCTTGCCTGTGAATCCCTTTTTGTGCAAAGCAATGATGGCTACACGTGTTTCCTTGCAGGTAACCATAGTTAACAGAGGAAGAACAATAATTTCAAGCACCACCCTCCTTTTAAAGCTTCCAGTCTGTTATTCTAACTCAATCAGCATGACAGAGTGATCTCCAGCCTTGTCCTCGTTAACACTCTCACCTGTGTTAATGAGAGAATCACTGACATGATGTCAGCTGGTCCTTTTGTGGAAGGGCTGAAATGCAGTGGACATGTTTTTTTGGGATTAAGTTCATTTTCATGGCAAAGAGGGACTTTGAAATTAATTGCAATTCATCTGATCACTCTTCATAACATTCTGGAGTCTATGCAAATTGCCATCATAAAAACTGAGGCAGCAGACTTTGTAAAAATTAATATTTGTGTCATTCTCAAAACTTTTGGCCACGGCTGTACATACTACAACTCTTATCCTGACTACAGAAGCTTAATCCCCATAAGTCTTGCTGTCTCAGCCTTCCCACTAACCCCATTATTTGTCAGAATAATGTCATTATTTCAGGTTTTTCCTGACTACTACACATCTCTCTCTCTCTCTCTCTCTCTCTCTCTGTGTGACAGGGCGCGATGGCTGCCACCTACTCGGCCCTGAAGAGTTCCCAGCCGACCCCCGAACTCAAACCCATCGAGTCCTCATTTCTCGCCCAGAGACGTGTGAAAAAGCTACCCTCCACCTCTCTGTAGATACACAGAGAGCATGACGGAGAAGGAGAGCACCACTGAATGGAACATAAGCAGTACTGTATGAAAGCCACTCTGAAGCTCTGTGGACTGAAAACGCTCTCTTCACCTCGCACGTGCCATCAGCAGGCTCACGGAGCTTAGACAAGCTGTCAATCAGAGTAGACAGTGGCTGTTATTGGCAGTTGGAGATTGGCGTGCCAGGGTTTCAGTGTTCCATAAAGAAAGTGTGTGTGTGTGTGTGTGTGTGTGTGTGTGTGTGTGTGTGTGTGTGTGTGTGTGTGTGTGTGTGTGTGTGTGTGTGTGGGAGAGTGCCAGATAGATATACAAGCTCCCATTAGGAAGCAGTCAATATTGGTGGCCTGTTTGTGGTCCTGCTGTTCTGTTTGTTTCGTTTCTGTTTATTCGTCTATGATGTGGGGTTTTTTCCTGTTCGCTCGCTTTGTTTAATGTAAATGGCTAAATCAGTTTGATCATGACTCTGAGTCTGGAACACAAAGAGACTATACTCAGACTGGGAATGTTTGCAAGCTTTTTTTTTTTTTTTTTTTTTGAAACTCCTCCATTGCAATGGATATAAAAGCATGAGAGTTGAGACTCTGACCAAGTGCATTGTGGGTACATGGGGTAGATTTTGCATGGCTGCTGATGTGTAAATGCTGTGTCGTTGCTTCACATGCTGCACATTACTTTGTGACACACTTTTGCACAGGGCTCTGGCTGTTCCAGCGTGTTTCCTTGCTTTTTTTAATTGTATGAAAACAGGATGATGATGATGAAGAAGAATTAAATCTTCAAGCCCAAGGCTCTGTAGTGGCATGCTAAAGTCTTGTATTTTTCACCGCCGTGATTTTTCTGGATATTGACTGCTGTCTTCTGTGTTTTCTTTGTTGGTTGCTTATGATTCTGTTGTTTTGTTCATTCTGGAAAGTAAAATAATTTCATAAAAGCATGCTGAGCACAACTGTGAAAAAGGTAAGAGCCAGAGAAGTGACTGCAGGTCTTTGTATTTGTTGTTTGTGATTTTTTTTTTTTTTCATATATAATAATCTGTTCTTCTTGTGTTCAGATGCCAGTCATGAAAGTGTATGGATTGGTAATTTGCTATCACACACACTTGTGAAATAGAGGTTTCCTTCCCAGACTCAAGTATCTGAACTTGTATCCGAGTCTCTGACAGTCTCAGTCACCAAGCAAAAGACGTCGGGGGGGCGGGGGGGGGGACGTTGCTACAGTAACTCCTCCCACCTCTCCTCGTTTTTTGCTAAATGTAGTCACCCGCAGGCATAAACACACACTGACTTTAGGAAGGACATGCATGCTGTCAGAGTCTATATTTTGACACAGACATTTTCAAAATCATCATCTGCCTTGTGCTACAGTGTCAAAACAGTCTGAACGGAAAACGATTCGCGGGTTTATCTGTCATTTTGGCCAGGCAGGAGGGAGAATTTTCACATTTCACATATTTAAGTCACTTTCCCCCCAAAAAAAACCATTAAATTAAAATTTAAAAAATTTATAATTAAATTGAATCATTTAGGAGTGATTCTATGTTAAATGTTATGTACTGAATCATTAGCAAATGGCTCAATTCGAAAAATTTAAATAATGAATCACTTTAAAATTGATTCAGTTTAAGTAATGATTCACTTCTAAATGATTCCCTTATGAGCCTCTTACAAATATCTCTTTGCTTTTCATATTGAATCGCTTATCACTAAATGACTCAACTGATCCAGTCAATCACTAGCAAAAGACTCGATTAGATGTAGATATTGAATCACTCCTTAACAACTCTCTGGTCATTATACTTAAATGAAAGGGCGGTGGCAGAGTCGTGTGTCATGGTGTTTCGGGGCATAGTAACTTTTTGAAGCATCTTTGTACTGTACATGTTGTTAACGTATATTATATATATATTTTTTTTTTTTCCTGTGTTCAGAAGCGATTTGGTTTCTAGACCAAGGACATTCAGTCTAAAACTTCTTTCCTCCTATATGCTTCAGAGATTTGACCTAATGTGGCACTTGCTTTCTTCATGTCTTCTGTAGAAAAGGAAAAAAGAAAAAAGAAAGAAAGAAAAAAAGGCTAAAAATGTCTATTTCTTTACTTTAGGAAGGATGGGTATTTATTTGATGTGGGCTGCTCAAATGGGTTGTAACACTGATCCCGGGGGGTGTAAGGTGCTTTTCTGTGTGTGTTTGTATGCGTGTGCAGGTGTTGTTGGGATGACCGTCTTCTAGAGTGTATGTTCTTGTTCTCTGAAGAACCAGTCAGGTCTGTGTTCAGTCCCTGATGCCTTTCTATTAAACTCAGTTTTTCTGCCCTCCACTTTCACTGTTTCTGCTTCTGTTGCATTTCTAATTTGTACAGAGTCACATGGTATAATCTGCTCCATCATATGTGAAGCCTCATTACATGTAGCCTGCTCTTTCTTCATTTTAGTGTCGTAATTAACTACAAAAAAAGTAAAGAAGTAAAAATACAGCCATCCCGCACTTCATGAGACAAACCAAAAGAAGAGAAGATACACAGATACTATAGATACTATGACTTCTCATTATCAACACAGTTTGACATTTATTCCTGTTTTTACTCATTTTCTGCTTTGATCCAAACTGATTTTGCATAAAATAATATAGCTCCCTAGAGTTTTGCTCATTGGCAGACTCAGGATTTGAACTCGCAGCCTTATGTGCCATCACTTTTAAACAAACCAAACTGTTTGTGTATTCACATTTACTATGAACTGAGACCAAGTGGTTAAGAGACTTCTGAAAAAAAAATTACCTCAAACCCAAAATGAAAAGTGATGCACAATTTCATCAGAGAAGTGTAATTTTTAGGCGATTGTGCACTGTGCCGATTCTGGTCTCTATTTTTATCTGCTTATTGGATTAATGCGACACACTTGCAGTTATACATGCGGATTTGGTTCATTGTGGTCTTTTTTAAGATTAATTTTTGGGGGGGGGAAAAAAAGTAGGTCTGTTTATAAAAAAAAAAAAAAAAAAAAAAAAGGAACATTCTTTGAAGATTTTCCCCCATTTTCACCCCTAACCAGTCCGCTATCTCTGATCATTCGATTCAGGGAGGGTGAAGGCTAACGTGCTTCCTCTGAGACACATGAAACCAGCCAACTGCAGCTTTTTAAACTGATGCTCATGCTGCATCACAGGGCAGTGTAACATACTCACTATCTGCCCTCTTCTGGATATGTGATCTCACAGACATCCTTGATTGACTAGTGATTGACAGGAGATGGAGTCCATGGCAATTATTGTGCCTTCGGCTCCTGGACATGGACGGCTGTGGTATTGATTTTAACTCGCAATCTCCTTACGATGGGGTGAGTCTGTCTGCTATTTCTGCTTACATTCTAAAAAGAGTTTAAAATAGTGTGCATATTTAGCTCTGGTACACTTTAAAGGAAAGCTCTAGCATTTTAAACATCTTTATTTGCTACAGGTGTATAATGTAATGGATGAGAATTATGAAATCTTTCCCTTTACTCTCAATTCTCATCATGAAAATCTAACTGGCAGACTGTGGTCCAGACCTGGATCCAGTATTCCAGTGGAGTGAACTGAGTATTTAAATAAATAAATAAATACTGAAGAAAAACTGGCCATAGCGACTGTTTTCTAAAGATTAACAGTGTATTTATGTAAATTGGACTTAGTACTTTGAACTTAGACTTTCATAGAATTTTCAGTTTATTTAACGTCTCTGGTCTGATTGGCGAACTGATGACATGACATGGTTAAAAAAAAAAAGGTCAATGTTAGAACAATTTTAGAAAGCGACTGGACAGAGAAGTGTGTTTATTCTCCCAGCTTCAATTTCAAATCGGACATTTCATTTATTCAGGGTCTGTGGCTCTGTTCAAAATAGTATTATGAAGCGCCAGTGCCAAAACAAAACATAAGCACTTCATATTGTTTTGTTTATTGCCATAAGCTAATCACCATTCAGCCATGTTAGTTGCTTATCCAGATGTTTCTAAGCAAGGACTTGTGTATATAACTGGACCTTTATCAATTTTAGTTGAGTACTCCTTACCTAAGGGCACTTGCTGAACTCTGTCAATTAGTGGAGCTTATTATAACAGCAAAGGGCGGCTAAATCTGGAATGCAATACTCAACAAGCACATACGGCTGTAATGGTCAGGTGTCCGCATACTTTGGGCCTTATAGTATAGCTTTCCAAATTAATGTAAGGCACTTAGATTTTCTTCTAGCTGAACTTGTACTTGCATTTAAACACATATATATATAATAATAATGCTAAAATTCAATTTCTGATGACTGCATTAACTCTGTATCCCTTTAACTCTAACAAATCTGAGATAAAGCGAGAGCATCAGCTAAAACAGCTTTCCAGCATCACTGCACATTTTAGTGCTTTCCCTCCACTAACCCATCTGACTCAGCTCACAGAGGATGGACTGAATTAACCTCATGAGCTCAGTGTGGCCTGCTGGAGTCACACAGCACAGACCTTGTCCCAGATTCCTATGATGAGAGCAAAGGCGCGGTTGAACCCTGGTTTGGCGAAATGATGGTGTGCTTCATGAATGAATACATGATGCTGTAAACTCGTGTACTAAATGTACATGTGCAAGGTCGTAAAATAAAATCATGACATAAAATGTTACTGATTTGATACAGGAATTGTCTGTGTAGTCTATATTTGAGAGGATCTGTATTTTATGTTACATTTAATTAGAGTATTGATTGACACAGTGCTTATGTAGCACAGTGTATCCATATTTGTCATTTGTAAACCTCTAAAAATAAAACTCGGTATTTGATGTGAGCATTAAATCTTTGTTTTTGTGAAGTACGCAATGTCAGTGACATCATTTTCTTTTCTTTTTTTTTTTATTCTATGATTGTGCAGTGGGTTTTCACTGGATGATGTAGAAGACCTCTGTATCACCCAATTGCTGTCGATATTCAGGAATTCAGAAAATTGCTGTGCTCTGTAGCAGAGATTGAAATGTTCACAGTAGTCTGGAGAGGGTTTTTATTGAGCAGAATGTACAGTGTTTGCAGTTCACCATCGCTGCATAACTGCGATTTTTGTTACTTAATCGATGAATGACTTGAAAGTTTTGATTATAACTAAAATACCCCCACGATCGACATAGAAAAACAGCGTGAAATTGTTTAGTTACGTTTATAATCCTGCAACGGGTAAGTAGACAATTTTACAAGCACTGCAATAAAAACAGTCAGCCTGCCTAAAGCTGTCTAAAACCGTTAGCTATAGTTGCGGTCATAAGTTTACATACGCCTTACAGAATCTGGGAAATTTTAATTTTATTATTTTTTTAATAGTAAGGAATTGCATTTAGTTTTTTTATTTAGTCCTGCCCTGAATAAGCTATTTCACATAACAGATGTTTGAACTGAATTTACACAAATGAACCAGTTCAAACGTTTACATACGCTTGATTCTTAATACTGTGTGTTGTTACCTGGATGATCGACGACTGTTTTTATGTTTTGTGATAGTTGTTCATGAGTCCCTTGTTTGTCCTGAGCAGTTAAACTGTCCACTGTTCTTCAGAAAAATCCTCCAGGTCCTGCACATTCTTTGCTTTTCCAGCATCTTCTGCATATTTGACCCCTTTCCAACAGCGGCTATATGATGTTGAGATCCACCTTTTCACACTGAGGACAACTGAGGGACTCGAACACAACTATTACTAAAGGTGCAAACATTCACTGATGTTCAAGAAGGCAACACGATACATTAAGAGCCAGGGGGATGTAAACTTTTGAACAGGATTATCGGTATAAATTATTCATTTGTCTTCAGAGAAATATGTAGCTTATGTAGCTTTTGAAGGGCAGTACTAAATGGGGAAAAAAAAAAATACGATTTTTAAACAAAACTATAATTCACACCGATCATCCATTAAAATGCTAAAACTTCACCATGTATACACATTTGTACTCTAGCCTACACACCCATGTGCTAATAAAGTAACGGAGCATCCTTTAATCTGCCAGTTGAGTTTCACAAAGAGGTAAACTGCGAGGGTGTGTTCAAGTAGAATTGAAACCATGTTGTCCTTTTTCTAATTGTCAAAACTTACACACACACACACACACACACAGCCACACATATGGATGCACAAATGACATTTGTAGTATCATTTTGATTTCCTTAAGCTTTTTTTTTATTTTTATTTTTTTTAAAAACCCAGTGTGTTAATTTGTGCTGCAGAGGTGCCAAATCTACAGCTCATCCATGGCATTTTTACCTTTTTTTTTTAAAGCTCACTACGGTGATATACACAGAGACACCTGAAAACTACGCTTCACTTTTTCTTCAGTCAAAGCAGCAGTCTGATCAAATACAAATAAAATTTCCCATGACAGAAAAGGCAAATTATTGAAGTGGAAAAGACAAGGGGTGTGAAAGAGGTACATTTTTGCTGGTATGGTGGTTAGTTTCACTTCACTATTGGCAGTTCTGTTGCTGAGGTAGATGAAGACTTTAGAGCTGCATCATCCATTCTGACAAGTGTGTGGGTGTTTTTGAGGATGTCAGTGTCAAGTGTGTGTGTGTGTGTGTGTGTGTGTGTGTGTGTGTGTGTGTGTGTGCACTGCCAGACCTTCACAATCTAATTCAAGGTAAATGTGGAATGAGTCAGTGAACCCTGCTGAAGTTAAGGCCAAAAAACCCACTAACTCTAAACTTGGAATAATCCTGAACTTTTCTACTTTCCTACTTACAGAGTCCATTCAAAATAAAATAAAATGTATTGTATGGTAAATAGTGTTGATTGTGACGTGCTACTTTTAAAAAGGGGTTTCTGCATATATCAAAAATCCAGTTTGGTCTGTCCAGTTACCAGCTGCCAAAACACAAACCAAATTGTGTTTCAAACTGGTAGCCCATCTTTACCAGTTGCTCAATTATTTTTCAGCTTCCTAATTACTGGTCTAAACAGATTGATAAATATTTGATTTTCAAATTGCCTTACTGTTGCCTTACCCTGACTTTATCCTGCTCAGGGTCATGGTTAATCTGGAGCCTATCCCAGACACACTGTATGTAATGTACAGAAAGGCGGTTAGCACATTTACCTCACACCTCCGGGGTTGGGGGTTGGTTCAAATCCCGCCTCCACCCTGTGTGCACGGAGTTTGCTTGTTCTCCCTGTACTTTGGGGGTTTTGTCCAGGGACTCCGGTTTCCTCCCCTGTCCAAAGACCTGTTGTAGGCTGACTGGCATTTCCAAATTGTCTGTAGTGTGTGTGTGTGTGTGTGTGTGTGTGTGTGTGTGTGTGTGCAGTTGTGCCCTGTGATGGGTTGGCTCCCCGCCTTGTGCCCCGAGTTCCCTGGGATAGGCTCAAGGCTTCTCCATGACCCTGTGTAGGATAAGCGGTATGGAAAATAGATGGATGGTTGCACCAGACAACAGAAAAGGTGCAGAAGTGTCTACACATTTATCCCCATAAAAATATTCAGATTTTATGAATATATAAATTATTTAAAAAGCCCCAATCAGGTGCCTCCCTACTGCTCTGGTGAAACTATATTGCATGGTCTATATTTGCATATTGGAACCTGAATGGCTCTTATCATTTACAGTACTATGCAAAAGTTTTAGGCACCCTATTTTTTTTTTTAGTACAAACTTTGTTATAGATTTTTATTTTATGACTTCTACATTATCAAGTCAGTACAAAAAAAAACATTTTAGATTCACAAACATTAGTTTTCTAGCACAAAATTAAATGTTACAGAAAAATGTTTGTGTCTCATTAAAGAAAGCAGCAAATTACGTAAGACACTTTTCAGAAAAAAAAAAACACAATGAAGGCTGCTGGGTTTTGCTGCAAAAATAAGAAGCGAGTGCGAAAGTCAAAGTCTCCAGAAGAACTGTGTCTGGTTCTGCAAGATGCTCAATAAAACTTACCATCTAATTTCCTTATAAAACTGCACTAATTGTACCGGAGACTACTATTTTTATTTTTATTTTTATTTTTTTGTCACACCAAATACTGAATTTGTTTCATTTACTACTGTTTACTGATCTTTACAGTATTTTCCATTTTAATGTACTGAAGGCATCTTTGCTCTACAGCATTTCTTTGCATGTGCCTAAAACTTTTGCACAGTACTGTATGATGAAACATCACTTGTCTCATGTGTTCAATGCAAACTCAATGCTGATAATGGGGCTTTCCTGACTGTTAAACAAAGACAGAAAAAAACATCCAGAGTTATGTCAGGGAAACCAAAATGTGCTGGATTGGGGAAGATACTGCAAACAGCATGAGCCACCACTTTCAGCTGTATTTATCCAGAAGATTTCCATCACCAAACACTCAATCTGCTTTTCTGGGCCAAGGCCAAAGTGTTCACAAGCTAAACTTTGGGGTCGAATAACACAACGACCGTATCATCATACCTAACATTAGCCTTGTGTGTCAGAAGCATATGAACCACATAATCTCGACAGAGCTGTAGAGGGGCTCTCAAGCTTCCTGTGTCTAGACAGTATCGATCTTTATCGTTTACGGGAAGAAGCTTCTGTGGGTCTTACTTTTAACTGAAAGATGATCAGGGTGCAGACAGTAGTTATACAGGCATTATCCTGGAAAGTAATAAATTAAAGCTGACACATTCATGGATTTTTTTTTTTATCTGCTTACTTTCTCCGTTTGCCTGTTAGTTCTTTAGCTTTGTCACTCTGGATAAGACAAGTAGGAAAATAGTAAGTAAGATGGCGTTCATTTTATCTTTCCTTTCTTACCGGAAACATGACAGACAAACTGAGCAAACACTACCATTAGAAGGTTTTTCCCCTATAAGAGTTCTATTCCTCTAATAACCTACAATTAGATTTTTTTTTTTTTAATTAATTAAAGTATTGCATGTTATATTTTTTATCCATCCATCCTCTATACTGTTTATCCTTACTGGGTCATGGGGAGCCTGGAGCCTATCCCAGGGAGCAGTCCATCACAGGGCACAATCACAGCTTCACATCAAACCCTGGACACTTTTGAACATGCCAATCAGCCTAAGATGCATGTCTTTGGACTGGGGGAGGAAACCCCAAAGCATGGGGATGCAAGCTCCACACACACATGGCTGTGGTGGGAATGAAACCCTTGACCCTGGAGGTGTGAGGCAAGTGTGCTAACCACTAAGCCACTATAAACAGTTGTTCCTAACCAGCTTCTCTTTTTACTCTCTTGAAGATAATAAGACAGAACTTGTAGCTTGTCATGTAACTGAGAAACCTCATTGTGCTAAGTCCTAAGTCCTGAAGACTTTCCAGTGTCAGAAAGCTTAGTTACAGCCTTCTGACCCATCAGATTTGAGAACTGAAAAGTGCTATGCTCTGCTTAGATATTGTAACAGGTTGAGTGTTGATGGGGAGGGTAATAAGGACAGGAGAGGATGGCAGCAACACATTTAAATTGTTTAATTTTACTTTCACCCCCATGGTTGATCAGGAGGTTTTCCAGTATTCAAACAGAGAACTCTCGACCTAGAAATGACCGTATCGCCGATGTAAGAGACGAATAGTCATGTTTACAATAGATTTATTGATTGTTAAAAATTTGGAACATTTAAGCGACGTGTCCTTTTAAGAGCGATCTTCTTGAAAACTATTCTAGTACAAGTATTCCAGTTGCAGTGTAATATGTCATTTAATATCATCCTTTTGAAAATGTGACCTTTAAGGCAGTAAACCAAAAACTGATTTGAGCTGTGCAGTTATCATGCTGTTTATTTTTCATACAGTGTGAGTCACTATTATTGTGCTTCTGCCTCTTGCTCCATCATTTATCAGTGCCAGTGTCTGTTACTTAGCAACAAGAGAGTCAAGCCACATCACCAAATGTTACGTTTGAAAGCGGTCCAGCACACGCTCGGCTATTTCTGACCCACGCTGAGGAGGATGACGGAGAGAAGAGAGAGGATGATTAATACGGGGCTGTGATGCTGATGGTGATGATGATATGAAGATACTGTTGCTAAGGGCAAAGAAAAGATCAACGTGGAAAGGAAAAGGAAATTTGGAGCACAACCTCTTGAGAAAAGGCAAATAAACCCAGGCAGTCTCTGAGGTAGGAGGTTTTACGATGGGAAAGTAAGACGGATGGAGAGAATGGAAACTGTTTTGACGAGAACAGAGAATGGATGGAGGAGGCAGAGCTAATGCTGCTGCCCAATCAGGAACAGTTGCCTCATCAGCTGCATCCAATGGCATCAGAGCTGGCTGATTCAGTGCAGGGAAGCTGCTCTGCTGCTGTTATTAATGAATGGAGCATCTCTCTGCTAACATCACACCACTCCTCATCTCTCTCTGTCTCTCTCTCTCTCTCTCTCTCTCTCTCTCTCTCTCTCTCTCTCCATCTTTGCGAAGGTGAAAACAACCTCAGAGGCTTCTCTACCTTTGGTACCGAGCAAATATTCAACACCTCTGACCCGAAATGAAGAAGCAGCAGCAGGAAGACGAGAGTGCTGATGGCACTCCATCCTGTACAGCTCCACTGTCTTCCTCTTCCTCATCTGCCCTGGTTCCACCACCAACCCGGAGATCCATCTCTATGGGTGACTTCCGTCGTGCCCAGCCTGGTTCTGAGACACCGTCTGCCCCCGCCACAGCACCATCCTCCAAACTGGTGACCCCGAGCTCAAGCATGGAGTTTGAGGCGGCTCGACGGCGCCTGCTGGAGGTCGAGGAACGGCGGCGTGTCATCCAGGAAATGGAGCAGCGCCTGGAAGAGCTACATGAGATGTTCGTTCGCTCGGAGCGTGAAGCAGCTGAGCACGGTGAGCTGGTGGCGCGAGTGGCGGCCACTGCTCAGCAGAGTGAGCTTTACGTTTCCGAAAACTCTCAGCGGCTGAAGAAGGGGCTGCGCTTCAAACGGCATCGGCCCACCATCATCTTCTCGTCCATGCTGGGTCTCAGGACGTGTCTGCCATGGCCTGTCAAACTCAAATAGCAGTGGACGAGAAGAACTTTCTCTCGGGTCTCATGTAAGGGAAATTGTTTCAGAAAGCCCTAAACTTTTAGGTTTTGTTCTTCACGTGGTATCTGTTCTGAGGACAGAGATGAGAACACTCATGAGTCCTGCTGCTTTTATGTGAGACTTGTGTAAGCTTCGCTGCCGTGTGAGACACCACACTACTGCTCAGAGATCTGTGTGTACTGTATGTATGGGAGATGCTTCGCTGTCTTTGTGTTGTGGATGTGTGAAAATGGCAGATTGTGTGTGGGTTTTTTAAAATACGTCTTTGTTATTGAACAGAGAGAGAGACTCAGAGGTGCTGTGAAACTTGCTTATGTGACATTATGATGGGAAAAACTCCAAACTCTCTCTTTTTCTATGAGAAACAATTTGCCTACAGCCTCAAATGGTGTACAGTTGACGTCAGACCTGCGTCTTCATGTCAAGTATTGCATTATTTGTGGTGGTTGTTATGGATGTAATGGCCTCAAATGGTGTAGAGTTGACGTCAGACCTGCGTTCGTGGCGATTGTTATGGATGCTGCTCTTCTCTCTTGGGTGCAGAGCTTGGACACAGGGGAAGGAGCTCTTGTCACCTCACACGTGGCCTCCTGTACTGTCTCTGCTGCCTAGAAACTCTTCTACTTTCTCTCTTCTTCGGAATGTATGGTAATACCAACAGAACCTCCAGCCTAACATCGACTAATAGTCATTCATGTTGCTGCTTAATCTTTGGCTGGGTTTCTAAAAGGTTCTACTTTTAGTTAGTGACACAAGGACCTATGTACAGTTTATATATCATGTGGTGGTTTTTTTTTTTAATGTCCATAAGGGCATGTTTAGGGTTTAAACTTTCAGGTATAAGATGAAAACACAGGTGCAAAAGATCAGAACCGATGTAATGGTTTCTGGGTGCATTTTTGGGTGTACGTATATGTCAGCCTGTTCAATAGGGTTGATATGAAGTCACTCTAACGCACCAAAGCTGCATTTCTAACTTATATCTGTTGTCTTCTGAGCATTGTCTTTCATTATGGTCAAAATCAGCAAGTTGTTAGAGCCCAGTCCTATACGGTCCTACATGATCAGAATGTGATCTCTTTCTTTCTGTGTGCACATGTCTTCTTGTGTACTTGTGAGGAAAAAGCTGTTTATGAAGCTCAGGAGAAAGTCACCAGGGATTTCTATTCTTGGCAAGTGCAGGTTAGGACAGTAAGGTTCTGTACTTCAGAGAGAGAGAGAGAGAGAGGAAAAAAATATACTAATCTCACTACTGTTTAATGAGCAGAATAACCTTTATTGGAGTTGGATTTATGAGGTCGTTACATTTTGAGATGATCTACACTCCTCCATGTCTCATTTATGTAGAAATCCACTTGTGCCTGTGTAAAAACTGATAAATGCTTCCTGGATTATCCCTCACGTTTCAAAACACTACACGTGCACTTTGATTGGTAAAAACGCTTAATATTAAGCATGAACGCACAATTGCGTTAGAGATGCAAGAATTTTATTTTGCACTCGATGGAGAAAAGATATAAACCGTTTAACTTTAGTTTTAACCAGAAGGAGGCTCTGTGTGTATGTTTTTTTTTTTTCCCTCACGTTTGCATGAACTGGGTTAGTACACACAAGAACATCACGAAGTATTCCGTTTTCGGGATAGTATTTGAATGTATTTAAATGAAAATAACGTTATTTCGTTATAAGAACAGAGCGACCATAATCGATACAGAGCGAGCTGCTGACAGGATTTCCAGAACCTTCCGCTTCAAACTCGACCCCGCCTCCACTGTCGCTGCGCTCTCACGCACGCGCAGTACCGAGCCCGCGTTGCTGCAGCCCTGACCTTACGTCACTCGGGTTGATGGTTGAATTGCTGAGGCTCAGCGCCATGTTGGATTTTAGATCAGTTATACTCAAATATTCGTGGTTTTAGACACGTTAGATGTATTATACGTACATTAAAACACATTACATTCAATTAATTATATCCACATATACTGTGTTTGAATACTGCTTAGTCACAAATATTTATAACAATAGTTATTTGGCACTGGACATGATTTTGGACTTTGAAAGCTGTGTATAGAATTTATAAGGGCTTTTCTCCCCCGTCTTTTGTGCTCAGCGCTTAAAAGCCCTTCGTACAGTATGTTAGCTCAACTTTCTCATGCTGGTTCATTTCTCAACAAAGGGCTACTTATCACCCAAAAAAATATTAATACCAACATTTTCTCAGTTATGTGCAAGTATATGATTAAATAAGTTAATAATCCACTTCATGTTACTCCATAATCGTAAAAAAACATGAATCTCCCTCATTTGTAGAGGTTTAAGATATGTACTGTACACATCTCTGTAATATACACTATATGGCCAAAGGTTTGTGGACACCTGACCATCACACCCATATGTGGGCCTTCCCACATACCTTGGAAGCAAACAGTTGTCTAGAATGTCTTTGTACGCTGTAGCATTACAATTTCCCTTCACTGGAACTAAGAGGCCCAAACCTGTTCCAGCATGACAATGCCCCTGTGAGGTCCATGAAGACATGGCTTGCCAAGTCTGGAGTGGAAGAACTCGAGTGTCCTGCACAGAGCCCTGACCTCAACCCCACTGAACACCTTTGGGATGAACTGTAACACCGACTGCGCCCCAGATCTCCTCACCCAACATCCAGTAGTTCAAAATCTACTGGAAAACATTCCCAGAAGAGTGGAGGTCATTATAATAGCAAAAGTGTGGAATAAATCTGGAATGGGATGTTCAACCTGCACATGTGGGTGTGATGGTCAGGTGTCCACAAACCTTTGGTCATATAATGTACAACTATATACCAAAAGAACATTTTCTTAACATTCATGTAAAATATGATATCATCAGCTTTCAAACAAACTTGAAGCATAGATGGCAAAAAAAAAAAAAAAAAAAAAACCCGCTCAGCTCAGAGACACAAGCTGCTCAATAAATTTATGAACCGCAGACTACAGTAATAGCCTACGATGGAGGCTACAGTGGTGTGGGAAGATGTGATATTTTGGCTATTTTTGATAAATAGCTTTTTGATCTAACAAACTTGGAGACTACTCGTTTCTATGCATTATTACTCAATGTACAGTGCCCTCCACTAATATTGGCACCCTTGGTAAATATGAGCAAAGAAGGCTGTGAAAAATTGTCTTTATTGTTTAACCTTTTGATCTTTTGTTCAAAAATTTAAAAATAAATAAATAAATAAATACTCTGCTCTCATGGATATCAAACAACTGCAAACAAAACACAGGTTTATCAAAAAAAGAGCCACCACCATATTTAACCGTGGACATGAGGTACTTTTCCATATGGCTACCTCTCTGTGTGCACCAAAATCACCTCAGGTGTTTATTGCCAAAAAGCTCTATTTTGGTTTCATCTGACCATAAAAAACGATCCCATTTGAAGTTCCAGTAGTGTCTGGCAAACTGAGGATGCTTGAGTTTGTTTTTGGATGAGAGTAGAGGCTTTTTTCTTGAAACCCTTCCAAACAACTTGTGGTGATGTAGGTGACTTCGGATTAGTTTTGGAGACTTTCAGACCCCAAGATGTAACTAACTTCTGCAGTTCTCCAGCTGTGATCCTTGGAGATTTTTTGGCCACTCGAACCATCTTCTTCACAGTGCATTGAGACACACGTCCAATTCCAGGTTGATTCATAATAATATTTTATTTATATATATATATATATATATATATATATATATATATATATATATATATATATATATATATATATATATATATATATATATATATATATATAATTTTATACAAACACTTGTCACCAGGCTTCTCCCCTCAGGGGTACATATTTTGTACTATTAGTACTTGGAAGAGTGAATGTAGTGTACCTTTAAGATGAATGTACGGTACATATTTGGACTTTTGAGGGGACATTTATATAGTTTGTATATTAGCAAACAAAAATATATCAATAATATCTATTTTTATGACCGTGTACGGATGTTAAAATCACCAAACCTGGTCCATTTTGTGCATAACAGACTGCATAATTTCTTCAAGGACATTTGTTACTTTTTAAGTCTTAAACCCACAGATATTCACAGAACAAAAACTCACTCAGAAACATAGCATTCTTCAACTTATGTATTAACTCCTACAGTATATTGAGCACAGGGAGTCATATTTCCCCACCACTGTATCTCTGTATCTGTGTCTACATTTGTATAATGCCAGTTATTTATCCAATGCCTTACTCAGTCTGTATAGTTTGTATATAAAGGTTTAAATGTGTAGATGAAGCCTCGACTTTGCCTCTTGTCTTTTTGCAATGCACCTACGTTAAGTTCTGCTGGGAAAGAGAACACAATTTTTTCCCCAAAGACCTCAGTGAGTGGGCCCACTCTGCAGCATGAATGTACCGTACATCCTAAACCTCTGTGTCATTCTGTCTATTTTCTGAATACTTCTGTTGTTTTAGTGATGTAGGAAGCCTGATACCAGAACTCCTAATCCCCAGATCATCAGCAAATCCCTACTCTTACTCTTATTAAATATGCTTCATTAATTACTCAAGTAACATTTTTACAGTTTGCTCAGATTTATAATCTGGTTTATCTTCTTTATTTTCTTGCTTCCAGGCTTTCTGCATGAATGTACCTATGTGCATTGTAAAACTGCTCTGATGTGCTTTTTTTTTTTTTTTTTAATTGATTGTATTTAAAGCACATTATATGCTTTAATATGTAATTAAATTACAGTAATGTAGGACCTTGCTGCTTATGTACAATCCTGAGAAATAAACACGGATATATTTCATGGCCATATATAAACCATGCTGTATGCAGAATTATGTTTATGCTGTGCTTTTTCTGTTCACATGAACACTGCTTAAAGATGGCAAATACAAGAATCAGACTAATTAAAGCTGATTGAGAATTGTGACTGTTGTTTGGAAAGACTGACCTCTGCAATCGCACAGCGTTGGATTTAACCACATAGCAGATCATCAGCAGAATTTGATAGGTCAGGCGATAAAGAGGAAGCGCTCCAGATGTGTTCTGCTATATTTAAAGCTGAATTATAAGTCCCTTATATGAATAAGATCCAAAATTAAGTATATAAGTTCCTTATATGAATTCCAAAATTAATCAATACTTGTCTAGTCTAAGCTAGTGCACAAAGTAAAAGTTCTCATTAAATATACTGTGAACAAGTAATGATCACTGAGAAAACATATTTATTATCATAAAAGAGAAGAAGTGAGAACATCATGGTCGGATAGCTAATGAATTAATGTTAAGCGAACTGGAATTTCAGAGTTTCTTAGTATTTGATATGTCCCCTTTTTGCTTTCACGACAGTGTGCACTCGAGCTGGCATGGACTCCATAGGTTTGTGATTTTTAGATCAAATCCATCGGAGCGTCATCTGCACACATGCTTCAATAGAAGAGATCAGATATGAGGAAAATCTGACCTTCTATACAAAGAAGTTAACATATGCACATTTGCTTAGATTTAAACAGGGACCTAGAAATAGTGCAGAATCTTAAATATTAAATATTCAAGATATTGAACATTTACTTTCATTGATTTTAAACTGTGAAAAATTCGAAACCCTTCTGTTTATTTCCAAATTTAATTTTAAAAAATCCCAGGTTTTCAATGTGGTCTCAATCTTTTAGACCCCACTGTACAGTATATTTCTCATTGTCTTAAAGACATTCTGATAAAGGCTTATGGTTCAATTTTGCTCCCAAGACAAATGCAAATGCCCATGTATAAATTTATTTCTGAATCAAATTGAAATGAAACAAGCAATTTTCTCAGGAGAAGCAGAGAGGACTTCTGTCTGTTTGGAAACCTGGGTGAAGCTACTCATGAAGCTGGTCGTGAAAATGCAGAAAATGTGTAAAGCTTCATCGGGAATACTGTTAAGAATCTAAAATTTAAAAGTAGGTCACTGCATAATTCCATATATGTTATTTCATAGTGTCGCCATGTCTTCATAATTATTCCAAAAACAGTAGAAAAGTCTAAACATGAACACGTTTCTATGAGCAGGTCTGTCCAAACTGGTAGTGTTGAAATTAGTAAATTAACTCGTTGTGCATCATGACCAATGCACTTCATCTGTCACCTAATAAGATAAATGCTAATGCAAAATTTTTGCTGTGTTCATGGTGTTTTTGAAGACCGAAAGTATCAGACACCTCAGGGTTCACGCGTTGTGACGCTGTAACGAATCAAAAGGCATTACTAGCATTATTCTTTTCCACCAGAATAATGTAATGGATCAACGAAACGAAACAGAAGCGCACCTTTTTAAAGGAGACGAGTTTTAAAGCGTGCCCGCATTATCTACCAGAATGTGTAGTAACTCGGATGAATCTGCAACGTTTAAAATAATATTCTCCACCAGTTACAATTTATGTAACAAATTAAACGATGTTTAACACGTTTAAATGTATTCTCCAATTTATGTAAGGAATTAGCTCGACTGGCGTGAAATATATCTATATATCTAATCAACGTGTGTTGTGACCAGTTATAAATATACATCAGCCATGAAAGGGAATCCATGAATGTGCACATATACATATAGATAATTAACTACAACGGATTATAATTAATTATGACTATGTATGTGGCCTAGATCAGCTTTATGAACTCTAAAGAGTGAGTTTATCCTTCTGGCCAGGAAGAATTAACTCACGAAGTTTATTATTTTAGATTAGAGCGCGTAGCGAGACCTTATGCAGCGTTTAATTGACTCATCACGTGAACAAAACAGAGAAAATCAAGCATGGGATAATAGATTTTAATAGCTAGATGTGACTATGGATACACATGACTAACTCTAAGCAAAACATACATATATACACATCTATATACAGGGAGAGGAAAGGGATAGAGAGAAAGTAATGAAAGAAAGGGAAGCAGACAAAAACACAACTAATTAGCCTTTTTCAGAACCAGCACGAACTTAATTCTCCTGTAACACAGGGGTCCAATCTTAAACGCAGATATAGGTCATTAACTATACTTGCATAGCCTCAAGGTTGAGAGTTTGCGCGAGGTCGTGTAGAGTTCGCTGGTTCGTTGCGCCGTTTGAAAAGGTGTGAAGAGGTTGCATCCTTTGTCCGGGAGAGAGATCCTGGCTTCCTCTTCCCGGGGCATGTGGCCCCAGGGGAGAGAAACCGGAAGGAGTGTAGAAGTGAAGTTAAAGAGACTGAGAAGTGAACTCTAACTCGAGTTGAAGTGTAGCGTGGTGTTGTTTTAAAGACAACACCAATGCACACGCCTCCGGGTATCTCAAGATGATTAACTACATACCAAATTCAATGGACTTGTAAAGAATATTACAAATAAAACCTGGTTACAGACATTTAAAATGATATGCTAGATTAAAACTATCTAAAGTCATTAAGGTTAGTTACATAAACACACAATATATGTAAACAAGATAACATCACACTATTTAGACATCGAATAATTACATATAATTACACATTACATTGAAGAGAGAGAGATTTCTCCATTGTTTGTGTAAGGTAAGCTTGTGTGTGTGTGTGTGTGCGCGTGTGTATGTCCAGAAGAGGGGGCTGGCATTCTTCTAATGTCCCACTGGTCCTTGGTCACCTCAGGGTGACCTTAGGGAGGACATTTCTCCTCTGGTCTTCTGACTTTGAGGCTAATCATGTGGTCGTAAACAGAGATTAGATCAGAGATTTACAGGCCCTTGGTCGGAGTTTTGGTGGACCCCTGCTGACGAACTAATCGTGAAGTTTCCCAGACGTTCAGTCATCAAAGGTTTCTTTTATTGCAGGGGTAAGTCCTGTGTGGGTTCCAAAGAGTCTTTTGCATCCCAAAGGTGCATCTGGTCAAAGGAGGCCTCTCGGGGTTACTCTAGGTCACCTGAGTGGTGAAACTTTCTATGTTTCGTTTGGGTTAATTTAGAAATCAGTTTGGGCATAGTCATACGCTACAGCAGGATCAGAACATCTGCCCCCCAGGACCCGAGGCTGGTGATGATCAGTTTCCCGAAGCCAGAGCAGACCATGTCGGGTTGTCCCTTCGAACTTTGTCGAGAACTTGGTCGAGAACTTGGACTGGTGCTTGGCCTGGAGCTTGGAGCTGCGCATGACCTGGTGCTTGGCCTGGATCTCGGAGCTGTGCGTGACCGGGTGCTTGGCCTGGACCTCCGAGCTGTGCGTGACCTGGCGCTTGACCTGGACCTCGGACTGGAACCAGTACTGGACTCAGAATTGGCACCTGGATTTGAGACAAACTCGGAGACAGACTTGGAAACAGACTTGGGAATGGGACAGAGAACAGGACAGAAAACTGGACAGAGGATAGGACAGATGATAGGACAGAGAACTGGATAGAGAACTGGACTAGAAACTGAACTAGAACTTGATTCACCAACAAAATCAAAAATCTGCCCCGGAACAGAACTGAAAACCTGACTCAAAGCTAAATTGGGAGCAGAGCTGGAAATTAAATTGGAAGCAGAGCTGGAAATTGAAGTGGAACCAGAGGTGGAAATTAAAGTGGAACCAGAGCTGGAAATTAAAGTGGAACCAGAGCTAGACATCGAAGTGGAACCAGAGCTGGAAATTAAAGTGGAACCAGAGCTGGAAATTAAAGTGGAACCAGAGCTGGAAATTAAAGTGGAACCAGAGCTGGAAATTAAAGTGGAGACAGGGCTGGAACCAGAGCTGAAAATTAAAGTGGAGACAGGGCTGGAAACAGAGCTGGAAATTAAAGTGGAGACAGGGATGGAAACAGAGCTGGAAATTAAAGTGGAGACAGGGCTGGAAACAGAGCTGGAAATTAAAGTGGAGACAGGGCTGGAGACAAAATCTGAAACTGGACTGGAAACTGAGCTAGGAAGGTAACTAGAGACAGAGGAGGAGACAGAGGAGGAGACAGGATCGTGTGCTGAACTGGAAACTAGGCTAGAGACAGCACCGTCAACAAAGTCTAAAACCTGACTGGAAACGGAGATGGAAACGGAGCTGGGAACGGAGTTGGCAATTAAATCAGCAACCGAAGTGAGAATTAAAGCAAAAACAGAGCTAGAAATTAAATCAAAAACAGAGCTGGAAACTAAATCAAGAACACGGTTGGAAACTGGGTTGGAAACTGGGTTGGAAACAAGACTAGGAACAGGGTTGGAAACAGGGTTGGAAATGGGAACGGGAACGGGACCGGGAACAGGACTGGGAACAGGACTAGAAACTGGCTTTGGGCATAGGCTGAGGCATGGACTGGGATCAGGACTGGGAACCGGACTGGGAACAGGCCTTGAAAAAACACCGGAAACTGGACTGAGAACTGGATTTGGAATTGGCCTTGGATTAGAAACTGGCTTTGGGCATAGGCTGAGGCATGGACTGGGATCAGGACTGGGAACAGGCCTTGAAAAAAAACACCGGAAACTGGACTGGGAACTGGATTTGGAATTGGCCTTGGATTAGGGCAGAAACATGGACATGGAGTTGGACATGGACTCGGAATAGGGCAGAAACCTGGACATGGACTTGGACATGGACTAGGACTAGGGCAGGAACCTGGACATGGAGTAGGACTTAATTTTGCGCTAAAACATGAGCTAGAACTTGGAACGGAGGTCATCCCGTGGACCTCAGACATGGACTTGGCATGAGAAGAGGTCATCCCGTGGACCTCTGACATGAATTTGGCTTGGGAAGAGGTCATCCCGTGGACCTCTGACATAGACATGGCTTGAGAAGAGGTCATCCCGTGGACCTCTGACATGGACTTGACTTGAGAAGAGGTCATCCCGTGGACCTCTGACATGAGCAGGACAGGTGAGGAGGTTTCCTCGTGAACTTCTGGCAGGAACGTGGCTTGGGCGGAGGTCTCCTCGTGGACCTCCGGTATAAGCAGGCCAGGAGAGGAGGTTTCCTCTTGAACCTCTGGCAGGAACGTGGCTGAGCGGAGGTCTCCTTGTGGACCTCCGGTATGAGCAGGACTGGAGCGGAGCACCCCACTTGGGTTTCCGACAGGAACAGGACAGGAACGGAGGTCTCCTCATGGACCTCAGGCAGGAACAGGACAGGAGTGGAGGTCTCCTCATGAACCTCCAAGAGCAGCTCAGCTGAAGGGACCTCCTGCTGGGTCTCTGGCTGGAGCTCGGGGCTGGAGATTGCCACGTTTACATCCAGGAGCAGCTCTGTTGAGGAGACCTCCTGCTGGAGCTCGGGACTGGAGGTTGCCACGTTAACATCCAGGTGCAGCTCCATTGAGGAGACCTCCAGCTGGGTCTCCGGCTGGAGCTCGGGGCTGGAGGTTGCCATGTTAACCTCCAGGTGGCGCTCCACTGGGGAGACCTCCTGTTGGGCCTCCTGCTGGAGCTCTGAGGGTGCCCGCCTGTGGAGCCGCTTATGCACCCACCAGCTGCCCTTAAAACAGGCTTGGGAGCAGAAGTAGCTGCTCCTTACTCCCTGTTTCCTACAGGTGGAACACTGTAGGCAGGCTGGTCGGGTGCATCCCTTGGTGGCGCACTTCTGGGTCCAGAGTTGAGAGGTGCAGGCTGCCATGTTAGCCTGCTCCCTCTCATAGTGGTCCAAAAATGACAGGCCCGGTCGGTCACCCAGACGGTCCTTCCCCAAAAAGGTCCTGAGGTCGGGTTGGAAGTCTGGGCTTCTGTACACCTGGACCAGTACAGTCGTTGCCAAAAGTTTTGAGAATGACACAAATATTAATTTTTAAAAAGTCTGCTGCCTCAGTTTTTATGACGGCAATTTGCATATACTCCAGAATGTTATGAAGAGTGATCAGATGAATTGCAATTAATTTCAAAGTCCCTCTTTGCCATGAAAATGAACTTAATCCCAAAAAAACATGTCCACTGCATTTCAGCCCTTCCACAAAAGGACCCGCTGACATCATGTCAGTGATTCTCTCGTTAACACAGGTGAGAGTGTTAACGAGGACAAGGCTGGAGATCACTCTGTCATGCTGATTGAGTTAGAATAACAGACTGGAAGCTTTAAAAGGAGGGTGGTGCTTGAAATTATTGTTCCTCCTCTGTTAACTATGGTTACCTGCAAGGAAACACGTGCAGCCATCATTGCTTTGCACAAAAAGGGATTCACAGGCAAGGATATTGCTGCTAGTAAGGTTGCACCTAAATCAACCATTTATCGGATCATCAAGACCTTCAAGGAGAGAGGTTCAACTGTTGTGAAGAAGGCTTCAGGGCACCCAAGAAAGTCCAGCAAGCGCCAGGACCGTCTCCTAAAGTTGATTCAGCTGCGGGATCGGGGCACCACCAGTGCAGAGCTTGCTCAGGAATGGCAGCAGGCAGGTGTGAGTGTGTCTGCACGCACAGTAAGGCGAAGACTTTTGGAGGATGGCCTGGTGTCAAGAAGGGCAGCAAAGAAGCCACTTCTCTCCAGGAAAAACATCAGGGACAGACTGCTACTCTGCAAAAAGTACAGGGATTGGACTGCTGAGGACTGGGGTAATGTCATTTTCTCTGATGAATCCCCTTTCCGATTGTTTGGGGCATCTGGAAAAAAGCTTGTCCGGAGAAGAAAAGGTGAGCGCTACCATCAGTCCTGTGTCATGCCAACAGTAAAGCATCCTGAGACCACTCATGTGTGGGGTTGCTTCTCAGCCAAGGGAGTGGGCTCACTCACAATTTTGCCTAAGAACACAGCCATGAATAAAGAATGGTACAAAAACATCCTCAGAGAGCAACTTCTCCCAACCATCCAAGAACAGTTTGATGACGAACAATGCCTTTTCCAGCATGATGGGGCACCTTGCCACAAGGCAAAAGTGATAACGAAGGGGCTCGGGGAACAAAACATCGACATTTTGGGTCCACGGCCAGGAAACTCCCCAGACCTTAATCCCATTGAGAATTTGTGGTCAATCCTCAAGAGGCGGGTGGACAAACAAAAACCCACAAACTCTGACAAACTCCAAGCATTGATTATGCAAGAATGGGCTGCCATCAGTCAGGATGTTGCCCAGAAGTTGATTGACAGCATGCCAGGGCGAATTGCAGAGGTCTTGAAAAAGAAGGGTCAACACTGCAAATATTGACTCTTTGCATAAACTTCTGCATATGTAATTGTCAATAAAAGCCATTGACACTTATGAAATGCTTGTGATTATACTTCAGTAGCAGTTAGTAACATCTGACAAAAAGATCTAAAAACACTGAAGCAGTAGACTTTGTGAAAACTAATATTTGTGTCATTCTCAAAACTTTTGGCCACGGCTGTAGATCCACAAAGCCCGAAACTGTATCGAGCTTCGTGGATCCACTGGCGAGGTGAAGCTCCGCCCATTGGCAAGCGGAGCTGACCAAACGGGAGAGGAGGAACCCCAACCACTGTTCCTCGTCGGGCTTGGGGTCCTCCAAACTCAGGAAATACACTTGGGCCTGCAACAAAAAGCATTGGGGCCAAGTGGAAAAGCCGTCGTAGGCATCGGGGGGATAACTAAAGGTCCACTGAGAAAAAAAAATCAAATTGTAAGCAGGCATCTGAAATGTGGCATGGCGTGGCGTGTCCTCACTTTCCCCGCTGCATCCATTTTTTAGGGGGAGTATTCTGTTACAGCACTGGAAGGAGGGAAGCAGGATGTACTCGCAGGGGAAAGTTATCAGTTTATTAGGAACATTCAAAATAAATAGAACCTTCAAAAGTAATGGTACAGTCTAACAAAAAAACGACAAATAAACAAGGCAATATTCCAAAAAAACAACAGGGCAGTTATTCCAAAAAGGCTAGGCAATAATCCAAACACTCAAAGGGCAAAAATCCAGGAAGTCACGAGACAATAATCCAAAGTCGAGGAAAAGCGAGGAAAACAAAGATATGGAGGAATCTTCCAAGAAGTCACAAGGCAATAATCCAAAGTCTCCCATATAATTACTTCTTTTACATTTAATAATCACTTTTAGTTACATGTAGTCTTCAACAATCACTTTCAATACTCGGCGAGGAAGCGGACACAAACGGGCTTAAGTAACACGGGTAATTAAACGCAAACAAGATAAAATAAACAACACCTGGAAACAGTAATCAAACTGTAACCGGATAACCAATGACAGAACATGGGAGGAAACATGACGTGAACCAAAACCAATGGACCAATAAGGAAGCAGGGGCAGAGACATGATGTAAACCAAAAACAAAAGAGCACATGGCAAAGTAAACAAAACTAGAGTTCATGAAACAGTCCGGAGATTTTTAGGAATCGCGCTCATGCCACTCCTCCTCGTAGCACGAAGCGTGGAATGCGGAAGTGCGCTACTCCGCTAGCATCTGCTAGCAGCACAGCGAGAGGGAGACCCTAACAAAGTTTTATTTGTTAACATGAAATAACGATGAACAATACTTTTTCAAACACTGTATCTGTTAACATTAGGTGGAGCATTATGAATTAATATGAAAGAACAATTGTATTTTTATTAAGTAGTATTAACCAGGATGAATAAGTTCTGTAAAAAATAGTTCTTTGTTAGGTCATGTTAGTCAGTGCGTTAACGAATGGGACCTTATAGTAAAGTTATGCCAAATGAGTTATTACAAGCAGGCAAATGCTTGGTTTGACCTAATAGAACAGATCCAGATTTCATGATTATGTATAAAATGGTGTAAAATGTGAGTATAAAATAGATAAATCACAAGAGAGGGCAATTTGTAGTACATCAGTCTTTCTATATGTCTGCATAGAGCTTGACATAGTGGGGGCTGATTTGCAGTACATCAGTCTTTGCCAGTGTGTGCAGATTATTGCCAATGGCAGACTGTTGTTTATGATTCAAAGTGTGAATGTATGCCATTTTAGGAATGTTACCACTAGACTCAGGCCACTGCAGAGAATAAACTGCTGATAAATTTTCAACATACTTGAGCTTTTTCACTCCTTAAACTTAAAAGGTTTAATTAAATTAATAAATTAGAATTTTTATCTTGCAACCAC
Source organism: Cranoglanis bouderius (assembly GCA_023630585.1). Taxonomy (NCBI): domain Eukaryota; kingdom Metazoa; phylum Chordata; class Actinopteri; order Siluriformes; family Cranoglanididae; genus Cranoglanis; species Cranoglanis bouderius. Next base: position 7,149,685 of record CM042543.1, read on the forward strand.
GCATTTAATTAAGTTGTGTTAATAGGTCCCCCGAATTACTTTTTAGAGTGTGCGGAAGCATATTGAGGAGTGTAAACTTAAAATTTCTTGTGAAAGCTTGAAATTGTCTGTGCTTTAGAGCTAAAGTTTCAGTATGAAGTCTGGTCGGCCAAACGATTTATGGATTTGCCTGCCAAGTTGCCATAGGCTTGTGGATACACCGCTTATGCATAGGTAAGGTTTCGAAAATGATGTTAGTTAGCACGCAAACGCGTGAATTCAAATGTAAATGAGTTTAAGAGTTAAATAAGTTAATATCTTGTAACTTTTTTTTTAGTTTTTTGTTACCTTGCATAATTACTATAGTTATGTGTAGAGCTGCACGATTAATCAGAAAAAGATCGCGATCTCGATTCGAACACCCACACGATCTCTTTCCTAAATGATAATGATTCGTCTGTCTATTTAACCTTTGACAAAAATCACACCGGAACATTCAGATCTGTGTTGGTGCTGCCGCTGAGCCACAGAGAGAACAGTTATCATTTCTACATGCTTTGTAACATTCTAAAAGCTCTTTATTCCACAGACACTCCAAGCTAGTCAGTGTATTGAGTAGGTTGTTTCAGAGGCATAAGGCATTGTAAGCATTACATACAACAATGCGACAATAATAAAACAATGTGTTGACATGAAAAAGGAAATTTACTTCTGACACTTAAGCACTTTTAAAAGCAAGTACTTCTGTACTTTTACGTAAGTAAAAATCTGTCTTTACAACTTTCACTTGTAATGAAGTAATATGTGACCAGTAGTATCTGTACTTTGTCCACCTCTGGTTCTTTTCAACATATCTAGCCGCTCCTTGGCTGGTGGCTTGGATGGATCAGGATCTGTACCTGAAGCATTCTCCATTTTCTAGTTCCGAAGTTTAGCAGTTTAGTTGGGGGCCTTTGCTGTTTGGCCATGTTGGCCTGTTCATGAAGTCTTGAAATATTGTGTCTTTGTGACTTTTGGTTTTATGATGAACATGTTGATCAACTTATGTTGTTAAAAGGTTCATGCACATTGTATTATTCCTGTATTGTTTGAAGGTCCATGTTGGCCAATATGTGAAGTTGTGAAGTGAATAAAATAATATTTCATGTACAAAATTAACTTTGCATTGTTTTTAGGACCATGTTCTCACATAGTGTCCATTAATGTAAATGTCAAAAGTACGATATTTGTCTTTCAAATGTAGTTAAGGTAAAGTCACAAGTTTCCAGAAAAAAGTACAGATACTCAAAAAGTGTACTTAAGTACAGTACTCAAGTAAATGGAGTTACTGTCCACCTCTGAAAAGAACAAAGAGGTCAATATATTACATTTATTTATTTATTTATTTATTTATTTTTTAATTTAATGGTATGATGGGTACAGTTAGAGAGATGATAGATACAGATAGGTTTAAAGTTTTTGAATACCATACTGCATTTGCATTCGACAAATTCCTTATGCCTATGTGTGAAATTTCATATGCCTTACATATGCCAAAACAGTATCAGATTTATGTGGGCAAAACTGACATGGGATCATCTTGAAAATTATGCTTATTGATGCTATCTATCATTAATTCCCACACCCAGAAAATAATGCTATCAGGGTCAGGCAGTAAATCTAAATAAAATAGCCTATAGCTGACAAGGCAGAAAGGGCGTGAAAAAAGAAAAAGAAAAAAAAAATGCTCTGGTCTTTTTATGTATTTTAAACAGTTAACTGCTCTACACATGCACACCTCATTGTTTACATTTAAACAACACACTGAAATACGTTTTTCATGAACTTTTGAAAGAAACCTTTGAATGAGCAATACTTCTACAGCATTTACTGATGTATCTGTTAACATTAGTTAAAGCAATATGAAAAACACGCTAGTTAACATACTAGTTAGTTAAAAATTGTTCAAGATGAATGAATGCTGTAAAATACGTTGCTCATTGCTGATTGATGTTAGATAATGCATTAACTAAAGTGGATGTGTTAAATAACGTCAACAAATTTGTCACTGTAAAGTGAGAGGACACTGGTGTGTTTGTTAATAAGTCGGAATAAAGACATAAACAGTAAACGGTTTCATCGGTTATGAAGCAATTAGTAATTAAAGGAGTGAAAAAGCTCAAGTATGTTGAAAAGTTATCAGAAGTTTATTCTCTGCAGTGGCCTGAGTCTAGTGGTAACATTCCTAAAGTGGCATACATTCACACTTTGAATCATAAACAACAGTCTGCCATTGGCAATAATCTGCACACACTGGCAAAGACTGATGTACTGCAAATCAGCCCCCACTATGTCAAGCTCTATGCAGACATATAGAAAGACTGATGTACTACAAATTGCCCTCTCTTGTGATTTATCTATTTTATACTCACATTTTACACCATTTTATACATAATCATGAAATCTGGATCTGTTCTATTAGGTCAAACCAAGCATTTGCCTGCTTGTAACAAATAATTTGGCATAACTTTACTATAAGGTCCCATTCGTTAACGCACTGACTAACATGACCTAACAAAGAACTATTTTTTACAGAACTTATTCATCCTGGTTAATACTACTTAATAAAAATACAATTGTTCTTTAATATTAATTCATAACACCACCCTGCATCAGATTTGCTGAATAGGATCTGATCGTTGTTTCTTACTAATACTTAGATGCTGAGTCCAGATATGCTGTTAGTTTTGCTCTAGAACATCACAATTTTTCACAAAGCCTGATGTCCAGTGTAGAGCTTTTTTGCCTAAGATGGACCATAAACGTTAGAGCTATTGCCAGATACACTGCCACCAACACAGGAAACACTATGTTTATGTACAATAGGTGAGCAACATTTATCACTTTTCCTCTGATTAGCCCTTATATGAATGCTAGGCACACTTACATGCACACAAAACTCCTGATTTCAGGGATTTATAATGACCAGTGAAAGACGGAAATGCGAGCATAGCCCAGATGATTTCTGCTACATCTGTGGGTGTTTTGCCATTCCAGAAAATCCCTCAAAAGGAAATTCACTCCTTAAGCACTCTGCATATTATTATAATGTTCGTCTTTTGAAATAGCTTTATTTAGAGATTTTCACAAACATTTCACAGACTATTTGTCTGCTGTTCATGTTGTAAACAAGTGTTATGTTTCGTGTGCCTATTGTTGTAATTAATAAATAATAATAGTGAAATTTGACAGCTTCTACCAATTTAAATAAAACCCTGAAAGCAATATAAACATAGCAAAATTATTAAATACTTCATTCTTATTTTGTGGGAAAACAGGACGTGATAGGGAATTTTCAGTGGCATATTTGAACTCAGCATGACCAAAATATGTAAAAAACAAGTGTGATTTGCAAAACAGCATAAAGTTTTTTTCTAGATGCAGGGCGGTGTAATGAACTCTACCAAATGTTAACGGATACAGTGTTTGAAAAGGTTTTGTTCATCGTTATTTCATATTAACAAATAAAACCTTATTGCAAAGTGTTACCAACATTTTTATTTTAAAAGCTGAGTGTTAACATCAGTTAATACATTATGAACATCAACTAACATGAAAAATAGTCTATTTATATATTAACATGAAGCTGTATGATAAACAAGATTGTTTGCTGTAAGCTGACAAACAAAAATAAGAATAAAATAAATAAATAAAACAAACAGAACCTTGTACAATCAAAGAGTCCGAAATAGTTACATTTTTTAACAACCACTAAAAAGGTTCTTTGGGGAAATAAAAACGCCAATTTGTCTTTTATAGAAACCTTTTATCCATTTAATTTGTTTTAGTCGTGTTTTTAAAAAGGCTTATATCAGTTAACCTAAAAACGGTCACCTAACTAAACTTTACAGTAACACTGTGAATAATGTTTTAAACAGTAAAATTGACTGAATTCCAATACCGACATGTTGAGCCAGAACCTCGAGGCGTGGACACCTTTATCAGTAGCCACTGGCTACAGAAATACATCAGTGTTATGCAAGATTTGAAATTAGTCCTCTATGTACCATTTTCAAGATCAGTATGAATGTAAACTTAAAACTTACACAAGTCTTTCTGTGAAATATATGTGTAATAACAAAGGTTACCAGTGTTTGAATATACAGACGGCGTTCATCTGCCTAGCTTAAAAGCCACCACTGAAAAAAAAAAAAAAAAAAAAAAAATGCATGGAGTTATAGTAGCCTATTACTTATTAGTAAAAACAAATCCTCGTAACTCTCACTAAAAACCTTTATTGTCCTTGAAGAAATATGGAATAAATGCAACGTTTGCATAATTCGATTGCATTCATAAAAATAGGAAGAGTGTGGAAAGTAAAAATACAAATACAAACGACCTGCTCTTTCTACTTGTATATACACGGGTCAGAGTGCTGCTCGTCAAAGTTTAGTGCAGTGTGAACATTCACTTTTTACAAGTTCCTTTATGAACATCTGCAAGTACAATACTCGAAACGTAAATGCGAATCGATGCATAGCCGAATTGTTTTATCTAAATGGTCCCATATCTCCTGTTTTGTTTGCGTCCTACCCGCACAAACACGGCTGCCGTCTCCCACTACTACAGGTACAAGACCCCTCCCACTGTTGTGTGAGTGAAGATGAAATCACCTGAGAGCACAACGACGTGCGTTTATAATAAATAAAAGCATATAAAAGAATATGCTGCATTATATCTAAATATATTTGCTACTGTTATAAATATTAGGGCATCTGATTGAACCAAGCCGAGTCATCGCCAGAAGTGGCCCAGACTCTAAAGCCAGATCCGGGTTAGTCATGGTGAACAAGAATCGGCCCCAGTACTTTACCGCCGTAACAAAAACACGTGTCAGAGCGAGCTGTGGGCCACACTCGGCCGCGGATAATACATGCTGATGCCGTGTCCGAACTGCAGGCACCGCGGGGCTGTCGAGCTCGGGCCCCATTACTACATGCTATCTGGGGCTCGTAGAGTAAAAAACAGAAAACGCCCTCGAGTTCGCCATCAAAACATTCAAATTACCCAGCTGACCGATTATTCAATTCACCCCCCATGACCGGAGTCAGTGGCTAAGTTTAAAAAAAAATTTAATCTTTTTTTTGCATGTTCTCATATTTTGATCATGTTGTTATCTGTATTATTGAATGTGATGTGTGTATAATAAAGTATTATTGGCTAAAATTAGTTAAGAATGACAGGATATTCAGATTCGATTCCACAAAAGAATAACTCAGATGGTTTTTAAATGTTTGGGATTTCAGTTCAGTAAAAGAGAACAAGTGTTTTTCTCAACAAAGTAATCAAAAAATGTTTCAGCAGTTTTCAAACACTCTTACAAATCAAATTAACAAAAAACTTTGACCCGTCCACGGCTTTTATTTAACCAACAGCTTTTTCAGAACACACACACACACACACACACACACACACTCACACACACACACACAGTGCGGTTGTAAAAAACTAATTAACACACACATGAATGCTCACACACACACACACACACACACACACACACACACACACACATAATGCGGTTGTAAAAAACTAATTAACACACACATGAACGCTCACACACACACACACACACACACACACACACACACAAGACAGGAAAAAGTCATAAAATGTATTGCCTTAAATTGCACATGTTCATGGGGGCCTTCATGAGAGTTCGTAATCACACTTCTAGGGTCTTTAGGAGTTCACGGGACAGTCATTGTAACAGATAATTGCACTGATAAAAAATAGTTAAGTATTCTAACCATAGCTCTTTAACCATTTTGTTTGTTTAAACATTAGATTCAGGTCACAAAAACACACACGCACAGGGGGTAGGGGGTGTGAAAATCCTAGGGATCGTCGCCCATTAGCACATACCACCTCGTGAAACACACACACACATAGTCCTTCTAATGGTTTAGGACTTTGTGGAGCAGACACCGTATGAGTAATGTACTACGTCTTCTGCGCTCTAACAGCGGCTATTTATTTAATCAATAGCTTTCAACACACACACACACACACACACACACACAACCCATTAGCACATATCACTTCATGAAACATAAACACACACACCTGGGAATGCAACTCCACACAGACAGAAGACAGGAAAAAAAGTCATAAATGTATTGTCATAAATTACACATGTTCATGGGACATTCATGAGTCCATGAATTACATAACGTGAGGGGGGTCATAAATCAAATTTTGACATAAAAGTGTAGGTAATAACTACTCTCACCTCTCTGCCTTCAGTGGTGTCCCAAAAGATAACACTAAAAAGCATCACTGACAATAAATTAATTCATAAAAAACTGGATTATTCAGCTTTACACTGGTGCAAATCTCCAATGTATGTCTGTGTGTATGTGTGTGTGTGTGTGTGTGTGTGTGTATATACCCTCCATGCAGTGATGCAACACCTGGAATTATGCAAGATCCTCACTTAGCCCAGAAACTGAATACTGGCATCTATGTGGCCTCGATAACACACAGGATCTGTAAACACATAATCTGTATGAAAGCAGCTACTAATCCACACATATGTGATTTTTTTTTTTTTTTTTTTGCTGCAGTGTGTGCAAGAATGATATGCAGGATTCCTTGTATATACTATATTATCCAGGTTTAGTTTTATCTAAGGCAGTGGTTCTTAAAGTGGTATACATCATGTACGTATAATCAACAATTCAACAATTTCATTAAAAATTTTCTAAACTAATTCTTATTCGTAGGTATTCCTATATAATTATTATTTACAATGGACAGTGTTTTTCTTAAAGGAAGTCATTTAGTCATTTCCTAATATAAAGCATGCAAAATAATTTTACAAAAAAAAAAAGAAAAGAAAAAAGAAAGGTTAAAAATGTCAATTTAACTAATCTAATTGCAATTGTAACTAAACTAGGAAAAATCTGCTAGAATGATGCAACAATAAACAATTTTACCCATTTAGGTTAAATGGGTGGAAAATTCAGGAATAAAAAGCGCTAATGCCTCAAATACACAGTGGTGCTTGAAAGTTTGTGAACCCTTTAGAATTTATCTGGTGGGTCACACCAGATACTGAAAGCAAAGGTTCACATACTTTTGCCACTCACAGATATGTAATATTGGATCATTTTCCTCAATAAATAAATGACCAAGTATAATAATTTTGTCTCATTTGTTTAATTGGGTTCTCTTTATCTACTTTTAGGACTTGTGTGAAAATCTGATGACGTTTTAGGTCATATTTATGCAGAAATATAGAAAATTCTAAAGGTTCACAAACTTTCAAGCACCACTGTGAATATGATAGTCCATATTTGCCTAATGTAATATTTAAATACTCATAGAATAAACACTTTCAGTAAAATATTTTGGGAACCCTTGGTCTATGGAATGGTTCCTGCTTATGTTTAATTCAGAATAAGTTTCAACCTGCCTTTGGTTTTTGTAAAGGATGTGTACTTCTGATATAGCTTAAAAATTTTATTAACATTATTGGATCTAAAAATGCTTAACATAGAACAACAATGAAAAGACAATAAGATATAAACACAAGGAAGGACATTTCTTCAAGGTGATATTACACGTCAGGTACATTACTAAAAATGCATTTCATTTTTTTTCTTTACAAACAAAAAGTCAGTTGAACTGAATGCTTTGGATATTGGGGACCTCTAATTGCTTCACAGAAGTAGTTAAGTGGAGCGCAGGAGTGCACCCATCTGTACTCCCCCTTTCCTGTAATCAATAATGCAGAGGGATCTCTAAGAGCAGCTCGAATGCAATGCAGTACTAAAACTTGTGGGGTGGGTCCATAAAACACACACACACACACACACCTAAAATACTGAACAACCTCATACCCAATACAACAAGTATAAGTTCTGACTCACATTTACATTTATGGCATTTGGCAGATGCCCTTTTCCAGAGCGACTTACATTTATTTCATTTACACATCTGAGCAATTGAGGGTTAAGGGTCTTGCTCAAGGGCCCAACAGTGGCGGCTTGGCAGTGCTGGGATTTGAATCATCTTTATAACATCCAAGAGTTTGATTATTGACTAATTTGGAAAATACTGCTCTTTAAAATCAAGGCTAAGTAAGATAAATCCATCCAACCGAACACAGAAATCGAATTATTTCCACACATTCATTCTGTGCAATATCAGCCTCTGCTCTCAGACATCAGACTCACTTTGTTATAGGAATCTGATCCTCCATTTTATGGCAATCAGACTGTCCCACTTCCTATGGACAGAGCTCTTAGTCTGGATGGACAACATTAATGTACAGTGTTTAGTCCATTTAAATGGAACCCTGGTGCGATTTCCACCTCTGTGTGGATTTTTAGGCAGGAGTGAACACAGCGATCACACTCAGGCGTGAACCAAAACAACCGGCATGAAAGTGTCCGAGTGACATGGTCTCGGTCCATAAGTAGGATATCTAGCGTGGTTTGTTTGCAGTGAGAAACTGATTTGACTCTGAATCGACCCGATTGCAGGAAATGAACCAAGAAAGATGCTGTGCCGTTCTTGTTTTTGTAGATGTGAGGCGCAAACGGAGTCAAAGGACAGAGCTATAGTGCTTCAGAAATGCCACGAGTTCTAGATATTTAGACTGATGAACAAAAAGGAACAGTGGTGGCTCAGTGGTTAAAATGTTGGACTACTGATCGGAAGGTCATGAGGTCAAATCCCAGTGCTGCCACTGTTGGGCCCTTGAGCAAGGCCCTTAACCCCTAACTGCTTAGTTGTATAAATGTACAGCCGTGGCCAAAAGTTTTGAGAATGACACAAATATTAATTTTTACAAAGTCTGCTGCCTCAGTTTTTATGATGGCAATTTGCATATACTCCAGAATGTTATGAAGAGTGATCAGATGAATTGCAATTAATTTCAAAGTCATTTGAATTTGCAATCATTGCATTTCAGCCCTTCCACAAAAGGACCAGCTGACATCATGTCAGTGATTCTCTCGTTAACACAGGTGAGAGTGTTAACGAGGACAAGGCTGGAGATCACTCTGTCATGCTGATTGAGTTAGAATAACAGACTGGAAGCTTTAAAAGGAGGGTGGAGCTTGAAATTATTGTTCTTCCTCTGTTAACTATGGTTACCTGCAAGGAAACACGTGCAGTCATCATTGCTTTGCACAAAAAGGGATTCACAGGCAAGGATATTGCTGTTATGGGGCTCCTTGCCACAAGGCAAAAGTGATAAAGTGGCTCAGGGAACAAAACATCAACATTTTGGGTCCATGGCCAGGAAACTCCCCAGACCTTAATCCCATTGAGAATTTCTGGTCAATCCTCAAGAGGCGGGTGGACAAACAAAAACCCACAAACTCTGACAAACTCCAAGCATTGATTATGCAAGAATGGGCTGCCATCAGTCAGGATGTGGCCCAGAAGTTGATTGACAGCATGCCAGGTCGAATTGCAGAGGTCTTGAAAAAGAAGGGTCAACACTGCAAATATTGACTCTTTGCATAAACTTCATGTAATTGTCAATAAAAGCCATTGACACTTATGAAATGCTTGTGATTATACTTCAGTAACAGTTAGTAACATCTGACAAAAAGATCTAAAAACACTGAAGTAGACTTTGTGAAAATTAATATTTGTGTCATTCTCAAAACTTTTGGCCACGGCTGTAAGTTGCTCTGTATAAATGCATCTGCCAAATGCCATGAATGTAAAGAGAAAAGAAACTCTCGATTTGACACATAACGTTTCAAACTCGTTATTTATACAATTATATAATCATTTATTCAGCGCCGGTTTCACGTTCTCTGTGCTCGGCTGATATTTGTGATTGCTACACACATTTCACCTTTAACTCTTCCTGTTAATCTACTTCAGATTTCATTTCAGATTTTCTTTTTCTTTCTTTCTTTTTCTTTTTCGTTTTATTATGTGCAATGCGAAACCAATCCAAATAGTAAACGAACCAAAAGTACCAATTTCGCTCAGATTCAGAACAGAATATTTGTGAAAGTGCTCTATAATAATCGTGCCTTGTGAGTTTTTTCTATTTAAAAATAAATTACATTACAATGATGGACCGTGAAGCAACAACTTCACTCATCACTTATCATTATTTACAGACTGTTGGCTCCTGTAAGTGCATCTTTTAGATTGATGAGTTTGGTATTACTGTAAACGTTGGGAAAGAAATGTGTTGTACGCATTTTGCTTTCTAAATCTGTGTGTAAAGAACTCTTTCTAAATCTGTGTGTAAATATTACAACTAGGAAATAAATGAACTAGACAATAAAATAAGCTAGGTAATGACTGAGTTTGCTGATTTAGTGAGCTAGCATCAAGCTACAACCTTTTTTTTTTTTTTTTTATCTGGGCAATGTAAAGGCAGAATAACCATGAAAACAACAAAACGATTTAGAATATCAACATTTTCCTCACGTGTTGGTAAGTAATTAAGAGAAGACTCAGTATGATGACTATTACACCGCAAATGCAACTTCCAGGTTTAGCCATTTTGAAAAATGTCCACATTGTGTCACAACTCGTGATCTAGAAAATACAGAGTCTTGAACTCATCAGCTGAACCGTTGATGTGAAATCTTCTTGTAAACACGTTGAACACATGACTCCATGTGAATGCAGAATGTTGTCTCTCCACTGAATTTAAAGTCTTACAGTGAGAGAATGCTGATTCAGCAGAAAGACAAGCAGGGCATCCAGTTAAAGCCTGGAAACACAATACCTCCGTCTTTCCCTCACTGGGCTGAAAGTCAGTCAGTCAGGTTTGTGTTTCTTTATCCAGCCACTGGATGCCATTCATCAGCGTCTCAACAGCAAATATCCATTAAACAATGAAACCTGGGGACTTGGCATGAACTGTCAGGAAATGCACTGCATTTGTTTTCCCTTTAGTGCTTCGATGACCATCTGCCATCTTTCCAGACTGACGGCTTCCTGTTACCTTTATGAGTTTGTCCATGTGCTTACTAAGTGCTGCTTCGCGCACCAGCCTCTCTCCGGCTCCACACCGCAATTTAATGTCTCTAAAGTGCCACGAATGATGTGCTAAACAGTCCGAGGAACAATGCGTAGCTATAATTTCCCCCTAAACCCACTTTACTACAGCACATGCTGTTCCACTGACACAGATGAGCACATTTCAGGTGATAGCAGTGAGGCCATGCTTGCCTCGCATGGCGGAAGCTTCCGGAAGAATCATTCTCCCAGTTTCATAACGAAGTTGACTGGAAAGGAGCCGCTTTTGGACGGCTTTCCCTCTACATGCCCAACCTGAAAATGACACAAGATAATGAACATTAAAACGTCGGTATAAAACAAACAGGACACAGAATTACAAGAATGATCAAACATTTGTACCACAGCATTGTTGAGTTTTTTTGTGATTGTTGTGGCCAAAAATGCTTGATTTTGCTGCGGCTTTTTTCAGAATTTTGTGGAAAACTACTTGAATTGGCGACACGAAATAGTTTCGCAGTGATGTTTGTTGGTAAATGAGACCTTTTAGCTGTACTCATGTCCAACGCACATGAATCGAAGAGGGCTTTGACTGAATGCACGTTGTGATGACATCATATAACGCATCTTGGCCCGAATCTGCGGTAATTTTGAAAAACTGCAAGCTCCTCCGAATATTGCGGAGTTTCCTTGATTTTGCATTAATTTCCTCAATCGCAAAATTGCAAAATCCTGGAGGGACTGATTTATATAAATGCGCTCATTCTAATATATTATTATTTCTACAGCAACAGTTCATACATTTGGACTTGTATGGTGGACGCCCCACAGAATCTAAGACTAATAATAAAAATAAAATAAAATAAGAATAAAAAACAGTAATAATAAAAACAGATTTTTAAAAAACTCGTGTTGTTAATTCGCTACATATCACTGATATGGTGGAAAGTCTTCAGGATGAAGGATGAGCTGCATTTTTCCGGCGTGTTAACTGCTGGTGAGTGAACAATTGTTTATAGCTGTTATAAGTGATAACAGGAAGTAACAGGAAGTAACTTGTCCTATAAATCAACAAAAAAGTACAATGCATCTTTCTTTATAAAATTGTACAAAGTTGGTTAACTGTTGTATAAGAGGAATAAAGCATTTCAGTATGTGCTGTTATTGGAAACAAAGCAAATTTGGCGTTGTAACAGTAACTCTGCTTCATGTCATGCATCACACATTATTTTCCAATAACAGCGCACCCAAAGGGTTTCATCCCTTACCTATTCTTCAGGTTTTTTTTTAGATTTCAGAGTGAAGAGTTTCGTCTGCTGCCCGGTGTAAGGAATTAAGCTAAATTGCGTGTAAAATAAAGAATTTGTAAGCTTGGTCTATAGGTATGTGGTTGCATTAAATTCTGCTTACGCAAATGATGGAATGATGCCAAAGACACACATCAAGTGTAACACAGTTTAACCCATTCAAAGGCACAAAGTAAATAACTCGCAGTACAGGTAAGGTTAGTATTGTCTATTTAATTTAGACTAACCTTTTGATCTGTGTTTTTTCCCCCTAAATTTTGGACTCCTTACGTCCAATGGATCAGGATGAAAAACGAGCTTATTGTACTGTATATATTTAGCACTGTAAAGTGTGATAATACTGTCAAAGGAGAAAATCACTTCACACAGTGATTGTGTGCATCTTCATCCAAATACATTGTCAATTCCTAGAAAATGATTGTCATTTCAAACTAGTCTCACTATTTGGTCGTCTGCCTGAGAGTCTCTGGGAATTAAATTCAATTTCTGTAACATAATGCAAAATGAATTATTTATTATTTAAACTGAAATCTGAGATTAGCGGTCACGAAAAAAAAGAAAAAGAAAAAACATCTATGACATCTAGATCAAGAATCCTCTAAGCCTCACAAAGCTAATAAAAAAGCCATATTTTCCCTGGCTAATTTATCAACTGGCTAATTTATCAACGAGGTTAAACGGTGATGATTTTGTCTGGTTAGTTTTGACAAAAGGTGTGAAATTATCTGGTAATGATCTGCACAAGGGAAAAAAAGTAATAGTTTCAAGAACATTCCAATTTACAACATTTAATTATTTAATTCTACGTACATTTTCTGTGGATTAATGCTTTCCATACAGTTTAGCTTTTTTGCTGCAAAACTTGCGGCTTGCTGTTCGTGTGTGTATGTGTGCGTTTATGTACTGTATATATACTTACCCACCAGTGGGGATCATCAGCAGCAGTCACTATGATAATGTCATTTTTACAGAAGGCCAGCTGGTCAGAGCCCACACCCATACAGTCCACTAACGCGCGAACCTTCCTCTGCAGAGGCCTCGCTGAACTCTGACACACACACACACACACACAGTATAATGACTTCTGTATAACACTCTGAATTAAGAATGCAGTATATAACTAGATAGGTAATGTTCGCCATGACAAACTTTGATGCTGGCTTGACAAAGCTGGTCTGAAAGTTTAAAATAGTTATCAGTTTGAAATCTGAAGCTAATGTGCAGCCAATACATCTAGAGTTGGACAGATAGGGTGCCAATACTTTTAGAGTTGGATTAATGGAATAATAATAATAAACTTATTACGCAAAACAGTATGTATTGGCTCTCTCATGCCAACATAATAATATGCTGTAGCTCGTTACCATGGCATTCTTGCGTGACCGGGGTGGTGGCAGTATGACGGGCACTGAGAGGTTAGCGTTAACATTAGGATTAGCAGTGCTGTTATTAGTCAGACTGCAGTAGAGCTCCTCCATGCTGCTTCCAGAGCTGGGAGAACCTGCTGCACACTTCCCACTTCCACTACCAGTACTTGTTCGCCGATATGACGTCGTCTTCTCCGACCTACACACACACACACACACACACACAAGTCGATTCTTATACTAAATTACATCCATTGGTACTGTCAGAAAGATTGTTTAATATGCCATTTGAACTTTTTTTTTCTTTTTTAGATATATTGAATAAAAACAGTCGTGTGAAAAACTAAGTACACCCCATGGAGATTTTTGGCTTTTTTTTTTGACATATTTGGACAAGCAAACCTGATCATGTTTGAAACAGTGCCTATTAATAAAGTTGATATCCTTGAACAAAACCACAAGGAAAATTTGCTTTTTTAATCATTTATTCAACAGAAATATCAATAGATGTTATATTCTTCTGTGTAAAAACTAAGTACACCCCTTGGCCTCAGAAGCTAGTATTGCCCCGTTAGCAGAAATAACTTCTTGTAGGAGTTTTGCATAATTGTCCACCAGGCTTGCTGGAATTTTTGACCACTCTTCCATGGAATATTCTTTCAGTTGCAAGATGTTTGAGGGTTTTCTTGCATGTACTGTCCGTTTCAAATCCGCCCATAACATTTTAATGGGATTCAAATCCGGTCTTTGACTAGGCCATTCCATAACCCTCCATTTCTTCTTTTTGAGCCATTCCTTGGTGGATTTGCTAGTGTTCTTAGGATCATTATCCTGTTGAAAGGTCCACTTTTGGTTCAACTTCAGCTTTCGGACAGATGGCCTCACAATATCTTCAAGCACTCTTTGATATTCAGAATTCATAGTTGAATCAATGAATGCAAGCTGTCCAGTCCCTGAGGCAGCGACACAACCCCAACCCATAACATCTAAACCACGGTGCTTCACAGTTGGTATGAGGTGCTTCTCCTGAAAAGCTGTCTTTGGTCTGCGCCAAACATGTCTGCTGTTACTGTGGCCAAACAACTCTATCTTTGATTTATCTGTCCAGAGCACATTATTCCAAAAGGCCTGGTCTTTGCCTATATGCTCATTGGCAAACTGTAGTCTTGCTTTAATGTTCTATTTAGACAGCAAAGACTTTTTCCTGGCACACCTCCCATGCAGGTCAAATTTGTGCAATCTCTTTCTGATTGTAATACCAGGCACTTTGACACCAACAGTTGCAAGACTTACTAGCAGATCCTGTGATGAAATTTTGGGGTTCATGGAGATTTCTTTTTGCATCAGACGGTCTGCTCTTGGGCTGAATTTGCTGGGACGGCCAGTCCTGGACAAATTGGCAGTCGTTTGAAATCATCATTTGTATATGATTTTCCTTACAGTGGAATGATGTATTTCAAATAATTTGGAGAGCTTTTTAAATCCCTTGTCAGACTCATGGGCATCCACAACCTTTTTTCTGAAGGCCTTACAGAACACTTTAGATCTTGGCATGATGACAGCACACACCTCAACAGCAAAGGAAACACCAAACATTAGATATGAGAAGGGTATAAATAAGACAGGTTCCACCTGCACTCCCTAAGCAGGTTCTAATCACTGGCACCCTATCTTGAACACCTTATTCAAATTTTATGGATTTGAAGGTGTGATAAATGTAGGGGTGTACTTACTTTTTCCATGTGACTGATCTGTTTTCTGATTATTTAAATTGTGAAAATTACTACAAATGTCAATTTTATGTGTCTTTTTATAGTGTATCACCTTTATTAATAGGCACTGTTTCAAAGAAGATCAAATGTTTGCTTGTCCAAATATGTCAGAAAAGCCAGCCATTTTCATGGGGTGTACTTATGTTTTCACATGACTGTATGTATAATATATTACGAATAAATATACATAATTTATGTGTATAACAAGTATAACATAAGCTTACAATACAGTCAATGATACAAGCTTATAATACAGGGTGTCCCAAAAGTCTCCATACATAGCTGAAGTTAACACTTTTTAGCAAAATGTCTTCCAAAACTTTTCATACTTAGTTCATATTATTATATGTATATATATATTTTCAGATAGCCTTTAAGAATGCCTTTGACAAAAGAAGATTGTATTGAAATCATTCTCATGGCTGGATCTTCAAAAAGACTGGAAGTGTTGCGGACCAACCGTGAAGTAAACGTCCATGAACATCCACTAATGAAGGCACAACCGACGTGGTGCTGGCAAACATAGTTCCCTATGTATGGAGACTTTTGGGACTTCTTATTATAATGATCTCCATTAGGTGTCAGTAAAACACCTGATAAGCCCAATAGTATTCTTTGTAAAACCTATTATTTTAAAAGCACTGTGTAACTCTGCAGAGGTTAGTGCCAACCATAAACTCTAAACATCTAAATTCTTCAGCTCATGTGATGCTTTGACTTTTTTTTCCAGTCATAACACAAATCCTCAATGTGTGTGTCTCAGTAATAGAGATCAGCAGCTCTTACACGACAGGCCCGATGGAGCTCTGCGTCACTGATAAACTTTGTCCCTCCCAGACCACCGTCTGTCTCTTCAGCACTCCGTTGCGAGGCGAGCGGGGAGCCCGTGACCCTGCGACCTCGTTCATGGGTGAAGGGGGGCTGTTTCTATGGGAACCACTCCAGGAACTGGAGCTGTGGCGGGAAAAAGGGTGAGACTCCTGGGTGGAGGTGCTGATTTGGGGGTCGGATCGACCTGGAGCAGGATGAAAAACTACATGTTAAGATGGAAAATAAAGACATAAAATGTTACAATACTGTAGGAATGTGAATTTCAAACATCAAAATCAACTCGCACAGGAGAAGTTAGTCAAAACAGCTTTTTTTTTTAGTACTTTTTAAAAAAAATTGTTTTTCCAGCTTAAATAATAAGCATAATTCTAAATTCTGCATGCGTTATGTTAGAAATAAAACATGACGAGCTGTGCTGTTATAGGAAAGTAATCAACAACACTGCCTGATGCTAAACAGAGTTACTGTTACCATACACAAGTTTATTATTATCCATGTTATTCCACAGCAATTTTCCAACAATCCAAACTTTAATTTAGCAATTTAGTAATGCATGATGCATCATACTTTTTATCCATGTATAGTTACATTTAATGTCCATGAAACAAGCAAGTACCTATTATCGCTTATGTAATAGCAGATATAAACAGTTGTTCCCTCACCAGCCTCTTTAGTAACTCACTGATTGGTACAAAGCACTGACAATGGAGACTCCTTCCCTAAATGTACATTTATGGCATTTGGCAGACGCCCTTATCCAGAGAACTTACATTAATCTCATTTACACAACCGAGCAGTTTAGGGATAAGGGCCTTGCTCAAGGGCCCAGCAGTGGCAGCTTGGTGGTACTGGGATTTGAACATATGACCTACCGATTAGTTAAATATGTTTAAATGTTTTTTTCTTTGTTAAATAACAACACATTTTTACACATTTGTTTATTATTACTCTTAGATTATATGAAGCTTCCAATACACGAGTCCCTGTGAATGAACTGTTACTATACATACAACAACGTATTAAATGAGTGCATTAATATAAAAGAGTCAGAGCTGGCGTTATAGAAAATGAATCAACACCCATTCTGACCAATCAGATTCAAGCATTCAATTCTACAGTGAGTGTTTGAAAGTTGTCCCTAAAACAATGAGTCAGATCTCTAACCTCTCTGAATGGATTTAGCAGGAAGGGGAGGAGGTGTGTGGCCTTCAGAGGAGGTGCTGCTGCTCGCCGTGTTGCGGCAAACAAAGTCTACATTCTGGTATGGTCTGTTAGGGTCGCCGCTGTTACAACTCCATGGAGAATTCCCAAAGCAGACAATAGAGGGCGGAGGAGAGCGCAGAGCCCGGGGTGGACTGACCTACATGAATGAAAACGTATAAGCAGGCAACACACCGTTTATAAAAAGTTCAAACAATTGTGTTATTCTTGAATGTATGTAATGTAAAAAAATAAAAAGCCATAAAGACAACAAATTAATCAATGTGGCATGTTTTTAAGAATAAATAATATTGTTCGTGTCTCTCCATATAATGATGTTCTGTAGGTGAAGTCAAAGCGCTTATTAATTTTCACATGGGTTTAAGATGATACGAGTATCCTAGACACAGCTGGGAATAATTCACAAATATTTTTGAAATCATTCAACGGAACTTGATCATGTGAAGTGACCATACGTCCACAGTTAGGAATATTGCTTGCATGTCACAGATTCATAGATAATTTTCACAATGAAATGCTAAAATTATCTGTATATAATCAGACCCTCCTGGATTTAGCGATTGCAGAAACTAACACAAAATCAAGCAAACTCCGCAATATTCGGAGGAGCTTGCTATTTTCCAAAATTACTGCAGATTTTCTGCAGATTTGGGCCAAGGCGTGTCTTGACGTCATCACAACGTGCATTCGATTCACGCGCGTCGAACACAAGTACAGCTAAAGGGTCTCATTTACCAACAAACATCACTGCGAAAGACCATGCAAAACTATTTTGTGCAATTGCAATTTTGCCAATTCAAGTAGTTTTCCACAAAAAAAAGCAGAAAAAAGTTGCATCGCAAAGTTTTTACAATCCCAATTCCAAAAAAGTTGGGACGCTTTGTAAAATGAAAATAAAAACAGAATGCAATGATTTGCAAATCTCATAAACCCATATGTTATTCACAATAGAACATAGAAAACATATCAAATATTTAAACTGAGGAAATGTACCATTTTAAGAAAAAAATAAGGTAATTTTGAATTTGATGGCCATAACACATCTCAAAAAAGTTGGGATGGGGCAACAAAAGGCTGGAAAAGTAAGTGTTACTAAAAAGAAATAGCTGGAGGTTAATTGGCAACAGGTCACTAACATGATTGGGTATAAAAAGAGTATCTTGGAGAGGCAGAGTCTTTCAGAAGTAAAGATGGGCAGAGGTTCACCAATCTGCGAAAAACTGCGTCTACAATTTTTGGAACAATTTCAGAATAATGTTTCAGAATAACCTAAAATTGTAAAGACTTGAATCTCTCATCATCTACAGTACATAATATCATCAAAAGATTCTGAGAATCTGGAGAAATCTCTGTGCGCAAGGGACAAGGGTGAAAATCAATATTGCATGCCCGTGATCTTCGGGTCCTCAGGCGGCACTGCATTAAAAACAGGCCTGATTCTGAAATGGAAATCACTGCATGGGCTCAGAAACACCTCCAGAACTCATTGTCTGTGAACACAGTTTGCCATGACATCCACAAATGCAGGTTAAAGCTCTATCATGCAAAGAAAAAGCCATATGTGAACATGATCCAGAAACGCCGCCATCTTCTCTGGACCAAAGCTCATTTAAAATGGACTGAGGCAAAGTGGAAAACTGTTCTGTGGTCAGATGAATCGAAATTTGAAATTCTTTTTGGAAACCATGGATGCCGCGTCCTCTAAACTAAAGAGGGCTAAAGAGGAGAGGGACCATCCGGCTTGTTTTTTTTATCAGCGCTCAGTTCAAAAGTTCGCATCTCTGATGGTATGGGGGTGTATTAGTGACTATGGAATGGGCAGCTTGCACATCTGGAAAGGCACCATCAACGCTGAAAGGTATATACAGGTTTTAGAGAAACATATGCTTCCATCCTTCTGAGAGACTCTGCCTCTCTAAGATACTCTTTTTATACCCAATCATTTTACTGACCTGTTGCCAATTAACTTAATTAGTTGCAAAATGTTCCTCCAGCTGTTTCTTTTTAGTAACACTTACTTTTCCAGTCTTTTGTTGCCCCCGTCCCAACTTTTGAGACATGTTGCAGCCATTAAATTCAAAATTACCTTATTCTTAAAATGGTACATTTCCTCAGTTTAAACATTTGATATGTTTTCTGTGTTCTCTTGTGAATAACATATGGGTTTATGAGATTTGCAAATCATTGCGTTCTGTTTTTATTTACATTTTGCACAGCGTCCCAACTTTTTTGGAATTGGGGTTGTAAAAAGCCACAGCAAAATCAAGCATTTTTGGCCGCATGATGCGTGATGAATATAGATGTATAATGAAGACAGCTTGATGTTCACACACCTTCTCATCCAGATCGTCTTCGCTGTCATACAGGAACTCCTGCGGCATCTCCCATGTGTACTCAACGTGGATCTGGGAGTTAAATTTCCCACTGTGAGCCAGCTCCAGCTGGGAACACAAACACGTGCACACATACACACAAAAGAGAGAGAAAGAGTATTTAAAAATGTAATTGCAACTTTAACACAGTTTAACATCATGAATGAGTACAAAATGTGAGCCAACTTTTCCATGCAAAGGGAGTGACCATTTTAGACAGAGCATGGCAGTTGGGACAGCTGCAACCCAAACTCTCATACACTCAGTTTAACACACTTCCTGACTCCAGCAGTGAGAGGACACTTTGTGGACGTTCTGACACCGAGTCAATATGGAGCGCAGTAGTGAAGCGACAGCTTGTGTTTACAGAGCAGCAGGTGGTCGCTGATACAAGTCAGTGTGTTGATCACTGCAAGATCCAGATTCATGAGAGTTCACTCAGCAATATTTGTATCAGATTAAAAACTCCTTCAATTACATAAACATGCACATATACAGTGGGGTCTAACGCAATGCCACTGTCTGCATCTGTATTTAAACCCATAGTGGGTGTGGCCTAAACCAGAGGGTTTAAAAAAAAAAAAAAAAAAAAAAAAGAACACTACCACTACTTTATCTCCAGAAACCCTGGAACAAAAACCCAGAGGTAGAAATATCAGCACTGTTAGCACGGTGTGTGAATTCTGGCTCTGATAGTTCCTCAACCTTATCTACATCATTCAAGTTCATAATTGGCCTCAGCTATTAATGTAGAGATGTACGAGGACGTGGACGCGCAGTTATCTTTATTAGTACCAGCCCGCAATATTTTCAAAATAATTTACTTGGTTCTATTTCCCAAAATATAAAAAAACTAATAGCCTAATTTAAACCACTGTGACCCTGACCAGGCAGTTAGTAAGGATGAATGAATGAATGAACTCATGTTAATAAATATGGCCTTTTTTTTTTCCCCACTCATATTTAACTGCTTGCTCACATGAAAGTAAAAACCTCACGCTTGTATGACTTTTTTGTGACATCTGAGTTCCGACACACACCGCTAGTCTCAACCAGATGCCTGTGACAAGCTTCCTATTCATACCTGTATTTGTATCTGTTCATTCCGATTATTGTATTAATATCCGGTTACATCCCTAATATACACCACATATCCGTAATTAGGTTTATGGGATGGGAGTGGAGCCTGTGTAGCATAGTGTAGGTTTCCTGTAGGTGGTGTGTGTAATGAGATCAAACCTACCAAGTCGACACACACTGTGTGCTGCAGTCTCTTGGCGATGTCCAGCGCAGTCTCTCCAGCCGTGTTTGCTGAAAAACAGAGAGAGAATGAACCACAGCGTTATATACTTTCGGTATTTGCATGACTACGAGCACATAATTGTAGAAAGGGGTGGGATTAGAATGAATACATCATCATACTGTTGGATGATTTCCAATTAAATCAGCGCTTCACATTCCATTAAACATCTGAATGTGTATTTTGGCACATTGCTATTTTAATAATAATACAAAATAAAGTATTTCTTAAGATTTCACATCGGCTGACTAACTTTTAACAAGTTTTAGTGAAAGTGAAAGTGACAGTGAAAGTGACCATCTTTTTGCCATCTTATGCGTTTTTGTGGGTGTTAACATTTGGACTGAGTGTATAATTCAGCTACTTCCTTGTCGCTTCCTCGCCTCAGCAATTCAGACAGCAAGTCTGCTATTTATTTACGTTTGTTAGGCATTCTACTGATTCTGCTGAATATATGATGTCCTGTTCTTATATGACAGATTGACCTGTACCTGGTTCCATTCATCTTCCCCTTCACCCTGACCAGTTTCCCAGCCCCTTTTACTAAAAAGCATCCCTAACAAGACACTACCACCACCATGCTTCATAGTGAGAATGGTGTTCTAAGGGTGATGACGAGTACTGCATTTCACCAAATGTAGAACTTTGTACCAAGGCCAAAAGGTTCAATTTTGGTCTCGTCAGACCAGAGAACCATTTTGCACATATTTGCTGAGACTTCAATAGGTGGATCAGTGGAGCTTAGTGGAGTGTCCAGGTTATGGTTGTCCTGTGAACAGCTTCACCCATCTGAGTCATGTTTGTGCCATATTATTTCCAATTTTTAATAAGAGATTTAATAATGATCCATGGGATATTCAATGTTTGGGATATTTTATATATTTAGATACTTTTCCAGAACTTGCCAGTCACTTGAAAGGAACAGGTGTAGAACACGTGATAGTTTAATTGCATGCAAGATGACTCCATTCAACTAATTAACTGATGGTTTACTGGTTGCATAAGAACTAATTTAGGGATTTCAGAGCAACAGGGATGAATACTTATGCAATCACCAATGGGTGAAAACAGGAAAAAATAAAAAGTCTCATGTCCAACAAAATTAGCATCCTCCAGATATCCTCAGCTCTTCATTTAAACCCAAAAAGTTTCTTTCTGTGTCTCCTGGGGCGCTGTTTCAAGCAGTTCAGTATAAAATACAGTAAAAAGGTGTGTATGTGTGTGTTTGTGTGTGATGATGATGATGATGATGATGTACCTGTGTGTAAAGTAGCCTTCCCCTTAAGCAGCAGTTTTAGACATTCTGGTTTATTGTACATCGCACAGTAATGAAGAGCTGTGTTTCCTTCCACTGTCTTCTTCTCCAGACAGCCACTGTAAGGAACACACACACACACACACACACACACACACACACACACACATTTCAATGCTTAACAAGTAACTTTCAAACATTTTAGCTCAACAACCTGCCAACCCTGACAGGGTTTCATAAGAGCCAGATGTACACACAAACTAAACAGCAACACACACTCAAACACACAAACTCAAACTCACCAGTTCTGTGTGAGAAAATCAACAAGGGCCAGAGAGCTCTTCTCAGCCAAACGCACAGCCACATGCAGAGCTGTCTCTTTCAAATCCTGAGAAAGAGAGAAAAACACAGCAAAAATAAATCAAAGAAAGAGACAGGCATATAGATTAAATAAGAAAGAAAGATAGAGATTAGTAAAGTCAAAAGATAAGGATTATCTCTGTGAAATCCTGCTTTTGAAATCATATCCTCAGAACTCTGACTCGCAATATAAGATTTAAATCCATATCCAGAGTACATGGCTCATCGCAGGGGAGGCAAAGCGGATTCAATTACAGATGAAAGAAGAGGAGGAAACATGGAATTACAGGAAACAAAGAGAAAGATCATAACAGGAAGGCATAACAGGAATCGTGACGTCTGGCTGTAATGAATGACTTGAGTAAAAGGTATTTAAGGGAGGCCGTCGAAACCTTAACCACATGTTAAACACTCCACACACTCACCTCCACATTCCCATAAAGATATGAATTTAAACTCGTCTAAACACCATGTAAACAAATCACAGTCCACCCACTCAACACTGAACATCTAACAGTGGACCAACGAAGTCCTAAAAGCAGGGTGAACTAAAAGATGTACAATTTTATTTTTCAAATTACATTTCCAGCTTTAATGCTTCTTTAAGCTACACTGTTACCAACAAAAATAAATAAATTAGTGCAATAAATGTGCAAAATAATAACTCTTTTATGTTACACTATTTAAAATCATTACACACTTAAACATGAAACACAGTTAAATCTGCTGGGATTTAACTCTCTTCTGCGGTTTTAACACAAGTGCACAGGGGTTAGATATGAAGCTCAAAGGACAAAGAAAGGCCACGATGAGGAACCGCATTGATTAATGGTTCTTGTGCAGAACCAGCTTCATGCTTGCCACTGAGACTGACTTGTTTTTTTTAGTTTTTTTAACTGCTTTTTTAGTTTTTAGTAACTGCTTTATCCTGGTCAGTCTCATTGTGGTTTAAAGTTACCTAATTGTTTATAATTTTTGGTAACACTGTTAATTTGAAAATATTGCATGAAGAGCCAAGGGAGCAAAACCAGAATTGCTCTTTGGGTGGGAAGTAGGGATGTAATACACTTGCTCCTTTGTCAGTCACAGAGACACTAGCCAAACGTGGGCATCCGTCAGCTCATGTATGCGGAAGAGGGTAGATAGCTCTTTCCTCTGAGCGTGTACACTGCCAGATGTGCGTGTGCATGTGTGTGAGACCTGTTGATCAGGTACAGCTGTGGGTTTGGACAGGTCTTCTCCCTCGGCGTACAGCTGAAGGAGGGATGTCAGGTCTCTGGACTTCACGGCATCGTACACGCGAAGGGGCTCCGAGTGCTCTTTAGGCAACATGTACCGCCTCTCCACGTACTTCGCCATGATGTACTCCTTCCTCGCATTCCTAACAAATGTGCACACACACACACTTTTAAAATTGGTATGAAAATTTCAAACGTATATCACAGATTTCAGTACGAGATATTAAGTATTATAATACATCTATGTATTAGACGTCTTTAAATAATGGCTTTTGCTCATTTTCGTTAAGGGTTCCAATAATTCTGGAGGGTACTCTATATCCACTTAAGGCAAGGCAAATTAGGGCCATTTGACCACTGATTTGCTCCACTAAACAGCCACAAAAGTAAATTTGGTTGTGGTGTGTTCAGTTTGTGTCTGTGTTCATGTGTTTATACGCAAGAGACACAAAAATGAGCTTTCATAACTCTAACATGGCTGACTGACTAGCAAGTGTCCAGAGTCTCCTGATTACCACTTTGGCACTGAGTGTACAGTGTGGTGTGTGTTGTGAAACTCACATGTCACTCTGCGGTAAAGGTTTCACTGAGTCATCGCGAAGGTTGGCCTCCATGACGTCATTAAACTTGTTGTTACCGATGCTCACTGCAAGCTGCGGGAAAAACAAGCAGAAATTGGAATGAGACTGGGATCTCATGGTGCAAAACTCAAACCTCTAATTCAGATTTAAGACTGACGACTGATCCAGGTTTGGCCACACACATGCATTAAAATTTAGAAAGCACTAACTGATCTTTGGAGGAAGATGATGTTCATGTACAGAGCCAAGCGTCAACCAATAGGATTCATCTAGTTCTTATAGTCAAGATTTATTTAAGCCCTTTTTTAACATTTTGGACTGTTACCACCCTGATGTTGATTAATTTCCTATAACAGCGTGTCCTGAAGTGTTATATTCCTCTTATCCCACAGCAATTATTTATTTATTACTTATTTATTAGTTACATTTAATGCTGTGGAACAACATTGTCACAAAACAAGTTCCTCCATCCTGTGTCAAAAAGCTTTACCAATGACTGTTACGAAGTGCGGACACTGGAGACTCCTTCCATAAACATCTCCTTAAAGAAAACTTCACCATATCAACAATTATACACTTTCATCATGCAAGTCCTGGTGTAAGTTGCCACCATGGAAACAATAAATTTAGAACAAAGTGCAATAATATAAACTTGTGATTTGCTGTGCAGCCATTATAGAAAAGTAATCAACACCTTCTGACCAATCAGAATCGAGAATTCGGCAGTGCTGTGGTATAAATTTGTTTAACAGATATTTCAGTAGATCTGCCTAGTACGCTGGTAGGTAGTGGATAATGTGGCAGGTTTTTCAGGTATCTAATTGTTAGGTTTAGGAAGGAGTGTGTGTGTGTGTGTGTGTGTGTGTGTGTGTGTGTGTGTGTGTGTGTGTGTGTGTGTGTGTGTGTGTGTGTGTGTGTTTACCAGTAGTTCAGATGTACTGAGCATGTCGAGAGTGAGCGACTGTATGCGTGAGTAGTGAACGCCGAGCTCCCGGTGTATTCCTGAACATTCGATACAGGTGAGGATGCCCAGGTTAGAGGAGAGCCAGGTGGGTTCTGCAGGAAAGGCAAGGTGGTTTAGTAACACAAGGAAAGATACAGATTTAGAGACATACAAGAACAGTTAGACACAAAATAAATAAAAGCCAAAAACCTCTAGAGAGCAGCTCCAATATAGACGGAGATGGAGTGAGACCTGCTCCAGCACAATGGATAATCAGCCATGCGTTCATGTTGTCTTTGTGATAACATACAACTATTTCCCACAAATCTTTTCTACATCAGTTTATGTCATGTAGTAAAATACTGATTTTTGTGATTGTGAACACGTGCAAAGTAGCATACAAGGACATTTAGACACAAAATAAATACAAGGCATACAAGGCGACTAATATCATTTTGGCTTTTATTGATTTTGTCTAAATGTCCTTGTATTACTAACAGGTGACTAATATAATTTCTATTAGTCGAAAGCACCATATACAGTATGTAGGCTTTTGCAGTGGTATAACGTCTGAATATGTACAGTATGCATGTGTGCATGAGCTGGCAGCTTTGGAGGCACAGTTCTGCAGCCGGTCAATACTACTCTTATCAAATATATATAGCAGCAGTTATGTGATTACTGTAGGCCAAAATCTTGATTTGCATAATAATTAATCTACAGAATTCAGTTCATTCTTATATCATTAACCTGCACCCTTGATTGTTTCTGGATACACAGATATGCTGTGCCAGCTGTTGTGGATTTTGTACTGACTGTAGGTGGTATCTATCTTCCTGTGGTTTTGAAAAACTACTCATGGTTTAGTTTAGTCATTTCGCCATTCCACTGGTAGCTTATTTATGTAGCCTTATATAATAAAATGTTCTATGTACTGTAAATAATTGCACATCTAAAGGTAAATAGTGACAATGATACTACAAGTACGATTTATCTGTGTACCATTTTATTTGCTAGGCATATGGCCTCAGTGGTGACGTGCTGAGCCACAATTTGCATGCGTTCATTTGTATGCAGACATTATAGGATAAATCAAACAATTGTAAACTACTGAGAAATTATGAATAACGCTGGACACTTTTAGCAGTGCATATGTGAGTCATACCCGGAGCGCTGCAGTCACAGCAGGTATCGTTGCCTGGAAGATTTCTCAGGCCTGAAATTACAGAACGCGCCAGATCCTGCAGCCCGCTGCCCGGATACTGCAGCTGATCTCCTCCCAGAGCCGTGTTCAGAGCCGCCTCTTTACTGTTCTGGAGTACAGACACCCAGCTATACACACACACACACACACACACACACACACACACACACACACACACACACACACACACACACACACACACACACACACACACAGAGAGAGAGAGATAGAGAGAGAGAGACTAGTTGATCATAAATTCAGCAATTATCACCTTCTCCATAGAGTTTAAGTTGTCATTTGATATTGTGTGACATTACAAAGCTGTGGTGATTAGGGTCACAGAGCCAGGGGAAAGTGTGTACAGACTAAAATGATGGTGGACTACACAGAAAATATCAGAATGCATTCAGGACATAGAAACAGACTCTAGAGCTAAAATCATCAGTGTGTGTATGGGTGTATTTCAGCATGTGGTGGGTTTTAACGAATGCAATCCTTACATCATACATTCTTGTTCATCCTCTGCTTGGAAATGATATGTGCGATTATCTGTGAGAAAGAGAGAGAGAGAGAGAGAGAGAGAGAGAGAGAGAGAGAGAGAGAGAGAGATGGGTGTGAACACGGAGTACATCAAGGAAGCAATGTGGGGAAAAGAAACGACAAAAAGGGAATGTAGGAAAGAATTAACAAGCCAGGACAAGCCCCTTGCAACAACTGCTTTTCATTATCCACCCCACACACCCGCACACCCGCACACACACACACACACACAGCTTCTCTTCTATATATAGACACACACACTCCTACAAAGAACTGCAACTAAGTAAAGTGCTCTTTACTGTGCACTACTCAGTCATGGGCTACTCTGATAAAAAGTACATGTTATGTAATAATAATAATAATAATAATAATAATAATAATAATAATAATAATAAGCGCTTTTCAAGATACCCAAGGACACTGTATAGATATATCACAGAACATTAAAACATTCAATAATAATAGCAATGACATTTAAATAAAGGAATAAAAAACTAAATGCGGTAACAATAAAGAATATTAAAGAAAACCGTTCACAAGAAGTTCATATAAATATGAGAATTATGTAATATTAATACATGCAACACATGCATGTTGTTAATGTAAACACAATGGAAAAGGTTTTTTTTGTTCCATATTATCAGATTATTAAACTGCATATAAATATAGATAGTTTATTACACTAAAAACTGTAGGAATGTGATTTGAAGGCATTGATTGATTGATGTAATGCTTTAATGTAGCATTTAAACTTCATAATGTATTTCTAATTTCAAGACTGAAACTGTCTTATTCTATTAGCAATTTCACTTTAACTTTTTATGGAAATAAATGCTTAAAATTAGAAAGTTTACAATTAATAATCTTTTTTTTTTTTTTTTTTCAATTTTATGTTTTACATATTACAATCACAATTAGAAATATGAGATAAATTTACCTAGATTCAATATACCATTTCTTGCAGTCTTAGAAAGGAAAAGATAAAATAGGTACAAAGTGGTGGACATACGAGTCACAAGGTCAAAAGTCCTCTTCTCCTCAGGGTTGGGCCGAACCTGACACGTGAGGAGGTTGAGTTTGGCTGGAGGTCGGTTAATCTGAGAGACACAGAGCAGATACAACCTTAATACAACCATAAGGTACAGCATATTAGAGTTTACAGGATGTGTGTGTGTGTGTGTGTGTGTGTGTGTGTGTGTGTGTGTGTGTGTGTATGTGTATATATGTGTATTTTTCTGAGATGCTGGAACCTCACCGTGCTGTGAGAGATGGTCAGACAGCCATATTTGACTCCACATTTCCTCTTCTGCCACACCTTCCTGATTCTGGGACATAAAAACACAAACACATCGTGGAAAAGTGACCTCACAGACTTATTACCCAGCTCAGCATTTTACCAGCATTTGACATCAGACCTGAAACACAGCTCAGATCTCAGGCCAGAAAACTGGCGTCTCTTACAACCTAATGACTGCCATCCTCAATCATCAAAAGCAGGATTTTGAAAAAGCAGTAACCATGTTCTGGAAGAAACCAATATGACCTGATGAATCACTGTTTATTCTTTCTCCACATCTGGACTGGATTTTCTTGGGAGGAAGTCAAAGGAAGCCTTCAACCCACATTTCCTACCTTCCAACCACTTAACACAAACAAGACCCTCTTCTTAAGCAACTCTTCTTAGAGTGCAGCTCTAAACGTACACTGTTCAGCCATAACATTAAAACCACCTGCCTAATATTGTGTAGGTCCCCCCTGTGCCACCAAAACAGCTCTGACTCGTCGAGGCATGGACTCCACAAGGCCTCTGAAGGTGTGCTGTGATATCTGGCACCGAGATATTAGCGGCGGATCCTTTAA
This sequence comes from Cranoglanis bouderius, assembly GCA_023630585.1. Taxonomy (NCBI): domain Eukaryota; kingdom Metazoa; phylum Chordata; class Actinopteri; order Siluriformes; family Cranoglanididae; genus Cranoglanis; species Cranoglanis bouderius. Next base: position 7,178,801 of record CM042543.1, read on the forward strand.
GTACTGCTCCCCCCCCCCAACTAAAAACGGAAAACTTTCTATGCATTTCGTTTACACGACAACGGTGTTTTGGCGCCTGAAAACGCAAACTTTTGAAAATGGGTTTCAAAGTTTTTGAAAACGGTACCGTTATCGTCTCTGTGTAAACATACAAAAACGTGAATTTGTGAAAACGATGACAACATGCGCACACGTATTACGTGTTCAGTCTGTAGCAGGGGTTGGGAACTTTTTTTTCCACCAAAGAGGCATTTTTTCATTTTTAGTCTAGCATCTCACGTGCCATAATGGCAGCGCGGTCATGCACTGTTCGGGCTGACAGGGGCACGTCTTTTCTTTTCTCATTCTTCAGGAAATCCGCAAACAGTTCAGTTTCCATACTCAACATGCATGACTTTACATATCCTCAGTCAGTAAAAGGTTTTGATTGTCTTACAATCTCCACTGAGCCAGCATTCAGGCTTCCAGTTGCCCCTGTCCATGCTAACAGCTGCTGCTGTCCTGCTTGCAGTTTACGTTGGAGCTCCGTGCACGCCTTCCTTCGGCTTTCACCCACCGGGTACTTTTATTTTTTTAACGAGACAATAGGCTCTGTGCAAACTGCGGATCCGTGTGAACGGGGATCATTTTGACAACGTTGTCGTCTGTACACAAAACGTTTTGAAAACGCAAAGGTAAAACTTTTCGTTTTTAGTACATCATTGTCGTGTAAATGTACCCTAAGTTGCGAAGTGGGGCCTCCATGGATCGGACTTGTTTGTAGAGCACATACCAGAGATGCTCGATCGGATTGATATCTGGGGAATTTGGAGGCCAAGTCAACATCTTGAACTCTTTGTCATGTTCCTCAAACCATTCCTGAACAATTTTTGCAGTGTGGCAGGGAACATTATCCTGCTGAAAGAGGCCACTGCCATTAGGGTTGCCATGAAGGGGTGAACTTGGTCTGCAACAGTGTTTAGGTAGGTGGTACGTGTCAAAGTAACAGCCACACGAATGTCAGGACCCAAGGTTTCTCAGCAGAACATTGCCCAGAGCATCACACTGCCTACGCCGGCTTGCCTTCTTCCCATAGTGCATCCTGGTGTCATCTCTTCCCCAGGTAAGCGACGCGCACACACACACGGCCATCCACATGATGTAAAAGAAAACGTGATTCATCAGACCAGGCCGCCTTCTTCCATTGCTCCATGGTCCACTTCTGATGCACACATGCTCACTGTAGGCGCTTTTGGTGGTAGACAGGGGTCAGCATGGACACTCTGACCAGTTTGCAGCTCAGTAGCCTCATATGCAGCAAGCTACAATGCATTGTGTATTCTGACCAGATGGGCTAGCCTTCGCTCCTCACGTGCATCAGTGAGCCCATGACCCTGTCGCCGGTTCACTGGTTGTCCATCCTTGGACCACTTCTGGTAGATACTAACCACTGCATACCGGGAACACCCCACAAGACCTGCCGTTTGGAAGATGCTCTGACGCACTCACCTAGCAATCACAATTTGGCCCTTCTCAAAGTCACTCAGATCCTTACACTTGCTCATTTTTCCTGCTTGCAACACATCAACTTTGAGAACTGACTGTTATTCACTTCACCTGTCAGTGGTTTTAATGTTATGGCTGATCGATATATATAACCACACTGATATAAAGACTGAAACTGTTATGAAGGCAAAAGGAAGTGCCTCCTTATTTTACATTTGGTCATCATCCAAGCTACAAGAATCAGACCACACTAAATAGACATACTGTTTTATTTCAGTGAAGTTATGACATGAAATTATGAACGAACAATAACACCATCTGGACAGCTTAAGATTGGAAAATATTGCCTGGTCTTAACATGTCCAATTTCAGTGATCCTGTGCCCATTTTAGCCTCATAAATTTCTGTTCTTGGCTGACAGGAGTGGAACCGATGTGGTCTTCTGCTCTTGTAGCCCATCCACCTCAAAATTCGACATGTATATATTCTGAGATGGTTTTCTGCTCACCACAGTTTTAAAGAGTGGTTATTTGAGTTACCATAGACTTCCTGGCAGCTTGAACCAATCTGGCCATCCTCCTCTGACCTCTCTCATTAACTAGGATTTTCCGCCCTGCTCACTGGATGCTTATTGTTTTGCGCAACATTTTGTGTAAACTCTACAGACTGCTGTGCACGAAAATCCCAGTAAATCAGCAGTTTCTTGAAGAATCAGACCAGCCTGCCTCCATTCTGATGTTTGATGTGAACATTATCTGGTGCTCTTTACCTGTATCTGCATCATTTTATGCATTGTGCTGCTGCCCGCTGATTGGCTGGTTGGATAATTTCAAGAATGAAAAGGTGTACAGGTGATCCTATTAAAGTGGTCGGCGAGTATAAATATATGTCCTAGAAACACTGGCTGTGAATTAGGGGAATGCCAATCCATCACCGTGCACACACATTCACACACTCCTCAAAATGTAGCGTAGGCTACATTGCCTACCAGCCTATCGCTTGGGGTGGTGGAGGGAATTCAGAGACCCAGAAGAATTTCACATGGACACAGGGAAAACACATGAGCTCAGAAACCAGATCAAACTGTGGACCCTGGAGCTCTGAGATGGGAACTCTTGTTTTTTTTTTTTTGTACACTAGTGTGTCTGTGTGTGTGTTTGTTATCTGCATGTGTAATCTTATCTGCAGTGGATTTGGATTTGAACATCCGAGCCTACACTCAGTCGGAGGTCAAACCAGACTTAATGAAGAACAGCTGAATCATACAAGCAAGCACACACACACACACATTCAAACACACTGCACTTCCATTTGCAGCCCCCGTCTCCCCCTGGTCACTGACTGAGCCAACAAACACCATTATTTTAATGTCAGTGTTTGACTTTAGAAACAAAGACCTGACAGAACAAACGAAGAAGTGTGTTTGAGAAAGAACATTCTAGTGACTTCCGGATCCACACACATGTCTGGTTTACTGACATAATGTTTGAGAGGTTTGTTGGAAAAAATGTTTTAAAGTTTTGTCTCATTAAATAAAAATAAAAAAAACCTCATTAATTAATTTATCTTCTTTGCCGTTTTGTATCATGAAATGAATTACATACATTTTAACTTTCTTTTAAAAAAATTACATTTGCCCTTGAATCATCTATAATTGGAAATGTGCCAGATAATGATACGCACTTCGGTATCCACCCATCCATTTTCCTGTGCTGCTTATCCTACACAGGGTCGCGAAGAGCCTGGAGTCTATCCCAGGGAACTCCGGGGGTACCAACCAATCCCAGGGCACAATCACACACCCATTCACACAAATTACGGACAATTTGGAAATGCCAATCAGTCTACAACTCATGTCTTTGGACTGTGGGAGGAAACTGGAGTACCCAGTGGAAAATCCCCAAAAGCACGGGGAGAACATGCAAACTCCACGCACTCAGGGTGAAGGCAGGATTCGAACCCCCAACCCCGGAGGTGCGAGGTAAACGTGCTAACCACGAAACCATAATGCCATTATATAAGTGCACAAAATCAGTCATTCATGTTCAGGAAGCTCTGGTCAGGATGGATCTCGGGAACACTGGACGTGAGGCAGGAATACACCCTGGTTGGGACGCCAGTCCATTCCATGGCACCATGCACACACATTCACACATGCATTTACACCTAGGGCCAATTTAGCATTGCCAATAAACTCAGGAACCCAGAGGAAACCCACATGGACATGGGGAGAACATGTGAAACTCAGCACGTACAGCTAAGGACCAAATCAGGGGAATCTGGAGCTGTGAGGCAGCAACATTACCACCATACCACTATCCTACTAAATACTGCTAGTAAATACCTTGGCGTGAGTTGTCTACTGTCTCAGTCAATTTTACAGTAGAGTGTATGCCATTTGGCTACTAACATCAAACATGTTCCTTGAATTAGAGATGGCACTGATCTGCTACCCAGAGTCGCTATTGGGGTGATGCCAGGAAAAAAATGGTGGGTCGGATATCGGAGACGACATATCGGACATCAGATCCTGTTACAAATGGCAGGAGATTGGAATTGGATTGGTGGTGGTGGTGGGGGGGGGTCGCATTTTGAAACTGGAGAAGTTTACATATAAAAATGCTGTTTTGTCTTTTGAGTTTAACTGTGAAGTGCTTCATTAAAAACAACACATTTTTAAAGTTTAGTAGTTGTTAAAGAAAACAATATTGCATGAGTATCGGTGTCATCTAAAACAGTGGTATCTCGAAGCTGAATATATGAAAGTTAATATGATGATGATGATGACTCACCCATCGCTCTTCTTGAGCAGGAAGCCTGATTTCTCTGTGCCGTATTTTTTGTTGCCCTGTGGCTGGTGGATGCTGTAGCCGTGACCGGAGTTCTTTCTGTTTAGATAATCCTGAAAAGAAAAGGGACATCATCATCATCATCATGTTCGTCTTGGTGTCCTGATCTTTAAAAGTGTATCTGAGGCCATAATCATTGCGTTCACATCAAGACCTGCCCGAGTGACTTGCTTTGCACTTGTTTCAGACACTGAAGTGAGTTATGCTGGGTTTTGTAGTTACCTCTTTACCATCCACTTGTAGCTGACTCCTGAGACAGTCACGGAGCTGAGAGAGCTGCTTCACCTGCTCGTCCTCGTCCTGACGAACCTGCAAACAAAACAAAGTTCAGGTTTTCGCGCAAAAAACCCCAAAACAAAACAAAAGAAAAAAACAAAACAAAAGTGAGATAAGCTTTGTTTACAGTAGGGAATGCAATAAGACAAAAAGTACAGCAGCTATTGGAAAAGTCATGTGGACTCTGAGCCTCTGAGTCCAGGACTAACCAACAAACTGAGAATATTCCCAGTGTAGAAATACTGGTTTATGGAACAGTACTGTTTCTGCCACCGATCTTTGTATCCCTTACATCTTTTTTTTTTATATATACAGGTGCATCTCAATAAATTAGAATGTCGTGGAAAAGTTCATTTATTTCAGTAATTCAACTCAAATTGTGAAACTCGTGTATTAAATAAATTCAATGCCACAGACTGAAGTAGTTTAAGTCTTTGGTTCTTTTAATTGTGATGATTTTGGCTCACATTTAACAAAAACCCACCAATTCACTATCTCAACAAATTAGAATACTTCATAAGACCAATAAAAAAACATTTTTAGTGAATTGTTGGCCTTCTGGAAAGTATGTTCATTTACTGTACATGTACTCAATACTTGGTAGGGGCTCCTTTTGCTTCAATTGCTGCCTCAATTCGGCGTGGCATGGAGGTGATCAGTTTGTGGCACTGCTGAGGTGGTATGGAAGCCCAGGTTTCTTTGACAGTGGCCTTCAGCTCATCTGCATTTTTTGGTCTCTTGTTTCTCATTTTCCTCTTGACAATACCCCATAGATTCTCTATGGGGTTCAGGTCTGGTGAGTTTGCTGGCCAGTCAAGCAGACCAACACCATGGTCATTTAACCAACTTTTGGTGCTTTTGGCAGTGTGGGCAGGTGCCAAATCCTGCTGGAAAATGAAATCAGCATCTTCAAAAAGCTGGTCAGCAGAAGGAAGCACAAAGTGCTCCAAAATTTCTTGGTAAACAGGTGCAGTGACTTTGGTTTTCAAAAAACACAATGGACCAACACCAGCAGATGACATTGCACCCCAAATCATCACAGACTGTGGAAACTGAACACTGGACTTCAAGCAACTTGGGCTATGAGCTTCTCCACCCTTCCTCCAGACTCTAGGACCTTGGTTTCCAAATGAAATACAAAACTTGCTCTCATCTGAAAAGAGGACTTTGGACCACTGGTCAACAGTCCAGTTCTTCTTCTCGTTAGCCCAGGTAAGACACCTCTGACGTTGTCTGTGGTTCAGGAGTGGCTTAAAAAGAGGAATACGACAACTGTAGCCAAATTCCTTGACATGTCTGTGTGTGGTGGCTCTTGATGCCTTGACCTCAGCCTCAGTCCATTCCTTGTGAAGTTCACTCAAATTCTTGAATCGATTTTGCTTGACAATCCTCATAAGGCTGCGGTTCTCTCGGTTGGTTGAGCATCTTTTTCTTCCACAATTTTTCCTTCCACTCAACTTTCTGTTAACATGCTTGGATACAGCACTCTGTGAACAGCCAACTTCTTTGGTAATGAATGTTTGTGGCTTACCTAGTGAACCGAACTGAGAGACCATTTTGAAGGCTCAGGAAACCTTTGCAAGTGTTTTGAGTTGATTAGCTGATTGGCATGTCACCATATTCTAATTTGTTGAGATAGTGAATTGGTGGGTTTTTGTTAAATGTGAGCCAAAATCATCACAATTAAAAGAACCAAAGACTTAAACTACTTCAGTCTGTGGCATTGAATTTATTTAATACACAAGTTTCACAATTTGAGTTGAATTACTGAAATAAACGAACTTTTCCACGACATTCTAATTTATTGAGATGCACCTGTATATATATATATATATATATATATATATAGTCCTTTATAGTCCTTTCCTACCTGTATAGTATAAGTATTTGAGTTATCCTATTATAAGAACCTTATAAGGTTGGCCAATAACATTGTCTTGGAACCGAATCATGTGTTGTTTAATGAATTTGTACTTTTACCATCTAATTGGCGGTACAAAGTAATCGAATTAGATTATAAAGCATTCCTTCGTACATCAAGCTGTATTAGAGTTAATATATAATAATAAGCTACATAAAAATTAAATCTATACCGGGGCTGTTGATTAAATGTGGGGGTTTTTTTTATCCCTTTTTCTTGTCTATGTAGTATGGAGTTTGTAAATGTGAATGATGAACTTACTGAAATGCAAGACGAATTTCAGACTTTGTCTGACAATAAAGTTAAAGTTATATATACCATATCATATCCTAGAAGTAAATTCCGGTTTATGTACATTCCATTTCTATGTCACGGACAGCTGAGAAAAGCATTTCATTGCACGTCGTACTGTGTATGGTTGTGTATGTGACCAATAAGATTTGAATCTGGGCACTTTTTGCACTCGAGATATCTGAATGTATATTAAAACCCTTTCAGTTATTAATAATGTAAACACCAACACGCCTATTAATTCAGAACCTCCAAGGAATCTTTGAAAAATGAAATCTGCATTGAGGCACCAACCTCCACCACAGATTTCCATCAATTATTTCTGCCTGTTCTTGTCTCAGGGAAATAAAATCATCTTGGCTTGCTGGGATTGCTTGGCCTGTTCTCCGCGTGTGTGATTGCAGGGAAGGCTCTAAAATGTTTTCCCGCACTGTCTTTTCAGAGGCCAGCTGGAAACAATACGACTGTTCATTTTTTTTTTTTTTTTTTAAAGAGAACGTCAATTCTGAGAACTCAAGACTCACCACATTTTACATCGTTTTTTTCCCTTTCAGATTAATCAAATGACGTTGACGAATGATTTTACTACTTAAATCGAAAGACTGCAAGTCTTTACGTGAGAAAATGTTTTTATGAGCTTCACCCAAACCAGTTTTTTTATGCACAGCAACAGATCTGCTGTAACATGCCTCATGACACAACTTCACAAGGAATAAAAAACAAAAAAAATCCAGGAGTCAGGAAGAATACCGGGAATTTTTTAGTCGGCTGTTTGTTCAATATTATGTAATACCGTAGAGGCTTAGGCATGCAGACCAGCCGTTACCAAACGATCTGAATTAACCACCATGAGTACAGAGATTAATGATTTATAGTGCAGTGTTGGGCAAGTCTAGAATTTTGCTGCTCTAGAATTCTCTGTGAAGTTATGAATTCTGAAATAACCACGGTGTTGCTAGAGAACTTTTCACAGTGACTTGTTCTAAAAATCTCTTTGCAGTTAAGAATTCTAAAATAAACCCAGTGCTGATAAAAAATAAAAAAATAAATAAAAAAAACCTTTTCAAAGTCACTTCTTCTAGAATTCTCTTTCAAGTTATGAGTTGTAGAATAACCACAGTGTTGGTAAAGAAAAAAAACTGTTCAAGGTCATTTATTCTAGAATGCGCTTTAAGAAAAACCGCAGTGTTGAAAAAGAAATTGAGGAGAATTCTCTTTAAAGTTAAGAATTCTACCTTTTAGATACAGACCTTTTCAAGGTCACTTCTTCTAGAATTCTCTTTGAAGTTATGAGTTCTAGAATAACCGCAGTCTAGACGCACATCATTCTCCTGAAATTCTCCTTTAATTAAACAGAAAATTTCAATAATTCAGACTACTTCCTCTTGCTAAAAAAAGCTCACACATGCACACGCATGCACACGCGCGCGCACACACACACACACACACACACACAAACACACACGCAGAAAGGTCACTGACAATTCAATTCAGAGGAATTCCAGATTATCTCTTCCTTGTGTGGAGGCCAAACCAGCGCTTCAGGTTGGACACTAGGTTGTTTAATGGTTAACGTGTGACTCAAGGAGCCATTATACAGTAATCTCAGAAGAAGATTATCTCTTCTGAGCAGGAGAAACTTCATCTGCCATCTTGACAAAAATGAAACAATAAAGCTCAGGCCACTCGGTGATTTATAGCACATCACCAAAATCTTCGTGTCCTGGCATGACATACACACGGGATCTGAGGAGATATTTGGAACACACACACACACACACACACACACACACACACACACACACACACACACACACACACACACACACACACACAAACAAACATTACCGTGTGAACAGAGGCTGCTAGCTTTTCCACAAATGGACTGAGATTTTCAGCAGCTTTCAGTCCATCCTGAAAAAAACTGAAAGAAGAAGAAAGATGATCTGACACACACATCTTTCCTCATATATCGTATACCTTTATATCCATCTATAGCATGTATATATACACTAGAGCTGAGTGTATAAAAAAAAAAAAAAAAATTCATATGTGGATGGAAGCTGATTTTTTTTGCCATTTTACCTTTTTTTCCTAATTTTTTGAGGGAAAAAAATCTTACTTTGTTTCCATTTACACTTTGGCATATGCTCATATACAAAGCAGCTAACAAACAGTGCAAACAGCTGAAGGTGTACTGATACAAATTAGTTGACCTGAATAGACTAATACTGATTGGTACAAATGTGGTCTAGTCGCTAACTGAAAATAACTAATTCAAAAATATAAATAAGGATGCAAATAAGTTTTAAGAATAAATCAGTTTTTACATTCTTAAGACACTCAAAATGCAAAATATGCCCAAACCGATGTATCAAAAATGAGCTTTGCCTTACAATAATGTTTTACTTTAAACCTGTTACAACATGACAAATATTACAGCAACTAAGACTAAGATGTCAGAGGTTAGGGCATATAAAGTCCACAGAGCTTAAAACTCTCAAGCACTTTCCCCCCCAAAAAATACATTATATGGCCAAAGGTTGGTCACACCCATATGTACTTGTCGAACATCCCATTCCAGATTTAGTCCTCATTTACTGTGATGGCTGTGAAGCCTCTGGCAAGGCTTTCCACTAGATTTTGGAGCGTGGCTGTGGGGATTTGTGTTCATTCAGCTACAAGAGCATTAGTGAGGTCAGGCACTGATGTTGGGTGAGGAGGTCTGGGGTGCAGTCTGCGTTATAGTTCATCCCAAAGGTGTTCAGTGGGGTTGAGGTCAGGGCTCTGTCCAGGACACTCGAGTTCTTCCACTCCAACCTTGAACAGGTTTGGGCCTCTTAGTTCCAGTACAACTGTGGAAGTATCCTATACATATGTGTGCTTGAAACTTGTGGTGGTAACAGTTTGTGGAAGAACCATATATGGTTGTGATGGTCAGGTGTGCACAAACCTTTGGCCATATAGTGTATACAGTGTATAGTGATTTTTTTTTTTTTTTTAAAGATTCAAGCAAATCGTCATTCTTTATATATTTGTATAATGTTTTTTTTTTGTTCTCAATAATTCTGGATGGTAAATACAGGACTAAACTACATGAACAGTGGTGTAGTGCTACTGTATGAAACATACTTGAGCTGGGCTTGGAAATACTTGATAAGGCTCTGGAGCAGATCAGGACCCTGTCGTATCTTCATCTCCTGAACTTTCAGCAAATACTGCACAGAGACAGAGAGCGAGAGAGACAGGAGTTTTAGACTCCCAAGTTCTTAGTCTCTGTCTTTCTATTTTCTTTCAGCCTACTTTAACCATGCTCTCAGACTGATCTCAAATAAATCTGCTGAGAAGTAAGACTGTTGAAAGATCATCATCATGCTAAGAGACTTGTACATGCAATCTAAACAGAGAACTCCTGAACTAATGTTAGCTTTTTGTAGCGCTCCGTCTAAAACTAATCGCTATCGATAGCACCTATAGTGTATGCGTGATCACTACAGACAGGAACATTTTAGCATTGTGTTCATGTCAGAGGCGGTTTATGTAGAAAAAAAATATCCATCTACTGCAGTAAAAGCAGCAACTGAAGAACATCTGCAGGTCTGTGGCCAGAGAAAAATTGGAGTCCCTACAGAAGAATAGAATTCCCCTCTCCTTCACCTCTTTATTTTAATTTATTACAACATCCTGGTTCAGCAGTGCAGCTAAAGCAAAATTTTCCTTGATCCACACACAAAAGCAAAAAAAACTTCCCCAAACCACACACAGAGCGCATGACCTAAGCACTTTATATAAAAAAAATAAAAAAAACCTTTTACCAGCCTCTTTAATAAACTCAGCCCAACTATCAGCCGCACACTGACACACACCTCACACATCTGCAGCTGGAAAGTCCTCCTCTCTCTTTCCATGTCCTCCACTATGTCCGAGTCCAGGCGCACCAGACCGAACTGCTTTTGCCTCTCCCTCTCCAACTTCCCCCTGAGAGAACCAGAGACACAAAGAAACCTTGTCTAGCTGCCTTGTCTGTTTGTTCCTCCATACATTGTCTAGGTATACACAGCATTCTCACATTTTAACGTCATAATCCTTCCAGCCTCTCTCCATCTGCTTCTTCAGATCCTGAGACAGAACAAAAGACAAACAAAGACAAAGGACATGACGGAAGGCATTCTTCTATTTAAAACACACACACACACAAAAAAAATCAACAGTGATGATTGATGATTATGTTCTCATCTGCAACAGTCCATGGCATCCCTGACCTCATCCCCACCCCATTCTCCCTCTGTCTCATTACATTAAGATACATCACTCCCTTCTCTCATATAAATGAAATATTATGGACAAAACTTTAAAAAAAATTGTAAATGTCTATATTTGCTATATTCTTAAAGAAGCCCAGGGAGATGAAAATTTCATTGGATAATCCGAGTTAGTGTTGAACATGTGATGGGAGTGTCATTGCGTCATAAATCTAAGAGCCAATCAAGTCCAATATGAAAATGTTGAGTTGAGGGGGGTGTTTCTAATTTGCATATTCAAATCAAGAACCTGGATTTCTTAATGAATCCGAATAATTTTGTTCAGCATATACATTTGATTCTTATTCATAAAGAAATTCAGATTTTTGATTTGAATATGCAAAATATACTCCACATTTGCATACTGGGCATGATTGGCTCTTAGATTTATGATGCAATAACACTGAGTAAGAGTGTGTACTTTCTCCTGCTGTCTGCAGGTTTTGGTTTTTTTTGCAACAGAACAGAATTTATGGTGTTTAAAACAACTCTTGGGTAATTTTAATGCACAAAGCTTTAATAAAAAACAAAAAAACAAAAACATTACGAAGCCTTTAAAGAGTCTCTGGTTAAATTATACTCTGGTTTGACTGATGCTGAATTCCTCTGCTTTTAAGAAGGCATTAAAGAAACAATAATACCCATTTTAAGACATAACTCGGAGCATCACAGACTGCTTACAACGTTATGGATGGGAGAGGAATATTAACTCTAAGCAATACAGACACAACATTGTTTCAAATGTGTCACACATTTTCATAATCTTACATTTTATTATATTTCTTCTGCTAATTTTTAGTCACATTCCCTCACAATTATAAGATTTAATGTGCTTTCAATATAGATATAATCCTCCTTCATATAATCCTCCTTCAATCCTCCTTCATTCATCTTCAGTAACTGCATTATCCTGTTCAAGGTTGTGACAGATCCAGAGCATATCCCTGGAGCATTGTTCATGAGGTGGGAATATATCTCGGATTGAATGGCAGTCCATTGCAGGGAACAAAGCACAATCATTCATACCCAGGGGCAATTTAGTGTAGCCAATGCACCTACTGGCATGTATGTGGGAGGTCAGAGGAAACCAGAGAAGCCGCCGAAGAACCCACAGGATTACGGATAAAACATGCAAAACCCCACGCAGGCACTATCTCAAAGACATGATCGTACCATAGATGCTGGAGCTGTGAAGCGGCAATGTTAGACACTTATTGCACCGTTATATAGATAACTCATTTATTGCACCTCAAATGCAGACGTCATTGCCCCTTTAACAACTTGAGCGTCTCGTTGAAACTCACCAGTCGGCTGTCTCTCAGTTCACTCTTCAGGATGTTCTCCAGAGGAAAGGAGAGGATGCTGTTCAGATTCTGCACCTGCAGACACACAGAGAGACAGACACATAATCAGATACACACACACACACACACACACACACACACACACACACACACACACACACACACACATAATCACACACACACACACACACACTTATAACAGGTGGCACACAGACAGAGCATCCAACATATATCCAAACACAGCCCGTCCAACTTTAACGTAAACTTTCACTGTAAAATATATTGTCAGCAATTTTCTACCCAGACGCTGTTCCATATTTCTTGGTTTCCAGTCAACTTTCCCCACAGAGCCGAAAGGGGGGGAAAGTGTGTTCTGAAATAGTAAAACCCTTAATCTGGCAGGAGGGGACTTTGTGTAAATCTTCCTTGGGAAAGAACACAAAAGAAAATCCCCTGAATGAAAAACAGAGCGAATAAGTGCACAGAATATGTGTGCGAACTAAACTCAGGAAAACTTCGAAAAATAGGCAGATTTGAAAACCATTTAAATTTAATTTAAATTTCGCAAAAACAAGAAAAAACTTCGCTTTCCATGTTGGATATCAGGTTTTTCCAAGTTCTGAGTGCAATGGATTGCAGCATTAAATACAAGTCTACAGTATCCAGTTTACAGTATTCAGCTGAGATTAGTAACTGAAGCAAGAATGGGGCTGTTTTTGGGAAGAGCGACTCAACCCATCACTAGCAAACAGGCTACAAAGATGTTTTCCATCAATATAATCTTAAACTGCAGAATTGGATCAAAAGTTATTTAATTATTTCAACTGAGCCATTGTAATTTATGCTGATTTTCAAACTTGTAACTTTATCTCCTCAATCAAACACACACACACACACACACACACACACACACACACATATATATATATATATATATATATATATATATATATATATATATATATATATAAAGAAGTGTCCCATTCATTGTGATGCCAAAACTATTCTTAGATACATAACATCAATATACTATAATACTGTGGGACTGTAACTGTACTCGCAAACATGACCTGTAGTTAGAATGTCATTTCCTAAACACCTTGAAATCTACATTATTGTCATGCAGCGGATCTCGCTAATTTATTCATTTCAGATTTACATTTTTCAGGCCCTGAAAAAAGCCTAAATATAGCACTAACTGAAAACGATCAGGGAAAGCTTGTCTCAGCTTATATATCCATATTTTTCCACAAATGTATTCATTGTTTTGTATTGTCTTCGGTAACTGCTACAAGAATCTCTAATAAAGCTGATCTCATCTCAAAGCAGATTTTACAAAGGAGAAACCTGACATGAAAAGCTTCCGCAGAACTGTACTCATAAAAAGGAAACAAAATCGCCGATACAGTAAGACAGCTGGAGTCAGCAGAGGACACATACTGGATCAAAAAGACAAAAAAACTTTTATTTTCCAAGCCCAGTTTCTGTGTGAGCTCAGCATCCCTGGTGATTTTATGATTGACAGCTTAGCGGTCAGGCGCTACCCACTCACACACTCAGGTCTGGGATGAATTAAGGTCACCATGGAGACAATCGGTCAGAAGGATCCGGACCACTCTGGTTCAAGAGGGCCTTGGCTGCAGTTGCCACACACATACACACACACACGCACACACACGCACAGCTGTCCTTCCCAGTCCCCTAGTGCACTCTTGCAGTGCAGCTGGAGCCAAATCATTATTCATTCTTAAATAAACAAAGATGTCACACACAGACACACAGAGACACACACATGCACACATACACACACAAACAGGTGCACCTTGAGTAACCTGCTGGTGATCTCATGACTTGGTTCTGGTTAGAGCATTATTTAGGCTGAGCAATGTTTCTGATACACTGAGCTCTGAAGCCATACTGTGTGTGTATTTCACTGGACTGATTGCACAACACATGACTTATAGCACATGCTTTCTTATACTTATGCTACACTATGACAACAGTATCACACATGAAATTCATGTCCTAATAAAGTCACATGGTACAATCATATGTGTCTATCCAGATATCAGAACATCTACCTCATGTTGGATTTACCGCAATCTGAATAGAGTCTGCTACTCATAGCTGCTCCTATATGGGCAACTCCCAAAACACCAAAACCCTGACCACTATGATAGCTAGAGATTAACTTTAGCACATTTTAGCATGCTGTACTGGTTTGTTTTAAGATAGGACGCTTAACTCGACTGACTAAAAAGCCTAACTGTTCAAAAGTATTGATAATGAGGTTATAATGTATGGAATAAAACACTTGGGGGAGTGCTGTTATAGGAAAGTAATGAATGACAGGCTGGTGTGATGTGGCCTGAGGCAAAGTGAAGTCAAAGTTGCCTCCTACTGTTGTAGTTAATGACATATCTTGCATATCTTGCAGTGTTTATTCCTCTTATACCACAGCAATTTGCCAAGAATTACATTTTTATTCATTAAAAAACAGAATTGCAGTTTTTATCCATTTATAGTTACATTTAATGCCATGAAATGTCCATGAAAGTTAGTTCCTTATGGTATAGCAGCTATACAGAGTTGTTCCCTCATCACTAACCTCTCTTTTGTCACTCGTGAAGTTAATAAGACAAAACAACGCAGCTTGTGATGTTACCAAGAAACCATAAACCACAATATACAGTGGGTATAGAAAAGAATCACAACCCTTTAAAATAATCACATTTAAAACATCCAGCTGTATTTACTCAGTGCAACTTATAACATCCAAGTGAGATGTATAACACCAACATGTCAGAAAAAATAAAAATAATAAAAAACAGAATCACTGAGTTGGAAAAAGGATCACCCCCTTGCTTTAGTCTGTTGGGATATGTCTCTACTAACTTTGCACACCTAGACTTTGCAATATTTGCCCACTCTTCTTTGTAGAACTGCTCAAGTTCAGTTAAATTTGATGGTGACCGTTTGTGGACTGCAGTCTTCAAGTCATTCTACAGATTTTCAATGGGGTTTAAGTCTGGGCTCTGACTAGGCCATGCAAGGACATCTTTTCCTCCTTCAACCATTGTGTGGTCAGTTTTGCTGTGTGCTCTGGGTCATTGTCATGTTGGAAGGAAAACCTTCTTCCCATTGACAACTTTCTGGCAGAGGGCAGCAGATTTTCCTCAAGAATATGACGGTATTTTTCCCCATCCATTTTCCTTCTATCCTGACAAGTGCTCCAGTCCCTGCTGCAGAGAAACACCCCCATAACAGGATATTACCACCTCCATGCTTTACTGTAGGAATGGTGTTATTTGGATGGTGAGCTGTATTGGATTTCTGCCAGACATATCGTTTGGTGTTGAGGCCAAATAATTCAATTTTAGTCTCATCTGACCATAATACATTTTTCCATGTGGCTTCAAAATCTTCAAGGTGCGTTTTGGCAAAGTTCAGTCGTGGGTGGCTTTTTTCTTGCAACCCTCCCATACAAGCCACATTTGTGGAGAATTTGTGATATTGTCGTCACATGCACACAATGACCACTCTGTCAGGGAGTGTCTGTGTTGTACCAAATACGTTCCACTTCTTAATAATAGACTTCACTGTGCTTCTAGGTATTGATAAAGCCTTTGAATTTTTTTTTGTATCCATCTCCTGACTTGTGCCTGTCCCCAACTTTATCCCAGAGATCTTCTGACAGTGCCTTGCCACCCATAGTTGATTGTTTGCTTCAGTTGCACTACAAAATGCTCCAGGAAAGCGCTTTTCATGCTGAGCTAATCAAAATGACCACAGCTGATCACAGTTCACAGTCAAATGGCTTTGTGTGCTATTGAAAAGGTGATTAGCTACACCTTATTACACCCGAGTTTACATTGAGAAGGTAATTAGCTACACCTTATTTCACCTGAGTTTACAAGTCATTTTTAGGAGGGGGGTGATACTTTTTCCAACTCAGTGATTCTGGTTTTTATTTTTTTTCCCTGACATGTTGGTGTTATATCTTTCACTTGTATGTTATAAGTTGCACTGAGTAAATGCAGCTGGATAAAACAAAAACTGTGTCCGTCTTCATTTCAGGCTGAAAAGCAACAAAATGTGATTATTTTAAAGGGGGTGATTCTTTTCTATACCCACTGTACTCTGCTCTGAAAGGTTTCCTGTTTCGGAATACTTAAACTTACAGTTTTACTGCTGACTGTTACAAAATGCACTGATGCTGGAGACTCCTCCCATAAATGCTACATAATTATCTCCTCACAGAAAACTTCATTATATCAATAATTACGCTCATCAACTTAAAATCAACTTATCTGCAGCGGTTACTATAGAAATGATAACAGTGGGCACTACTGTCAGAGCTGCTGTTAGAGAAAATACATCAACACCTGCTGACCAATCAGAATCGAGCATTCAGCTGCACTGTGGTATAATAGAGAATGTTCGATAGATGTGTATAAAGTTAAATAAACAAAAAATAATTAAATGAACACACACACACAAACACACACACACATATACATACATATACATAAATGCAGTCTCCCCAGAAACTGTTGGAACAGCAAGGCCAATTCATTTGTTTTTTCCTGTAGACTGAAGGCATTTGGGTCTGAGAGCAAAATATGAATATGTAAAGAGATTTTAGAATTTCAGATTTTATTTCCTGGTATTTATATGCAGATGTGTTAAATGACATAAAACATAGCACATTTTGTATCAGACCACCCAGTTTGTTTGCTGCGGTAAAAGCCTGGAAAAGCACCACAAAAGAAGAAACCAACAATTTGGTGATGTCAGTGAGTCGCAGGCTTGATGCAGTTTTTGCAAGCAAGGGATATGAAACCAAATATTAAGTGTTATTTACTTTAATTTACTTCAAGACTTATACATTTACTAAACATTTGCTCGCCTAAAAACTGGGTGGTGTGATACAAAAGGTTCTATGATTTATGGTGTTTAACACATCTAGATTTAAACACCGGGAAATAAAAGCTGAAATCCAAAACTCTCGTCTTATATCCACCTTTTGATCTCAAACCCAAATGCCTTTGGTGTATAGCACAAACAAATGAGTTGGCCTTGCCGTTCCAATAGTTTCGGAGGGGACTGTATATTTAGTCAAGTTACTATATAGTTGAAGTCTCACCAGTGTTTTGAGGAGCACTGTGACCTCCCGTGTGAACACTGCCAGGTTAAGGAACCCTGTGGAGATCTCTATATTGTCCTGAGATAGATGACTGTTTCCCAGGTTCTCCAAAATCTCGATGTATTGCTCGTTACACTCCACGTGACCTGAAACACACAAATAGGCAAATATAAATTATTAGCATCAAAGGACTGCAATGGAAATCTGAAATGAAGTCAGAAACGAGAACATTAGGTCGAGCTGTAGTCCATCCACACAAGATTTCCAAAACAGCTTAGCTTACTTTTTAAGCAAGAGAAAACATTTCTAGACAGTTTTGATTAACTACTGAAGGCTAAGTGTGGCTAACTCATTGAAACCTTTCACAGATGATTACCTCAGTAAAATACAAACAGGCTTACTTTATATATGTTTATTATTACATTGTGCTTGGTATTATGTGAACATTTGGAGGAACTATGAAGAAAATTAAATTTTATATTCACAATATAACACTGCTTAACTAAAACTTGCCCACGAGTTAGCAGCATTAGCTTAGTCACAACACTCCCAAGCTGCATCACACACAACAAACCAAAAACAAATGGAGACTTTACTCATTTAGTGTTAATACAGCCTGTGGAGAACACTGCTACAACCTGTTATTGAAAAAAAACAAACAAACAAAAAAAACTATATTCCTATTTGTTAGCCAACATCTGCCAGCCAGCATACTGATAAAAAGTCTGCCTTGCTTTCTAGCTTCTAAGCTAATCTGCTAATCACTCATAGCTGCTAATGTTTGCAAGTCTACATGTTTCTTGAGGAGTAAAAAAGGAAAAATGATACATGCTTTCATACTTGGGCCATTGAAACACAAATTTCTATTGAAAAATGAGACATTAGCTATAACTAGTAGCCTCTGGTATCAGTTATCTGGTAAAAACAAACAAAACTAGACAAAAAAAAAACAAAAAAAACACTAGACACATACATCATTTCAACAGTGAAGAGGAATTACTGAATTAGTGGCATGTAGTCCAAAATATTTCAGTAATATTACAGTCCTATAAACTCTAATATCCTTGTTTTTCAACATTTCTGTAAAGGATCTTGGATTGTTCATTAGCTACATTTGAACTTCAACATAACCCAAGAGGAGTTATTACAAACACTTGCCTTCAAATGTATTAAATCAGCGATAAGATACTCAAGAAAGCCACGTCCTTGTAAAAGTAATGCTTGGCCGTTAGCTCTGTCCATATAAGCATAGCATGAGATAAAAGGCTCACACTGATTTCTTGGCATAGACACACTGCAGGCAGACACACACTCAGACATCAAAGAGAGATTAGACGAGCTCACACTCACTGAGACTGTTAGACACGAACACAAAGCAGCTACGCTGAACCTCCATGTGTGCCACGTTACATAAACTACAACCAGGCCGTTATTATGAATCCTTTGTGTTGCTGTAACATTACACAACCATCACTGCTGTTAGCTTACCATGTTCTAAAGCTATTCAAGTGTAGTTTTCAAAGACTGCTGAAATTATAATAGGGATGTCAAGACCATTTAAAAGGGCTACAATGAAAAGGAAGTTTTGAGGTTGTGACTGTAGGACTTGGTAGGTTGTGTGTGTGTGAGAGAGAGAAAGACACTCAGTATGGGGATTTTATTTGATGTAAATATAAAAAAAATGGTATTGAAAAGTTTGTTTGTTTTTCCATCCGATTAAGTCGGAAAAAAATAATAGGCAGATTAATCGATTATGAAAATAATCGTTAGTTGCAGCCCTACTCCTTCATAAAACAATATCAAATAGAAGGGGGTGTGTTATCACAAGTAAAATCACTGGTGGATTGATTGGTTTCAGGCACAAGTCATAGGTGTTATTTGAGACCGAGGCTTTAGACAAGTAAAGAAAACAAGGTAAAGCTGAGAAGCCAATGAACACGGAGTTAAATATGTAAGGAATAAACCACACGGGACATGATGTTTTAGGAAAATAATCAATGATGATGTGGTGTGATGTGGCCTGACATTACTGTCATCACCCTGAGGTTGATTCTTTTCCAATAACAGAACATCCTGAAGTGTTTTATTCCTCAAATACCACAGTAAATCGTTTATTTATTAATGAAAGACATCCTAATTTTATCCGTTTATAGTTACATTTGGTAATAGATGGTATAGAATGGTATAGAATGTCCGCAAGACAAGTTAGTTCCTGTTATTTATGCCATAACAGTCATTTCTGCACCAGAGTCTCTTTTAACCCTTTCTTGAAGTAAAAAAATAAATAAATAAATAAAAAAAATTAACTTTTCATGTTACTATTAAACCGCAACATGCCAACTCAAAGGTATGCAAAGGAAAACTTAACGTTACAGCTTTACTTCTGACTGTTACGAAGAGCTGACACTGGAGAATCCTTTGAAAAATCCCTCACGGACATTTTCTTCATATCAAAATATTACAGATGTTTCCTTTAATCTGTTTATGTGGAGCTTTTTGGTCATACGAGTCCCTGTGCAAACTGTTACTATAAAAATGATAACGTATTAGAATATACAATAATAAAAACCTTGCTGATGAATTAAACACTTTCTAACCAATGAAAATAATACTGATAATGTATGAACTATTATAAGCATTTTGGGGTCAGGAGGGCTACAGATGTTTTTTTCTGCAGTTGCTTTTTCTTCTTCCCTTCCTTTCTACACTTATAAACTAACACCAAGTTAAAAGTCAACATTTAGAATTTCACCTTGAAGCGATGATGTGCTTTAGTGTTATTAGTAGTGGGAACTGGGAAGTGAACAAATTAGGGCCAAAATGGGGGGAAAGTTTTTTTTTTTTTTTTTTTTAAATGTTGTTCTGATCTATAAGAGTATTTAAAATAAGCACTGCACCTTCAGAGAAAGAACCACTAGAGCTAGAGTAAGAGAAAAAAAAAAAAATTAATAGAGTGTTGCAAGAATGAGTCCTAAAATCCGGAAATGATTTAGCATTTTAGCACTTCTGTTTCCATCGGGACATTAAACGTCGTCACGCCGAACAGGAAAACTCATCTACTACAGCCCCGTTGTGTTTATACTGGCACTCTTGCAAACTATTCCAACTTCCAGATTTATCAATTTTATAGATTTTTCCAACTGTAGTGTTTTTTTTTTTAAATAAAGACTGAAAGAGCTGTCGGAAGCTTAGTGCTGGTGACGTTAAAGTCATGTGACCGTGGTGTAATTCGTTTATAGCCTAACTTTAGCTTTTTACATCTGGCGATTGTATTTCGGCTTCAAAATTCATAAAAGTTGTGTTCATTTGTGAAGATTATCTTGATGAACAAAAAACGTGTAAGAATCATAAACTTTTGTTGGTCACAGAGCTTGTATTCGGCAACAATCTAAAAGCCAATGGAAAAACGAGGGGACCAGGGTAATGCTAACTTCTGGGTTGGCCTACAAAAATACATCATCCCTGCAGCACTCTATTAAAATGACACAGATGTCTTGGCAATGCCATAACAATGTATGGAACGTTTCTGTATTGTTGATATGGGTGCGGGACAGGAAACCTTTAACAGGAAATCATTAACCTGTAAGACATGTGTGAAAAGTTCAGCTCTTGTTTATGAATGTTCAAGGCATAAGACACAGACATGTTTTACAGCAGTAGCATTGTAAAAGGCAATTACATGGCATCATGCGAGTTCCCCACCCTGGCAACAAGGACTGAAAAACATTGAGAGCAGATAACAGCTCATAATTATACTTTTTTTTCTTTTCACACAGCACTGATACGAATATATGCACTACATGACTGTGTTTAGTAATAGTTATGCACTGACCTCTGACTCCAGTCATAAATCACAGGTACACCTCAACAAAACATTCTAAACACATACATGCATTAGACTTCATCTGGGTCATGCCCTCTTTCTCACACAAACAGCACAGTGAATGATAAATGTGGCTTAAATACAGGGAGAAGGTTGGGGAGAGAGAAAGGGGGCGATTCAGAGCTTCATCAGATACCCTGAGGGGGGATTAGACCCAATGAGGCCAGGAAACTTGGGCCTCCCTGAGTGCAGTGCCTTTACCGGAATAACCCATCTGAGTTTGGTTAGGGAAGAGGGGGAATGAGGAAAAAAATAGAGAGGGAGTGTGTGTTAAAAAGAGAGGGAGGTAGTGTAGGAGTCTACGGCCAAACTGTAGCATTGTGACTCATATAATAGATCTGCTTCCCAAATGTGAAGAATTTCTGACTGTTGACGATCCATTTCCCAGAAACACACATCACACAGGTCAGGTTCAAAAACAGAGAGAGGGAGAAAGAGAAAGACAGGGACAGAGAGATATGGCTGTTTGTTCTTAATAATGTTCCCGGATTGGGAGAGTTTACATAGCTGGCAGTTCTAGTAGGCGGTTTCCATACTTGTACAGTCGTAGCGTTCAAAAGAGGGAGAAAAAGTAGGGAGAGAGAGACTTCATGCAGTCTGTGTACAGAACCGGACCCCAGCATGCAGCATTTAATTGAATTTTATTCTCAATTCTGATTTGCTAGATTTGCTACTTTTCTATAAAAGCAGCTTTGACAGTAGTTCCGGCTGCAATTCAAATAACAGGCCTATGTTAATGCGCTTGTTCTAATAAATGATCATTTCTATAGTAACAACTAACACGGGGACAAATAATAAACGTGTTGTTATTTAAAGCTGCAGTATTGACCTTTTGAATCTCTATCGCCATCCGTTTGAAACATAAAACTGCAAGTTACTTGCGGAGTTATTTGATTTTATTTTACGTGGGTTGTGCTTCAGCACTGCTCCTCTGCGCAGATGGATCTGATGGTTTGATGAATACTCATCAGAGTTGCAAAGTTCGCATATAATAAGCGACTGTGGGCTTCTTCTTTTCTGAAGTCGCTAACAAAAAATATCACAGGTCGCGTTTTTTTGGGCTTGTTTTAAAAAATATGGTTGCTTGATATGAAAATCAGACAAGCGACTTCGTTTTTTAAAATTTATTATTAATTTGTGCTTGCTATTTTCCCTAATGCATTGACACTGCCTGCTCACAGCCTCACAATAACATCAGTGCTGTAGTGTATTTCGCCCTCCCACAATTATTACAGGTTATAGAAACAAAAAAAGAAGAAAAAAACACAAGCATAATATACTAATGTATACTAATAGTAGCTATGGTTCTAATGTAATCTCCTTTTCTGTAATCTCTCCAATTATATTCTGCTCACAGGTGATCAGAGAGGAGTGGATAGTGCCTGTCCTTCCTATACGCTTTGTTGCCATTTGCTAATTTTTTTTGTTAAAGCTGCAGTATCAAACTTTTTTTTTTGGTTAAAAATGAACAAAAATCATTTACTGAGCAAGTATGTAAAAAACCTGTCTCTTTACCGTACCCCGATTCGCAACGGTAAGCTTATAATAAATGATTTATAATTTGAGCGGTCGGGTCGGATTTCACGGAAAACGTCAGTTTGACGTCATTTGCGTGGTTACGTCACGTCCATAAACAGAAAGAAGGAGAGCCGGCTACTATATCATGTGTGTGGTGGCTGTGGAAGGTGGAATGTTTGTAGCTAAACACAATCAATCATCGTTGACATCTGGGGAATCAGCTGTTGTCAAAACCAAGAAGCCTCGAACTGCGGAAGCCTGATACTGCAGCTTTAACAAGGAAAAATATATAATTGGTGTGGGCCTCTAGTGTTTAATGGCTAATTTCTCATCTCTGTCACGACAATAAATTTAACACGGATGGTACTTAGCAATTAGATTTGCACGACATTCTTCTCATTCTGTTAATTTTACAACTTTCCATGCAAAAAAACATTCTTGCAACATCTGTCTATTCACACTGAGTTGCCACAGCTGAGCCGTTTCCTCTGTAATGTGACACGAATAAAAGCAGTACTACGTGTTGATATACATATATATGATATATATATATATAAACTCAAACACTCACTGAGGCCAGAGCTGTGGATGCCCTTCACCATCTTCTTCATCCTCTGCAGAGAATTCTGGTCCTGCTCCAGAATCTGGGACACAAGAGATAAAGATCAGTGTTAAACCACAGCATCTACAACATTCAGTATGATGAAGTGGTCAAAGTGTGAGGCTTTGTGGATTTGTATTTAAATTGTCGCTCATTTTGAAAAACAACTATTCTGATGGAAAATCTAAGTAACCTTACCAGAACAATACCCATTTTAAGAAACACCCCTATCAGGTATCAACCTCAAGACTGCCTCTTTTCAGTCGGCATGTGCGAACTTGCACAAGTAAAATAAATATTGAAACAACCCGTAGTACCTACTACTCAATATATATAGCTGGAATTCAAAGCGGACCCGTAGCATAGCGACCACCTGCCTTCCATATGCACCGCTGCTCAGAATGTGTGAGCTCACATCTCACATGGCCTAAAACGCTGGTTAAAATCAACTCCTAGCTGCTGAGTTTGATGCAAATCAGAATAATTTAATAATTTAAAAATTATTCAGAAATGTGTGGAGTGTTGGCCTTTAGTGTGATTCAATAATTGAGTCCAAATGTATCACCAAGCATAGAGACCTACTGTACAAATATATTTTTACAGCCCAAAGACCAGAGAGATGGGAGACTATTTTCGATATTTGGAAAACAGATACACTATATGGCCAAAAGTTTGTAGAGACACCTGACCATCACACCAATATCTTCTTGTTGAGCATCCCATTCCAGATTTAGTCTCCCTTTGCTGTTATAATAACCTCCACTCTACTGGGAAGGCTTCCACTAGATTTTGGAGCGCGGCTGTGGGGATTTGTGCTCATTCAGCCACTGAGCATTAGTGAGATCAGGCACTGATGTTGGGTGAAGAGACTTCATCCCAAAGGTGTTCAGTGGGGTTGAAGTCAGGGCTCTGTGCTGAACATTCCAGTTCTTCCACTCCAATCTTGGCAAACCACATCTTCATGGAGATTTTTTTTTTTTTTTTTAGCACAAGGGCGTTGGTAATGCTGGAACATGTTTGGGCCTCTTAGTTCCAATGAAGGGAAATTGTAACGCTACAACATACAAACACATTCTATACAATTGTGTGCTTCCAACTTTGTGGCAACAGTTTGGAGAAGAACCACATATGGGTGTGATGGTCAGGTGTCCACATACCACATACATATAGCGTATACTGTACATGTTTCTGTGTTATAAATCTAAGTTTCCATTGATTGTATAATAAATTAAAGGTTAATGTAAGCTATGATGTCTCAAACATATGTATCTAGAAGCCTTATTTTCAGCTTAAAATGAGTGTTTTAACTAAACAGACTACAACAGTGCAGTGTTTTCTAGTGGCCTTTCAATGTGACATTATTTCTATCCCAAGAAACACGTTTTCTCAATGACCATTACTTTTCAAAAATAATTCTAAGAAGAACTTCTCTGTCAACTACTAGCACTTAGGAAACACCCTTAATCTACATATTTATCCTCTTGAATTCTTCCTGGACATATTGGTAATGTAGACAGGTGAGTCTGCTGACTCAGGTAAACACACTCACATTCTCACACAGACAGGTGAATCAAAAACAGGCTTGTTGAGAACTGTCTAGTAAAATCCGAGTCGGAGAGAGACAGAGAGAGAGAGTCAGAAAGTTACACCCACTGAGATGACAGATTACACATAAATGCTCATTTAACCTGTTACAACACTGTAGTTCATCACAAAACCACAACACATAAAACTAGAGAAACACTACATTCACATTAGCAGCAATAAAGCAACAGGTAACCAAGGCAGGGAAATATATCGATAGACATAATATATCTATATCATGAAACAAGTATACAGGGAGTCCCAAAAGTCTCCATACACAGGCAACTATGTTTGCCAGCACCATGTCGGTTGCGCCTTCGTCAGTGGATGTTCGTGGATGTCTACTTCACGGTTGGGCCGCAACACTTCCAGTCTTTTTGAATTTGTTTATAAGTTTGACACGGTGTCGCGTGTATCGAGTCTTCTTGTTAAAGTCCAGCACAACCTTGTGACAGTTTCCAGATCCAGCCGTGAAAATGATTTCAATATGATCTTCTTTTGTCAAAGGTATTCTTAAAGGCTATCTGAAAATGCATATACAGTGAGGGAAAAAAGTATTTGATCCCCTGCTGATTTTGTACGTTTGCCCACTGACAAAGAAATGATTAGTCTATCATTTTAATGGTAGGTGTATTTTAACAGTGAGAGACAGAATAACAAAAAAAAAAAATCTAGACAAACGCATTTCAAAAAAGTTATAAATTGATTTGCATTTTAATGAGTGAAATAAGTATTTGATCCCCTATCAATCAGCAAGATTTCTGGCTCCCAGGTGTCTTTTACACAGGTAACGAGCTGAGATTAGGAGCACTCTCTTAAAGGGAGTGCTCCTAATCTTACTTTGTTACCTGTATAAAAGACACCTGTCCACAGAAGCAATCAATCAATCAGATTCCAAACTCTCCACCATGGCAAAGACCAAAGAGCTGTCCAAGGATTTCAGGGACAAGATTGTAGACCTACACAAGGCTGGAATGGGCTACAAGTCCATCGCCAAGCAGCTTGGTGAGAAGGTGACAACAGTTGGTGCGATTATTTGCAAATGGAAGAAAGACAAAATAACTGTCAGTCTCCTTCGGTCTGGGGCTCCATGCAAGATCTCACCTCGTGGAATTTCGATGATCATGAGAATGGTGAGGAATCAGCCCAGAACTACATGGACTCATGAACTCATCTTGTTAATGATCTCAAGGCAGCTGGGACCATAGTCACCAAGAAAACAATTGGTAACACACTACGCCGTGAAAGACTGAAATCCTGCAGTGCCTGCAAGGTCCCCTCTGCTCAAGAAAGCACATGTACAGGCCTGTCTGAAGTTTGCCTGAATGATTCAGAGGAGAACTGGGTGAAAGTGTTGTGGTCAGATGAGACCAAAATCGAGCTCTTTGGCATCAACTCAACTCGCCATGTTTGGAGGAGGAGGAATGCTGCCTATGACCCCAAGAACACCATCCCCACCGTCAAACATGGAGGTGGGAACATTATGCTCTGGGGGTGTTTTTCTGCTAAGCGGACAGGACAACTGTACCACATCAAAGGGACGATGGACGGGGCCATGTACCGTCAAATCTTGGGTGAGAATCTCTTTCCCTCAGCCAGGGCATTGAAAATGGGTCGGGGATGGGTATTCCAGCATGACAATGACCCAAAACATACAGCCAAGGCAACAAAGGAGTGGCTCAAGAAGAAGAACATTAAGGTCCTGGAGTGGCCTAGCCAGTCTCCAGACCTTAATCCCATAGAAAATCTGTGGAGGGAGCTGAAGGTTTGAGTTGCCAAATGTCAGCCTCGAGACCTTAATGACTTGGAGAGGATCTGCAAAGAGCAGTGGGACAAAATCCCTCCTGAGATGTGTGCAAACCTGGTGGCCAACTACAAGAAACGTCTGACCTCTGTGATTGTCAACAAGGGTTTAGTCGAAGGGGTCAAATACTTATTTCCCTCATTAAAATGCAAATCAATTCATAACTTTTTTGAAATGCGTTTTTCTGGATTTTTTTTTGTTGTTATTCTGTCTCTCACTGTTAAAATACACCTACCATTAAAATTATAGACTGATAATTTCTTTGTCAGTGGGCAAACGTACAAAATCAGCACGGGATCAAATACTTTTTTCCCTCACTGTATAATATAAACTAAGTATGAAGAGTTCTGTAAGACATTTTGCTAAAAAGTGTTCATTTCCCCTATCTACGGAAACTTTTGGGACATCCTGTAGAACACTGAACATCTGAGTAGATATTAATAGCTTTACTTACTGTTATACAGTATAGCATAGAAAGCTTTATTGCTTCTTAAAGGCTTATTAAATGTGATGTGTTTAGCAGACAAGTTTCAAATATCAAGTATCAAGTAGTAAATCTTCAAATATAAGTAAAGTATTCAAACATAATATATTACATTTAACGTTTTTCATATTTCCTCACTTTTACTTACGGAAGCATGTGATTTTCTCTATTTTATAAATAAATAAGGACTTTACATTTCTTGGACAAATTATATGACACTGCTTGTCCAGTGTCCTCCAGATCCTTAAACCACAGTGCTGTTGAATTCTCAAATCTGACTGGTAGATTAATTTTCTAACAGCAGTGCTGAAAAGAGTTCCAGCTCTAATTCAAGTCACATGTCTGTATTATATTTGTAGAGAGAAAAAGAAAAAGAAAAAAAAAAAAAAAAAAGAGTCAGGCAGCAGTGCTACAAAATATTCTTGTATTTGTGTCTCCAGTCTCTACTCCTACCAACCATTTCATATTTGCTAAAGAGAAGAGGTCAGTGGTCATATGCCTTTTACTTACAGAGATGCTTTCTCTCCATATGTAAAGTTAGACAGTTTTGAAGCAGGAAGGCAAGTGATTGGATAGCCAATATCTGATATTAACCAGAACTGCTTGTGATTGGATGATAAAAGGCTTATGGTTGAAATTGGTATCTAAGACAATTGGAAATAGTGATGGTAATCACCCATGTATAAATTCATTCATTCATCCATCTTGAGTAAGCACTTTATCCTGGTGGAATCTGGAGCCAGTTCCTGGAACACTGGGCATGGGACGGGAAAATACCCTGGATGGAGATGCCTGGTCATCTCAAGGCACCCACAGGTTCACACACTCATTCGTACCTTGGGGCAATTTAGCATAGCCAATTCACCTACTGGCATGTTTTTGGGAAGAAACTGGGGAACCCAGAGGAAACACCACACAGATTCAAGCTCAGGATTGAGTGAACCAGGGACGGCAATGCTACCCAAGGTGCCACCCTATTGCCCCATGTATAAATGTATTTCTGAATTTTTTTTTAATACAATAGTTTTTACTTAAATTTAAAATGTTTCCCCAAACAAGCAGATTTCATGGAGAATTTAAGGTGGTTTTCACACTGAGCATGTTTGCTGCGGTCCGAATAAGAGTAAATAAAGTCTGTGTGCGAGTGTGTGTGTCTGTGTGTGTGTGTGTGTGTGTGTGTGTGTGTGTGTCTGTGTGCATGTGAGTACGCATAAGAGAGAAAATGAACATGTCCCAGCTGGTGTGTTTGTCAATGTGTAAACGGAGCAATCTGGCCATGCAGGTTTACATCCAAAGAAATAAAACCACCCACGATACACTGGTACCACTGGTGTAAACACACTCTACTTGTTCATACACAACTCACTCTGGATGAGCTGTCTGTCTAGAACGTCACATTCTCAATTAAAGATAACAGAATTCTATAAAGCAGACAAGCTTCAAATAGCACGTATATAAATCAAGTCTTTAAATATCATGACATAATATTTTTTGGCATATTTTCCCACGCTTACTTAAGGAAGCACGTGATTTTTTTCTTACAAACCTATGTAGGTTTGTAACAAAAAAAAAAAAAACAGCTCTGGTCTTCATTGGCTGCTCGCGAACAGCGTGTACTTTGACCCGCCCTCAAACACTACACTTGAGGTTGCGTCGTGAAAGAGTTAGGTTCATGTCCAGAAGACTTTGTTTTCTGCAACACAAAAGCAAAACCACTTTGCACGGGCTCCGAAAGGATGAGGATGTAAAGCCTCAGTGGTCAGAATTCATTTTAAAACGATAAAACGATGCTTGGTTTTGAGTTGTACATGTGTACAGCCAGTGTACAGCTGTTAGCTGTTAGCCCTTGCTAACCCGCTAACTCGCGTTACTGCCAAACTACATATAAACTTACCACTGAGAAACGTCCTGATCTCGCCGTGCTTGAGATAGTGGTTTGGGTTTATCTTCCGATGCATCACTATCGGACTCGGACTCAAATTGTTAAGGTAAAACTGACGACATTATTATGGAGCTGAAACTGGGATATGGTAGTGGGCGTTTCCTTTCCGACACACGCTGTGAGCGGTAGACCAATCACAACAGAATGGGACATCTGACCAATCAGAGCAGAGTAGGCTCTCTGAAATGAGGAGTTTAGAGTGAACGGATCCTTGAACGAGTCGTTTGTGACACTGCGAAGAAAAGGTAATGCTGCAATGTAAATTATGAGAAAATTAAAAAGTGTTTTTTGACCTTGGATGCATGTAAACCTATTG
The DNA here is from genome assembly GCA_023630585.1 of Cranoglanis bouderius. NCBI lineage: Eukaryota > Metazoa > Chordata > Actinopteri > Siluriformes > Cranoglanididae > Cranoglanis > Cranoglanis bouderius. The sequence goes on from CM042543.1 coordinate 7,208,506, forward strand.
TATGAGACCTTTAAAACAAAATTAGGCACGTTTAAAAACCATAATAGGTGCACTTTAAATCCTGTTTGTATTATATTCTTGGGGGAAAAAAGAGCCAGACATCACAGGTTTGATGGTATCACCCATATGATACAACTTTTGCTGTCAAACCACAAACACAACAGGTCGCATAAAACTATGTTTTGAGACGTACACCTATAAAATACCGTCATGTTTTGTCTGGGTGGTGTTTATGTCAATAACAGTCTCAGTCTCTTGCATGCAGTCTCATGTTTTTTGCAAACTTTACACTTTCTATAACAGCACACGTCAAAAAAAAAAAAAAAAAAAAAAAAAAAAAAAAAAAAAAAAAAAAAACAAGTCTAAAAGACATAAATACCAATTTGTGTTAATATTGCGTGTTCATTCACCGCTGCTTAGTCAGTAATATGCTTATAATGTGACAGAAGCCATCACTAGAGCTAAATTCTGCCACATCATCCCAACATTACTAAGCCAGCATCAGTTAGTTAGCATCTTCTAGTTAACTGATAAGATACAGTATTGCTCAATATATTCCACACCTTTTCAAAAGGTTTTTCAGGTTAATACTTCAACTTTTTTAAGTTTGGATTTTATTTTAAAGGCAATTAACCAAGCTAATGAAGGGAAAACACGAAATGTGCTATGCATTAGAGAGACCAACTCTGTGCAGTAAAGGATTTAAAACCTTATTGCCTTGGGTCCACATTACTTCCATCCATCCATTTTCTCTACCGCTTGGAGCCTGGAGCCTATCCCAGGGGACTCCCTGGACGGGGTGCCAACCCATCGCAGGACACACACAGACTCAGACTCACACCCATTCACACACTACGGACAATCTGGAAATGCCGATCAGCCTACAATGCATGTCTTTGGACTGGGGGAGGAAACCGGAGTACCCCCGGAAGCACGGGGAGAACAGCAAACTAACGTGCAAACAAACAAAACAATATCTATACATTTCCAAAACATTTTCAATATTTCTCCTTTAAAAACTGCCTTTTAAAATCTATACCTGTACACATTTTCCAGACACTAAACACTGTGGAAAAACCTATTTGTGCTTTTATAAATGTTGAGAAACTTTTATAGTGATTGATGGAAGCAAGAGATTATTTTGGAGTGACATACTATGCTGGATCAGATGCGTTAGTGTACGGTTTAGTAGTCAGGAAGCCCTGCTTAGTCTCAACCCTATTCACTGTGCTATAAAAATTTTTAAAAAAAAAAACACTGCTAGGAATATACTGCATTTGACTCTGCTGTCCAGAAAGTTTCTGATTATAGCCTTGAGCATTAACCTTGGATCTTTTGCCGTCTCTCTTTTTCCAAACAAGCTTATCAAGATTTTATCTGAAGCTACGCTAATCAGTAACAGAGACACAGCAGTCTGACTGACGTACACTTCATAGTGCTGTGCATGTTTCTATTATTGATTATTGCCCTCAAATCCACCCCCCTCAACACACACATTAATATACTACTGAATCCCCATGGTTTTTGAACAGAACCAATGAAAATGTACACTACATGGCCAAAACTATGTAAACACCTGAATATCACACCCATATGTGGCTCTCCCCCAAACTGGCGCCCCAAACTTGGAAGAACACAATTGTATAAAATGTCTTTGTATGCTGTAGCATTACAATTTCCCTTCACTGGAACTAAGAGACCCAAACATGATCCAGCATGACAATGCCCCTGTGTGCAAAGCGAGCTCCATGAAGACATAGTTTGCCAAGATTGGAGTGGAAGAACTCTAGTGTCCTGCACAGAGCCCTGACCTTAACCCTACTGAACACTTTCTCAGAAGAGTGGAGGTTATTAGAACAGCAAAGGGGAACTTTATCTAAAATGGGATGTTCAACAAACACATATGGATGTGATGGTCGGGTGTCTACATATATGTGGCCTTGAAGTGTACCGCCATTGTAAAATTGTAACATTTAGCTACAAATAAAAATTATTTTAAGGTAGTAAAACAAAAATGTGTGTCTATACAGCAACAAGACAACAATCCAAATTTAAAAGCAAAATCTAGAAGATAAAATACCAAAAACAAGATGTCAATGGTTACCTAGCGCAGCTACAACAAGAGGGAAATATCAGTGTCCATATGAAAGTTTGCGGTGGCCTCCATAGCGAAATTTTGCCACAGATGAACATGCGACAATTCAGTTCCCTCTTAGTGTACTGTTTCGGCTGCTACTGAAACACTCCTTCACCACCGATTCAGATTAGTGCATTTTGGCGTTACCATTGTAGCAGTCCACCGACTGAAGCAACGAAGCTTCCTCACTACATGCACGGGGCTGACAATCTCCCTCGTAGCATACATGACAAAAGGTTCATACTGAGAGGATAGTTTGGTGGTAGAAGTTACTAGCTTGGTTCGAGGGATTTCATTTGCCTCACGAAGCAAGTGAATGTAGAAGGCGGCGACAGATTATTGACTGGAACTTGACAGAGAGGCTATTACCTGGAAAGTGAAGATTCATGATGTTAGAAAGTTATCTGATTATTTATTTGTTTATTGTTAGCTAGCTTGCTGACGTAGCTAGTCACGTAGACTTACAGCATGTTACTTATCAGACGACACGCCATCAACATCAATGTGAGCGAGTTACAATATGAAACATCACCCCTTGTGCTTAAAGAGTTTTAACACAAAATCAAAGCAAATATGAGAGAAAACAGATTTGTTTGTATGCAGAAAAAAAAAAAATTATGTTCCAAAACGTGTATTATGTTGCAACTTATCTCTATATCCATATTATACCATTGTATGATCCATAGTTGTTAAATGCATTTTTATTTCATAAAAAAACTGACTGTTCCAAGCTTCCACACGTGCTCAAAGCAAACTCGGCATTATTACAGTGTAGCTGCAGGGAAGTGACCAGAAGTGCAATTCTCACATCTGGACCACACACTGAGTGTCATATGATTAGCCACCACAAATCAGCAATCTCAGCCAAACTCTGTGTTTAACAAGTGCTGATATTTGATTAACAATTTACACCGAACATCCTGTTCAAAAGTTTACACCCCCCCCCCCCCCCCCCCCCGATTCTTAATGTATCGTGTCGCCTTCTTGAGCATCAGTGACTGTTTGCACCTTTTGTAATAGTTGTGTTCGAGTCCCTCAGTTGTCCTCAGTGTGAAAAGATGGATCTCGACACCATATAGTCGCTTTTGGAAAGGGGTCAAATATGCAGAAGATTCTGGAAAAGCAAAGAATTTGCAGGACCTGGGGGATTTTTCTGAAGAACAGTGGGCAGTTTAACTGCTCAGGACAAACAAGGGACTCATGAACAACTATCACAAAACATAAAAACATCTGATTATCTGGTCGCTGATCATCCAGGTAACGACACACAGTATTAAGAATCGAGCGTATGTAAACTTTTGAACTGGTTCATTTGTGTAAATTCAGTTATTATTGTGTCTTGTGGACTATATGTAAACATCTGTTATGTGAAATAGCTTATTCAGGGCAGAACTAAATAAAAAACTGAATGCAATTTTTATGATCCCTCTACTTTAAAAAAAAAAATCAACATTTTGCAGATTCTGAAAGGCGTATGTAAACTTATGACTTCAAATGTACGTTAGCCTCATAACCTCTTATCACTCAATGGAAAGTCAAAACGGCAAATTTCAGATACCGATCAAGTCTTATCAGCTAATAAACTACTGTTGGATTAAGTGGGAAGGAATTGGTTTTTTGTTCGCAGTTTGTTTGATCAGGATGGTAAAAGATGGGGCGCAATTAGCAATTATATACAAATACCATGTGTGTTGAAAATTTTATTATTTTGTGCAAGTAATTACTGACACATTTGTATAATAACAAAAGACATGCTGCACATGTGTGTGTGTGTGTGTGTGTGTGTGTCTAGCTCTTCCAAACTTCCTCTGCCGAGAGGCTCGTAAGGCTCTAAGGCTTTAATCGAATTTAAACAAAAATAAACTCTTCTGCTCTCTAACCTAAACAGACTTTCAGGCCTCTCATTGCCAGCCAACAACTGACCTTCTTATACACACACCTCCCCACCTTTTGACTTAACCTTGAGAATGCTTCAGATCCACACAAACACACACACATACACACACCCACACACACACCCACACACACACACACACACACACACACAATGCATTAAGTCAGTACAACCCAGGTAATCTCAGTACACATTCCACAACCAGGAACTGAAGTAATGAGAGACTGAACTGAAATAATCTCTAACGGATCCACACACACACACACACACACACACACACACACACACACACACACACACACACACACACACACACACACACACACCTTCAGCCCCATGGGATTCTTGGCTCATGTAGAAAGGGATCAAATTAACAATGCAAAAACAGTCAGAATATAGTTACACATTCAGACACAATGTGCTCCCGCCAAGCCTAAACATCTTTTATGAGAAAAAAGACAAAATAATATATATTTTATTACTGACTGTATGCATATAAACATAAGTTTCTCTTCTGATGTGTGGTGAAAAATGAAAGCAAACCTTTAATCTTTAATTATCAGGTGGTGTGATACGGGTAAACCCATAAATTACCACAGAGCATTCACAGAAGACATGAGCGTTGGTCTGTATTGAACTTGGCTTAAATCTTAGCAGTAAAGAGTTTTGGTTGTAATACATTCCACACACTAGAGAGAACCTAAAACCAGTTTATATGTTTACACCCAAAAAAAAGGAGTGGATCAAGATCAGTTTTGTAGATCGGTTCTATGTAAATATAGACCTACTGTATCAGATTAAAAACAGAGCACTCTAAACAATCTCAATTAATGTCTTCGCATTATTGGATGAATGAGTTCAATTTTCAGTCAATTTCATAGCAGTTCAAAGGGAGGCATTAATTAAACATTTATGGAAGGAGTCTCCAGTGTCAGCACTTTGCAACTGTCAAGTTTTCCACAACAAGAAAGTCAAAACAGAAGAGTTTGAACTTTGCCGTTTTTTTCTCCCTGTAACATGACAAACTCAATAAGATAATTGTTTTTTTTTATCTCATCAGCTTCAAAAAAAATCAAAGGAAGAAAGGCTGGTTTGGGAATTATGGTTTATAGTTCTTTTAACATAAGTGGTTTGTGGACATTCCAGAACACAAAATGCATCTATAAGCAGACAAAAAGTACATTATATCATTATTTAAGAAATAAACATTGTAATCATTGGCTATTTGCTGTAGTATACAAGTAATAAACTACTACAGGACATACTGTTATCGGAAAATAATCAACTACGGGTTGATCTATTACGCGTCCTGTCGTGTTGTTACTAGTGGGTCTTCAGTAAGCTAGACTACTCTCAGTTCTGAATGCTTATATATGCGGTGCACATCCATTATATCATCCTCTTTGCATGTGGAAAACTTCAGCTACCCCTACTCTGATTCATCACTAGTTTGTTTGTTTGTTTGTTTTTTTAACTATAGCTTCTTGCACCTAGTTAGCCGACCATAAACACATGTTGTTGTGATCTAAAGATCTCTACTAAAAGTCACATTTTGCAGCATGCAAAATCATTTTTTTTTAAGATCCAGACAAATGTGTAATGTGAATTAATGAAATATACAAGAAAAGTTTTAGTTTTGCAAAGAAAACATGATAATCATTTTTCAACTACACAAATAGTTACATGAAAGAACATGCTGCATTATATTTCTTTGAAACAGAAAGGAGTTTTATAATAGCGACCTAATTAAGAATAAAAACGAAAAAAAAAAAAAAAAAAATTGCACATAGTTAAGTTTCGCTTTTGGTATAATACTACAGTCTTATTTACAGGTTAACACGAGAACACCTGTACATAAGGGCACACCTTGTTTTTACACACTGAATTAAACTGAATAATAAAACTACGTCTATGCAGGTCCTCTTTGTTACAACCCTAAAATCAGCCATAGAAACTTCTAATCCACTTCTTACCTGTTTTTAAAACTAAAGTAACCCGTTTTTTTTTGTTTTAAATCTGGCTTAGAGTGTTGTTATAAAACAAACTGTAAACATGAGCTGTTAGTTATGGACCGCTCGCGCCTCAGGTGCCACAGGTAAACGCACGCGCCTTGAACTGAAGCTGCAAGCTCGCGCTCTCACTCACCTCCTCCAGGCCCGTCACTGTGCTCCGACAGTCGTTCATTTTAGCCTGAAAACACGACGTGGATGGCGACGCTATGTCCTCATTCGCCAACGACACGAAGTCCGAGATGCTTACTTTCTCCGGCATGACTGCCACGATGTCCACGAGTCCAAACTTTCTTCAACGAACCTTTTTTTTTTTTTTTTTAAACAATCAAATCAAACGAACCCTGTTTAAATCCTCATGAAAACATTTCCACAGTGGAAGAAGAAACGGAAGCATATCCGCAAGTAAAAATGCACTGAGAGCGAAAGGCGCGCGCTCCTCACTTCTCACTCACTCCACCGACTGCTCTGTGTGTGTGTGTGTGTGTGTTGTCTTTTTTTTTTCCCCCCCCTTCTCTTTTCTTTACCCTCTCCTGCAGCAGCGCGTGCTCGTGAGCTAATCGTTGTAGCGTCACGTGGGAATGTTTGGGTCGTCCATGCTAAATAGAGCGCGCGGAGAAATACAGGGACCACAAAAAGCTTATTGTCCGCGGTGTGCTGTATATACATTCCTTTCTATTGAGGATATTTTTGCGCGTTAACTTTGGCAAATTACAGGCAGAAATTATGAAAGAACAAAGCCAGTTTCCTCACCAAAATGGTTTGTTAAAGTGTCCCTGAAATCAAAACGGGTGTTTCTGAGCATTTTCTACCTGTCCCTTAGTGTTGTGGACACCAATAAGACAGTATATCTAGAAAAACGTTTTTTTGTTGTTGTTGTTGTTTTTTTTTTTTAAGTTTTGGAGAGATTCCCCTTTTAATTTTAAAGCCCATAACTTCCAAGTAATTTTTCCGATGACTCATCCTGTACTCATGCTGTGTTTGTCCAATTAAATGCCCTCTAAGCTAAATTCATATTAGTTGTAGCTACATTTATATTAGTTGTAGCTACATAACGTAGGGCGTGTCTTGTGCTACAGTAGCAGCTCGTTAGCAGGAAATGTGGTTCATCAGTGTGTTTCTGGCTGGCTGTCTTCCCACACATAATTCCCTTTTCCAACCTTTGGTTGAGGAAAAAGATGGTTGCAGTTTATTCATTTGGAAAGGAAGGGATTTTATACAAGTTTCTTTCAACGAAGAGTTTTATAAACTTCAGTAAAGGAACGTTTCGCTACTTCTGCATTCCGACCAATCGAGACTGCTATTGCATCTTTATCCAGTAGCCTACACCACCACACGAACATGTACAGCCGTGGCCAAAAGTTTTGAGAATGACACAAATATTAATTTTCACAAAGTCTACTGCTTCAGTGTTTTTAGATCTTTTTGTCAGATGTTACTAACTGTTACTGAAGTATAATCACAAGCATTTCATAAGTGTCAATGGCTTTTATTGACAGTTACATGAAGTTTATGCAAAGAGTCAATATTTGCAGTGTTGACCCTTCTTTTTCAAGACCTCTGCAATTCGCCCTGGCATGCTGTCAATCAACTTCTGGGCCACATCCTGACTGATGGCAGCCCATTCTTGCATAATCAATGCTTGGAGTTTGTGGGTTTTTGTTTGTCCACCCGCCTCTTGAGGATTGACCAGAAATTCTCAATGGGATTAAGGTCTGGGGAGTTTCCTGGCCATGGACCCAAAATGTCGATGTTTTGTTCCCCGAGACACTTCGTTATCACTTTTGCCTTGTGGCAAGGTGCCCCATCATGCTGGAAAAGGCATTGTTCATCACCAAACTGTTCTTGGATGGTTGGGAGAAGTTGCTCTCTGAGGATGTTTTTGTACCATTCTTTATTCATGGCTGTGTTCTTAGGCAAAATTGTGAGTGAGCCCACTCCCTTGGCTGAGAAGCAACCCCACACATGAGTGGTCTCAGGATGCTTTACTGTTGGCATGACACAGGACTGATGGTAGCGCTCACCTTTTCTTCTCCGGACAAGCTTTTTTCCAGATGCCCCAAACAATTGGAAAGGGGATTCATCAGAGAAAATGACATTACCCCAGTCCTCAGCAGTCCAATCCCTGTACTTTTTGCAGAATAGCAGTCTGTCCCTGATGTTTTTCCTGGAGAGAAGTGGCTTCTTTGCTGCCCTTCTTGACACCAGGCCATCCTCCAAAAGTCTTCGCCTTACTGTGCGTGCAGACGCACTCACACCTGCCTGCTGCCATTCCTGAGCAAGCTCTGCACTGGTGGTGCCCCGATCCCGCAGCTGAATCAAATTTAGGAGACGGTCCTGGCGCTTGCTGGACTTTCTTGGGCGCCCTGAAGCCTTCTTCATAACAGTCGAACCTCTCTCCTTGAAGGTCTTGATGATCCAATAAATGGTTGATTTAGGTGCAATCTTACTAGCAGCAATATCCTTGCCTGTGAATCCCTTTTTGTGCAAAGCAATGATGGCTGCACGTGTTTCCTTGCAGGTAACCATAGTTAACAGAGGAAGAACAATAATTTCAAGCACCACCCTCCTTTTAAAGCTTCCAGTCTGTTATTCTAACTCAATCAGCATGACAGAGTGATCTCCAGCCTTGTCCTCATTAACACTCTCACCTGTGTTAACGAGAGAATCACTGACATGATGTCAGCTGGTCTTTTTGTGGAAGGGCTGAGATGCAGTGGACATGTTTTTTTGGGATTAAGTTCATTTTCATGGCGAAGAGGGACTTTGAAATTAATTGCAATTCATCTGATCACTCTTCATAACATTCTGGAGTATATGCAAATTGCCATCATAAAAACTGAGGCAGCAGACTTTGTAAAAATTAATATTTGTGTCATTCTCAAAACTTTTGGCCACGGCTGTACAGCATAACTCCAAAAACACACAGCGTCTCATTGTCTAGGATATCATCCTGGTTAAAGTGGACAGGCATGGGTGAAGGCAGTGGAGAGAAATCCTCCACAGTTGAAAAACCCTTCATTGTTCTTTATATTTAGCTAGTACGCTAAGCTAAGCTAAATTTGTTTAGATGTAGTGGGGGTGTGGTCATCTATCTTGAGCAATATTGGCTGCTGTTTAAATCAGTCAAGCACTTCAATATGATTTTTCTCTAACTTTCTGTTTCAAAAGGAAATATGTCAACATACCGAATCAAATCACTTCATGTCTCATGAAGACCTCCAACTTTGCTAGTCGTTGTTTGTAGTGGACATGTTGCCACCAAAAGTAGTCCCCAGCCATAAGGATCACCATCAACTCCACAGTAGTGTTTGGTGGAGAATGTTGGTGAAAAATATTACTGTTTGGTACTACCGAGTAGTGTATTATGGAGAATAATGGCTTGTAAGGTGAGTGATTCCACAATTGGGGTGACATCCAGCCCTCATGACTTTTCAAAATTGGATCTAATATAGAATTAGCAAACACACAAAATGTGTTTAACTAGCATCATTATAATGGCATGAGGACATGTCACAATATCATTAGGACTTCATTGTCTTCTTACCATGACCTTAATTTTCCATTTATTTATTTATTTAATCGGGGAAAATACACATTAATAATACAAAAGAAATGTAAAACATGCCAGATTTAGCCAAATTGGCTGATTTTCATCTGTAGCCCCTAGGCAGGTTTTACTATAAATGTCAGGAAACTTGGATGAACTTTCTATTGAACACATCACTTGTGGAATATTCCAGATATTTCATAGGAGTGAATGTGTAGAAGACTGTGTAAAAAAGGATATTTTCTGTAGGAGATGTTAAGTAGAGTCACACATTAACGCAAAAGTACATGATTTTTAAATGCACTTTAATTAATAAAGCGTAGTTGTAGTGGGTTGGGATGGGCAAAAATGTTGTTTTCTAACATAGGATGTTTAGCCCATTAGCTTAGATTATTAGCTTAGAATATTTAACTTGGAAAAAGTCGTTTGAAAGCATCTGGTATGATTCATCTGCAAGTGTCTTCAACCAGTTAAGCTTGATCTGTAGCATTTAAAAAAAAAGAAAGGTTTTACCACATTCCCCTGCCCCCATTTCATTCTTCAGTGGAACAAAGCTACTGAGCAAATCAGCGTTTTTCCACAAGATCGAGCTCCAGATGAATGTATTCAGGTAAAGAGAGCTTTTCATGGATGATAAACAATACGACTAACTCCTTTTTTGTGAACCAAGCCCCAAGATTCCTTTTTGCTGGTTAATTACACGCTAGTGTGCTTTAAAGGAAGGTATTTACAACCTTTCAAATACAACTGAACATGTCTGATATCCTAAATGAGAGGATTACTGATTAAAATGTCCTGTATAAATAACTAAAGGAAGTTGTGAGCATGTTTCTACTCTTTAATGAGGGCCCTTTGTACTTTTCCCCCTGTTTTTGTAAAGAGGTCTGATCATTCCACACCCTGTTGGGTTTGCCTTACATAAAACACTGTTAATAAAGTGGACAGAATGTGTTTGGAGTAGATACCCTGCTGTATTAATGTTTTTGTCTCTCTTGGGTGTACCACTGATTCAGTGTATTTTGTGAAAGCTGCATAAAAGTGTATATAATTTCTTTAAAATGGAGCAATGGATTATGGATTATAATAATCCTTAGCAACTGCCTTATTCACTATAGGAATAGCACCCCATCTAAGAATAATAATAATAATGTGTTGTGATTTAACAAAGAAAATAATTTCTAATCGTTGATATGGTGAAGTTTTATGTTAGGAGATGTTTATTTTACATTTATGGAATGAGTCAGGACAGAGGGTTTTCTGGTTTCCTTTTATGGTAACATATTGATTTGTGTTTTTATAGCTGCTAATAGCTGCTTTTAACAGAAAATAACTTTGCAGACTTTTAATGTAACCATAAATGGACAAAAAGTACCGCATGTCGTTCTTTAATAAATACACAACTGTAATTGTTGTCGAATTGCTGTGCTGTAAATGGAATACAACACTTCAGGATGTGTTGTGTTATCCTCGCACCTCCGGGGTTGGGGGGTTCAAATCCCGCCCCTGCCCTGTGTGCACGGAGTTTTAATGTGCTTCGGGGGTTCCTCTGGGTACTCCAGTTTCCTCCCCCAGTCCAAAGACATATGTTGTAGACTGATTAGCATGTCCAAATTGTGTGTAGTGTGTGAATGTATGTGTGATTGTGCCCTGTGATGGGCTGGCACCCCGTCCATGGTGTACCCCGCCTTGTGCCCCGAGTTCCCTGGAATAGGCTCCAGGCTCCCCGTGACCCTGTGTAGGATAAGTGGTATGGAAAATGGATGGATGGATGGATGGATGGATTATTTTCCCATAACAGCACAACCCAAAGTATTAGCGCTGGAGAGTGGGAGTGTTTCAATTTTTTAACAAGGTTGAGTGACTTTAAGGGTCTAAGTAGTGTCTCTTGCCTTTGCAAACCTCCAGTCACCAACAAAGGACCTCAACTACTGAACTACGTCTTTCCTTATATTTTGGTGGGCAAGACAAGCTCCTGTAGTTTTTACATGCAGTAAACTACCCCTGCCCTCCCACCATCTCTACTAACACAGCTACTCTACTACACCACTATAAATCCCTACATCAGCAACTTCACTAGCAGAATTTCTGCCACATTATAATCCATTAACTTGTGTTTACAGATTCAAACCACCAAAACATATAAATCACAAACACAGGTTTTAAATGGTAGGTTCGAGAATCAGGGACTGTTCTTTTAAATCAAAGTGACCGTGAAAAAAAACACACACCATATGGGACGTATCTGAGCTCTGACTCTGTCCAAAAGAGTTCTGCAAGCAATTATGACTGTTTTCTCTCTCTCTTTCTAACTCTCTCTCTCTTCTTTTTCTCTACAGGACATGAGGCCTCCCTTCTTCCGCTGCATGGAAAATGTATGCTGTGGTTGCACAACCAGGCTGGGTTATAAAACACTGACCCATGGTGTGTGTGTGTGTGTGTGTGTGTGTGTGTGTGTGTGTGTGTGTGTGTGTGTGTGTATATACACTTCTGACCTGGTCTATTTGTAGTTGTTGAGTATTTTATTTTACTATATCATTTATGATTTGCAGCAATTTTCATAGATTTACTTCTTAAGTTACCTAATAAATCATAGTAGAATGTTTCGTTTTGTGTTTTATCATAAACACTTCGTAGATTTTGGACAAAAAAATGGAAAAGTGCTTC